>CM059599.1:295832503-296205003 GCA_030412105.1 Cyclura pinguis | reverse complement strand
CACTTGTCGACTTATGGCGACCCCATGAATTTCATTGGGGTTTCTAAGGCAAGGAATACGCAATAGTAGTGAAGCAGAAATGATAGCAGGAGGATACTTAGACTTATAGCTTATGCTCTAATCCTACACCAGATTAATTTCAATGAAACATTTTTATGAACAAATATACTTATGATTGCATCCTCAAAATCATACATGCAACATAATAACCATGTAATGCTAGCAGAAACAAGCAGCGTGATTTGCAAAACTGCTAATGTAAATGATTGTTAATATATCCTAAATTGGTTGCCTAGAGGTTGTACCTGCACTTTATATGCAAAGTCCTGAATTCATTGCCACATCTTCCAAAGATTTAACTGTAAAATAAATGAGTAGATATTTCTAGTGTGTTTAATACCTAAAAGCAATTCACAAAGCAACTTTTCTTGAATTCAGTGAAGTCATAATTAACAATAAACAAATACAGTTAATTAATGTGGGTTACATAGCATTATACAATCTGTTATGGATGGCCTGATGGTTAGTGAAGTTCAGTAATTTACATTGCCTTGGGAATTCTTTCAATTCATTCAGGCATTGCTTGATTTTTCTGTTATAGTTTATAATAGTCAAATACAGAGCTTTTTGAAAAATTAGGTTAAGTAATATGATAGGCTTTCATACTGAGGTTATATTTGAGATTCTTGTTCCAATTATATATGGAATTAAAGTAGAAAAGTCATACAGATGTAATTTAATATTTATTATATATATATACATAGTATTCTATGTGTTTCTGCATAGAATATCTGTATAAATAAAATATAATGGTTTACATGTCCTTTTTACTTCTGAATAAATGTATTGCAATCAATTAGAGGAAGTTCTGTGTTTTCAGTTGAACAGTGTAAATAGGGGGAAAACTATTTCCATATTCCCTTACGGAATATTTTAAAGTAAACTTTTGTTTTGTAACTATGCCATAATTTTGCAGCATTAAAATAAGGACACAGTCTACTCAAATAGAATGGAGAAATTGATCTTCCATCCTTTCTTTATTCGTATTTACCACAGCTATAGTGGTACCTTTAGGTAATTTTACTCATGTTCAAAGTACTGAGATAGAAGTCTGTGATCAGCATTGCTTTTTTTTTCTCTGCTTCTATGATAAACTATCTACAAAGGAAGTACTATAACCATATGAAAATCTTCTTCTCAGTGTAAATATCAACACATGCTTTAGCAGAGCCATCTCCTTATTATCTGCCTAGCTACTTATTCCAACTCACAGGTGTAGGGCTCTTTAACTCCAACTCACACATATACATTCTTTTTGAATAAAGACTGTATCAGTCTTGCAGATGAATAGCATCAGAAAAGAACTCTGCCTGATCTTGAACATTTATTTTGTACTCAGAAGTAAATTCAATTGAAATTAATGGCACTTCATCTCAAGTAAATTTGTATTAGGTTGCATCCCCAAGTCTGCTCTACTTCAGGATGGATGAATGGTGTTTAAAAAGTCCTTTCCCCATGGTGAATGTAACCAAGTTTCCTGATAACTTTCTCTTCTTCTTTTCAAAATGAGGTACCTCTTTGAAATGAACTACCAGGTCACCCAGAATAGGTCTTCTTTTAAAAAAAAATTAATTAAAAAACAATAACTTGGAACAATTTAAAATTCACAACTTCCAAATTAATCTTTCCTCAGTTTTACATTCATCTTTCCCCTCCTTACCCCCTAGTTCCACTTTTTTGTGTTTTCCCCAAATTATACCTTTTCACTTATATCTTACAGCCTCTTTTATATATATATTATCCTTTTCTTATCTATTTGTGTTCATATTAACTTGCTCCTCATGAGAAATGACCATATTGCATTAAATATGCCATTAGCATGAATAATACACTTATTTGTTTGAAAGCAATATACCTAAAACTTGATTTAATTTTTAGAGCAATGGATGTTTTGAAATTTGTAGAATACATTTCTTATTTGAGAACAAGATAGTAGTACAACTCGGATATCCTACAATCATGGCCTGTAAACTGAGTACAAATCTCTGGAATATGAGCTATCTTCTCTTTCTTCCTTTCCTTCTGTGATCAACTTTGGTATGAGTAGATTGGGGTGTGTACGAATGGTGCTGTGTTTACAGATCTGAAATATTGGTGGAAGTGATCCTATGAGTCATAGGATTGCAGTATGAACATAGAAGTCAACAACTATATGCACACTTACTAGGAACTAAGTCCATGGAAACCAAATTGATCACCCCCAACATAAACATGTGTTAGGATACAAGATGAGAGATAAAATTCACTGCAATGGTAGTGACAACCTGTTGCATTTCATAGTGCCCTAGGGCATCCTTATGGTACAACTCTGTGGGTCACTACTGTTGGTCCTGGTAGTATTACAAATTAATATAACACCCATTGGGACAGACCTGCTCCCACACTGCTGTAAACTAAATCAGTGTATAGCTCTGCCCATAGTCACAAGTGTGCAGATCTATGAAAGAGGATGGATCATACACCCAGCAAAACCAGTGAAAATATTTCCATAGACTTCAGCAGCAAGTAATTGGTACCCTTTCAAACTGTAGGGCATTGAATACACTGAAGTTAACCTTTCACAAGCTGTCACATATGCTTTATATCATATATATCATTTCTTTAAGAATGCCTTGATTAGTTGAAGACTATACCATTTCTTAACTATGTACAAGGGAAGATTTTTATTTATTTATTTAGTATTTACTAATAAAATTCATTCACTTTTTAAACATATTTGTGTTCCAGAATGTACATCTTCTTTGATAAGTTAAGACAATGCTCAGAATAGTGAGTTTTAAATTATACTCAAGTGTATCTTATTATATCCCATATGGAATAGGTATGAAATAGGAAAAAATTATCTTTTAAAAGATTTTAAATGTATTTTCTAGTAGGTCCTGGATGAAATCATCTGATACGCTGCAGCATTTTCTAATTAGCAGTCAGATAGTTAAATGAGAGTATAAAATCAACAAATTCCATATTGTGGAAGAAATTTCTTTAAAAAACAATTAAATTGCTGAGATTAGGATCAGAGAGAACATTTCTGCCCTTTGGTAAGAGATAACATTCTGAGAACATTCTACTAATGTTGCCGTATGACTGGATTAACTGGATTTTATCCCAACTCTGGGCATTCTAACCCAAAAACTCATTTGGACATTTAGCTATCCCAGATTCTCATCTTTCATTTTAAAAAAAAAGTCTCTAGCCCATCTTGAAACAGGGATAGCCTGTTAAAAAGGCAAATTTCATAATCTTGGGTGAAGTGAGACTCCTATTCACTTAGAATCAATGTTTCAATGGCAAGGGGGAAACTTAGTTTCTTTGCAAAGAACAGAGTTGTTTTTTTGTTTTGTTTTGTTTTTTTCTTACTGAGCTATCAGTATACATTGCTGAGACATGACCATCTTTACTGGGCTTCCAGAAAAATCTAAGTTCTATTTCATTTTCTCCAGGCTTCTTGTGAGCTGTACTGGTGTTCCCTAGTGGAAAAATTGTGAAAGAATGCCAGTTAGATGACAGATAAATGCATAGATAGATGGACTGTCAGAAAGAGGTACTAGACAGAAGCTTGTTGAGGTAAGGTAGATGCTTACTCTGGATTTTAGATTTCATATTAAGTAGTTTCAAGTAATAAATAAATGAAGTTAATTCCACATTTCTTTGTCTTAGTTTTATATTATCATCTTTTGAACCATTTACGTAGACATGACCTACTGAGGCCATTTCTGCACAACACTGTTACAGTGCTATTATTTCACTTTCAACTCTTCTGAGGTTTGTAGTTTACTGAGACCCAAGATCTCTCTGGCTGAGAATTCTAAACGCCACTCCCTAAACTGCAAACCCCAGAATTCCATAGGATGTTGAAAGTGGAATAATAGCACTATAACAATGCAGTGCAGAAATGGCATAAATAGGTCTTAGACCCAAGCAAATATGAGTTACATATTTGTATTTATTAGGGTTCCTTCCCATTCCCTACTGCAATAATCCATAGGAGGGACACAGAACAGTAGCAATATGTTAGAAGGAGAATTAGACTGGTGGGATTTATGAAGTGGGAGTAGAGACGCTGTGCCCACCAAATTCACCAAAGAATAGCTACAGGAATTCCACAGAAACTACCTTTTTGTACTTATTCTGAGTAAAGCATCAGCATTCCAGATGTTACCTCCACTAAATTCACCAGTTGCTCAAGACTAAATGGAAATAGTGCAAGGAGCCACAAAAATTCCACAGGAATACACCTTCATGTATCAATTCCAGGTGAAACATCTATATTCCAGAAAAATGGCCTGAAATTCCAACTTTCTAGGTAGCAATGCTTACAGACATACTGATTTAAGTTATCTATTTAATTTACATCCTACCTTTCTCCCAGGATAAGATTTTACCAGTCCTGTAAGATTAGACAGCAGTGATGTAAGAAACAAAATTTCTACAGAAGCAACCTTCTTGCATGAAAAACATGCATATTCCAGAAAGTGGCCTGGAACACCAACTTTTCAAGGAACTATCTCCACCATTATCTCTTTTCCACTATCTCTTTTCCCAAAGTTCCGGACCTCCAGAAATATGCTTATGTAGACCTATAGCATGCCTCAAATCAAGCTATGCATTCTACAAATGCGTAATATTCACACATAATTTATTCTAGGAAAAGAAGCTTTGGGGGCATTCATTTGCAGCAGTTAAGCAGTAGGATTTTAGCTGCATTGCCTCTGTAGTCCCTCCTCTTGCTCTGCTAGGTCCTTCAAGATATTTTGCACTACAGCTTCTGCCAGCCACAGTCCAGTACAGCTAGTTTTAGGGTATTGGGAGTTCTGTGCTTCTAGAGGAGTAGTGGACAACAAGAGTCTGGAGAACAATTTGCTTATATCTGAACCTCCATGAGCTGTCCTCCCTCCCACATACAACCCCAAAATTGGACCACTAAATAGAAAACCCAGTTCTCAGAAACCTCTGGGTATGAAGCTTGCATGCTAACTATGGTTGGTGCATTTGGCTTTTAGAAAGGGCCCAAGGGCAAAAATACAGTGCTGGTTTTTTAAAAGGCTTTTTTTAAAAGATAGAAGAAGAATGCAGAGGGTGATGTTACATTTAGAAAGCAAATTATTCACCATGCATACAGGCTTCTGGAGGCACAGTTTCCAATTTAAGCAACTAAAAATGGGGGGTCCTGGGTGAAACCTGTGGGGCCTGTTTTGAGGGGGACATGCAGCCCATGAATGACAGTTTGATGTTTCCTAATCTAGAGAAAGAGTGGACAAAGTACATCCTGAAAGCTACATGCAATCCCTCCAAGACTGTTTTTATGGCCTGCCACCATTCCATAGTCGTCAGGTGGACACACAGACACACATCTTTTTACCTGACAACAGATTTCTGCCTCTCTTAAGTGAACAAGAGTATACAGTAACACAATAATATGACTGTTTTTAAACTCTTGGGAGGGGGTTCATGTTGCCCCTGACCCACATGTTTGTGGCCTCTGAAATTTCCCTGGTGACCCCCTCCCATGTTTTGCATTTTTATGCTGATTTTCAGGTGATTGCTTTCGCTTTTAGATTAATTGCTCTGCTGTGTGCCCTATTTTAAAAATTGGTGTTAATTTGTCAAGAAGGCTATGGATCTCCCACCCACCCAACCACCTCAGAACCTAAAAACCTAAAGAAATATATAAAAGGGGATGTGTGCTAAAAATTCTGCCAAACTGGAGGCTAGAAGTGATATGGTGGTATGGCCCTTGGGGGCAAAAATTGATCTTTGCACACTTGGCATCCCTTTTTAAAACATAGTGATAACTTGCAAAGAAGACTTTGAGGTGACAGTGATGAAAAATTCCCTTCCCCAAATCTTAGATTATGGTGGACAATTGAGGCTCCCAGCCTAATTCTATCAAGGTATGAAGGAGATGCAGGGGTAGAAAATATGGGGAAAAGCCAAAATGGATGGAATGATGGAGGACTGGCAAGAAGCCTTCTGGCAAGAGCAGTCTTTCCCTTTCCCAGCAACATGCTATCTGAGGAAGAAGAAGGGAAAGAGAAATAGGCAGAGGTAAGAGAAAGGAAGATTGTGGGAAGAAGAAAAAAGTGGCCCCACCCACTTTTGACTTCACTATCACGGCTTGCCAACAGCATGTGTCTCAAAACAGATTACGCCTAAGGGAAATGAGACTTTGATAGAAAAAAAGTTGCCCAATCTTGCCATTGCTGCTGCTTTCCAACTTTTGTTCATCAGCCTTTCCATAAAGCAGCACACACACATGACCATTATCTGTTGAGGTGACTGAATAGTCATCTGGACAACTCAACAGCCTTCAGTTTCCTGATGGTGGTGGTGCTGATAAAGGCTCTAGAGGAAATAAAAACAAAAGTTGTAAATTCCCCAGGTGTTAGGTATCAGTAACAGCTGAGATGTTGTTTAATTGGATATGCTAAGGTTGTCTGTCTACTTCTTGTCCGATTGTTTTGTTAACACGATAAAATATATCAACTTAAAATGTCATCATCTCCTAGCAACTTAGCTGGTATCACAAAAATAGTCATTTGCTGTCATATCTTATTCAACCATACTATGTCTCTTCCTGAGATAATGTAAACTTCTTGATCATCTTTCTTCTGTCATATCTTCTCTTTGAAATATTCAGAATGCCTCTTCTGAATCTCTTTCATTGCTCTTTTCCTTTACCGTTTCCTTTCTTTTTCCAATCATTTATTTAAAATATTTGTATTCTGCCTTTTAATATCAAATGCTCCAAATACAGGTTCCAGTTATACAAACACACAATATAAAATTCATAATAAATTCAAAACTGTAACACTGCATAACAGAATTAATAAGTAAAAAGAACTGCAGATCATACGTACAAATTAGCCTAGTAAAAATAGTACAACCAGATAAGTAGCTATAAATTGTCACAGTGTTGTATTATATATCACCCTAATAAAATCCTCATTGATGAGTAGGCAGCTGAAACCCTTTAGGATCTACTTAAAAGGCTTGAGTGGAAAGTGCTTTGTATGTTGCAGCTGGAAGTAACTTTCACAAGCATGAGACCATGGCAGAGAAGGTCCTTTCCATCATGCCCACCAACCTTGTAGGGAGACATTGCAAAGTGTGGGAAGGATGGCACAAATTAAGAAGGTCTTTCCGATAACCTGACTTACAGCCGTTGAGGGCTTTGAATGTGAAGATGAAGATTTCAAATGGGGCCTGAGAACATATCGGCAGTCAGTGCACCTGATACAATAGAATCATCACATATTCTCAGTGGTTAGCACTCAACAATACTTGGGAAATCAGCATTTTGCACTAACCACAGTTTCTAAATCATTTTCAAACACGGTCCTCCCTCATCCTCGGTAATGTGAATTACAGCAGTCCAGTCTGGGTTACACTGTCCACAGGTAACTCTGCTCTCCACATGAAGCACAGTTAGATCAGCATTTGATATGATCCAGAATGGCTGACCCCATGAGATCAGGTTGAGAAAGGAGCTGTGATGAGGAAGGAGTCCTCCTGGATTTCAGACAGGTTTAATATCAACTTTAAGGTAAACACACTATTAGAGCCTTGTTGGATCATACTGAATGCCTATCTATTCAAGAATTCTGTTCACATAAAGCCCAGGCATGTACTTACAAGAAACTCACAAATAGGAATTAAATAGTACCATCTCATTTATGTTCTCTAATAACTGGAATACAGGCAGTTGCTGCCTCTGTTGCTGAAGGTCATATATATATAGCCCTCATGAGCCAGTGATACTCCTGTTGTTATAAGTTTGTTTAATAAAACAAACGTAATCCTGTTGCAACAGGGAACATATAACATCCATGTTAAAGCAGTTTCATTGAGTACCAGTCCATTTCTGGGCAAAAAGGCCAGTCATGACTTTAAAAGTCCTATATGATTTGGAAAATAGTATCTCCCTATAAAAACCTCTTTATATTCTCAGATCTCAGTCACATGACCAGTACAGATATATTTGGTGAGAATGCAAGAGAGTGCCTTCTCAGTGGCTGACCCCAGGCAGTGGAACTTCCTGTGTTTTTAATTTGTCTATTAATTTTCTAATTTTTGTACTTTACATTGTTTTAGCTGTATTCTGTTTTGATCTACTATATGTTATCTACCACCTTGGGTCCTGTATAAAAGAAACGCAGGAGACAAATACATGCATGCATTTCCTTTTTAAAATGTCCAGTGTGGTGACTATCACCATATTTTGTGGTAAAAGATTTCATATTTAACTATGTGCTATGTAAGGAAGTATTTCCATTTATTTTTCCTGGATCGTCCACTATCTTCCACTTACTCCCAGTATTCAGTTTCATTGGATTTTAGTCTTATGAGTGAGACTCAGTATCCACTTTTTCCATACAGTGTAGGAAGTCTCATTTTCACACCTTTAGACATCTTATCATGTGAGTATGCCCTTTGCTCCTATCTTTCAGCTTCTTCCCATACCAATCTTCATGTCGTTTGCCATGCTGAAGAATAGCCTTTACTCTGGTTTCTCTTCAGATTGTATAAATCTTTCACCTTTTACTTCCTTCCCTCTTGTGAAGACAATTCCCAAGATGCATGTTTTTAATAAAACCTGGAATACTCTTGAAATTTCTTATCTGTCCTTGCTGTATCTTTTTGGCTCTTTTTTTCATGTTCATCCTTCTACATGTCAAATCCATAAGCTCTCTATCACCCATTTTGTTTTTCTGTTGCTGATCTGGCCTCTTAAGCATAGGGCACATCATTCCTGCTCAGAGCCCAAAGCACTCTTGGTGCTAAATAAATGCATAATAGAAGGGCGTCCACTGTAGTTGTAGCCATTTATGGGAAAAAGGGAGAAAGGAGCCGTCTGCAAATGGGCAAATAGTTTTGTCAGGCTTGAAGCCACATCCCACTTTAATCCTGGAGAGATTAGAGTGGCTTGGAATACTATGTGGCAACTTTAAAGGTCTCAGATTACAAACATTCACTGCAGAACTGCAGTACAGAAGTCCAAGAAGTGTAAGTAGAAGAATATGTCAGTACTATTTCATGATGAATGATTTTGGATTTCAAGCTACCTAAATACTTTTAGAGCAGTTCTTTGTTGAGATTGTTAATACTATGTGCTTCAGACAGGCATTTAACACTTTAACTTATTAAATGCTGGAAAACTCTAGAATCTAAAACTATAGAAGAGGAAAAAAATGGATGTTTCAGTTTTAGTTAAACTGTGATAAAGCTGGTGGCCTCTCTGAAGAGTTCTTTAACAGTTCTTGGTTGTATTAGTTAATGTTTATAATTTACTTTATGCAGTATCTATACTGCTACTGGTATTCAAGTAGATATTGTGAATAGATCTCCAAGTGCTTGGCCGTTAATGGTTTCCTTTGAAATAACTTGCCTATATGTGAAATCCTGATTTCCTTTTGAAAGTCCCCTCAGCTTCAGAAGTGGCTTGTCACATCTCATGAGAGGGCAGCTGTTCAAAACACACAAGTCCAAATCCTTTGGGGCATATAGAGCAAGTTGTGAGGAACTTTGAATCCCAGTTTGTATATTCATTTTTATACCATAGAAGTAGGGGTATCCTTAATATTGCTGCTCAAAGAATGGTAGGAGACCAAGTCTCTGATTCTAATATTACAAATGCAGGAAACATGAGCTTTTAATCATAGAATCATAGAATCATAGAAATGTAGAGTTGGAAGAGACCACACGGGCCATCCAGTCCAACCCCCTGCCATGCAGGAACACCCTCAAAGCACTCCCGACAGATAGCCATCCAGCCTCTGGTTAAAAACCTCCAAAGAAGGAGACTCCACCATACTCCAAGGCAGCATATTCCACTGCCGGACAGCCCTGACTGTCAGGAAGTTCTTCCTGAGGTTCAGGTGAAATCTCCTTTCCTGCAGCTTGAATCCATTGTTCCTTGTTCTGGTCTCTGGAGCAGCAGAAAGCAAGCCCTCTCCTTCCTAATCAAAGAACTGCTTTGGTTTATGCACCCAAGCTAACAAAATGAAATTCAACAGAGAGAAGTGTAAGGTCCTACACTTAGGTAGAAAAAATAGAATACAGAAATATAGAATGGGGGACACGTGGCTGGATAGCAGTACGTGTGAAAGGGATCTAGGAGTCTTAATAGACCACAAGCTGAACATGAGTCAGCAGTGTGATGCAGCAGCCAAGAAAGCCGATGCAATTCTCGGCTGCATCAATAGGAGCATGGTGTCCAGATCGAGGGAGGTACTGGTACCACTCTACTCTGCTTTGGTTAGACCTCATGTTGAATCCTGTGTCCAGTTCTGGGCACCCCAATTCAAGAAGGACATGGTCAAGCTGGAGCAGGTCCAGAGGAGGGCGACCAAAATGGTGAGGGGCCTGGAAGCCATGCCCTATGAGGATAGACTTAGAGAGCTGGGTATGTTTAGTCTGCAAAAGAGAAGGTTAAGAGGGGACATGATAGCCAAGTTTAAATATTTGAAGGGATGCCATGTAGAGGAGGGAGTGGGCTTGTTTTCTGCTGCTCCAGAGACCAGGACAAGGAGCAATGGATTCAAGCTGCAGGAAAGGAGATTCCACCTGAACCTCAAAAAGAACTTCCTGACGGTCGGGGCTGTCCGGCAGCGGAATATGCTGCCTCGGAGTGTGGTGGAGTCTCCTTCTTTGGAGGTTTTTAAGCAGAGGCTGGATGGCCGTCTGTCGGGAGTGCTTTGAGGGTGTTCCTGCATGGCAGGGGGTTGGACTGGATGGCCCCTGTGGTCTCTTCCAACTCTACATTTCTATGATTCTGTGATTTTTCTGCTGAACATCAACTGGTTTTGAAACAATTTGCTGCTTGGTGTAGGGACAGGGATGTTTTCTGAACAAAAAAGATTCAGCAGTAGAGCCTGATACTTGTCTCTTCAGAAAGATTGTGTTCAGTGGAGCTTATTCTCAGGAATGTGGGCATAGACTTCAAGCTGTAACCCACAATTCTGTACAAATTATTAGAAAATAAGCCCTATTGAACACCAGGGGACTTACTTATGAGTAAGCATACTACTTTTTATACTATAAGACTACACTCCTAAACCCATCTCCTGGGAATAAGTGCCATTAGACATAGTAGTTCTTACTTCTCTGTAGACATACTAAGGCTTGCGCTCCCTTCTGTTCTTTGGAACTTGGACTTGCATTTGGGCTCTCAAAGTACTCATGAAAAAAGTTGGATCTGATTTGGAAAACACTATATTCTATAGAACAATATGTGAAACATACAAAACTGAAAAACTGTCATAATTAGCATTTGTGATACTGTGGTAACTGTTCTTCTCAAGGAATAGCTGTTGAAATTTGCATTATCTAACAACAAATTAATTATAATCTTGCTCTCTCTTCTCTCTATCCCCCCACCCCCCACTTCACCTTCCAAAATCTCCTGCCATAGCGATTGCATTTGCCTCCAGACTTGTCAGACACAGTGAGCCGCACAAGCAAACAGGATCTGGCAGAACCTACCAAATTGCTGAGCTCAGGATGTAAAGCAATGGCCATAGGCGAGAAGCACCTGGACTTCTAGAGATTTCTACTTAGCAGTTTCACTCTGAATTATATGACACTCTAATTATGACTGTTAATGACTTATGTAAATATTTTTCTTAAAGATTATAAACCAGTGGTACTTTAAAAAAAAACCAGCTAAACTTTAAACTGTGGGCCTTGTTTGTGTTATTTTTATGCTAATTACAAATGTTTTGTTTTGCTTTGTTTTTACTATAGACGTACACATCCTATACTTTCAGGTAATCTTGAAAACTTAATGTAGATTGCTATTTTGAAAAGTCACATTATTTATTGTTACTCTCAATTTCCTTTTGTCATTAACAGTCAAGATAATTAGGGAGACAAAGAAAAATAAAAGTGTGTATGCTTAACAAACTATTGTATATTGTATTTTAACAGCGCTATTTTTTTTTTATATCTGCATTGTAAATAATAAATAAAATTATGAATTTTTGTATGGGTTATTTTGATGTCAAACAATCATTGCTTTAGAAAAAAATGTATTTAAATAAAAACATGACTTCTAATTTTATACAGTAAATAAGTAATTATATTACCGTGCTAGAATATCTTTTGCACTAATATCCTATTATTAGTAATACAAAAAATCATGCTAAAATATATTATAGGTAATTAGTTTGCCTTATAGACTAATAAGTATATTAAACTGCTTGAGTGAAATTTACTAAATGTAGACAAAGCATTTTTGTGTAGTTCAAAACAGTAATCCCAAACAACTGAAGTCAGCACTATGAAATTATGTCAACAGACATTATTCAAGATTGAAATTCAAACTGACAGCTGCATTAATGCTAGAAAACCGAGAGAGTGCATTGGAGCTTGGAGAAGAGATATCGTGGAAAGAAGTCTACAGTGCAGCAGAAAATAAATCCAATTCAGTATTTCAAACTGTTATGTATATACCATTTGTAAATGTATGAATATTTCCCATCTATGAAAAAATATATAAATATTTATTGGTAGCAAGATTTGCATATTTGTATAAAACTAACATACAAACTAGGTGAATAGATGGATATCAAGGGGTGGTTTTCAAGTGAGATCTGCAGATTACTTTTTTAAAATGATAGTAATAATAGAACCCTGGATTTAGGGCAGTAACAGTACTATTTTCAATTATTCTCCTTAGAGGTTCTGATTAAGTTCATTTTGCATTAAAAGTTCAGATCTAAACTACAGTTTTATACATCAGACTGCAACACCCCACCCCCACTCTGAATCATAAACATTGACTGTAATAATGTTAATGTATTTTGATGGGACTGGAGCTAAAGTGTTGGTTAAACGATTTACTTTTTATAACGCTATGAGTAAAACAGAGGCATAGCTTTTAAAACTGTCTAATATGATGAATGTCAATCATTTAAAAAAATCCACTGTACCGTAAACACATACTGTATACAGCTTTTATTCTGAATTAGAATAATTGAATCAATGACAGTGATTTGCCAGGATGTCAAATCTATCCATCATATCCTGTCACTACCAGTTTATTTTTTCTGATCAAAATCAAAAAGACTACTGTTTTGTCATCCGCTATTTCATTAGAGGTAACAATTGAGGTTTTTTCTTTCTTCCTTCCTTTTTTAAAGATATGTCTGTTTTATTTTTTTTTTAATTTCTAAAGACTCAACTCCTTTTTTAAATCTATTCAAAATAAAGTTTCACAACGGAGCTGTCAGTTTCATAAAGCTAATAGACATCTACATTCTTATACCCATATATTGCTGTGTCTTTCAAATCATTTCTCCTTTTACCTTCTATATATATTATGGAAATTCTCCACTGAATTTGAACAAGAACTTGTGAAGATACTCAATATAAGTATAACAAGATTAACACTTTAGTTACTCAATGATGTTTTGTTTTCTTTATAATAATGGAAATTGTCAACCTCTTTAATAAAAGCAATATAGGATATAGCGTTTCAAATACCACTAAAAAGCCATTTCCAGTTTACATATGACTTCAAAACAGGTTTAATTTCAAATGATAAAATAGAGTTGGCATAGAAACCTAAAGAACATATCTCCAACAACAAAAAAGGGAAAGGAGAGATCCTTTCACAAAATCTACATTAATTTTTTCTACTGCACACTGGCTCTTTTCATTGCTAGTTTTGAGCCCATCAGTTTGCATGTGATATATTTTGTACTGGTGCCTTTAGGCAGCAAACCTGATGACAGGGATGATTGTGTTGTTGACTACTTAAGCTATTCAGGGATTCTTAATGGCTAATGAGTAAGAGAAAAATATTTTAAATAAATGAGTAAAATGACTGGAATCCTGTTGATAAATTATGATGATGGACATTGAACTTGAGATACAGCATGGTATAGTGGTTTTAGCATCAGACTAGGACTCTGGAGATCAGATTTCAAATCCCTACTCAGCCATGGAAACCTACTGTATGACCTTTGACAGGTCATACTTTCTCAGCCTCAGAGGAAGGCAATTGCAAGCCCTCTGTGAATAAATCTTGCCAAGAAAACCCCATGACAGGTTTGTCTTAAGATCCTCATAAGTCAGAAAAGGCTTAAAGGCTTACAATACAGACATACATTGAATGTATGCCATCACAACTCATTTTTTTTGGTTGTTGCAGAGGCTGGAATTCACTAGCAATCAAACAATAGCCAAAATCCACCCAACACACATTTTCTCAGCAACAGCAGCAGCAGCCCCTTGAACCCAGCCATTTCCTCAACAATGGAGAGCAGGGGAAAGAGCATGCAACCATCCATCTCGTAGCTATCTAGTGCAGAATCTCAGCCAAATGGTCCAGATCATTTATTTACACATAACTTCAAAGCACCAGGCCTAATATACTGACATCCCTCTTTTTTTTCTTCACGCCATTCTGGGAAGTATCCTTTTTAAGTATCCAGAGAATGGGATTACATTTCCAGTTCTTTAAGCAGTTACACTAATACAAATGAGGACCTACAGTTATTTTCTGGAGGGATCTGTTCCTTTTGTGTTTTCCAATTTATTGGGCTCCTCAGTTGCTGCTATATAGCTTCCAAGCAAACTAGGCTTTCTGCTAGTGGATGTGTATGGATTATTTATGGATTATGTTTCTTCACTGGAAGATCACTGCGTTGCTGAATATTATCACTGCCCTCTGTTGTCAGTGCTGTATCAGTGCTAGAATGGGAAGGGGAAACAATTTAAAAATATAGCTTCATCAGAGTTACCTGATGCACAGCCCAATACTCACTGCCCATAATGCTGTATCTGTACACCAGCCCATACTTAGCTATCAGACTTTTTTCTTCAGAAGCCACTGCCGTTTAGTTCTTCACATGCTCTCATTTCTGTTGTCTTAGGCTTGGATCTAGATTTTGTCCTCTGTAAAGAGAAGTTTGTAGAAGGCTTCTGATCAAATGGATGAATCTCACTGCTGGGCAGGTGAGAGGATTGCAACTGTTGTGAATTCCCTCTTCAGCTCCCTCTACCATCCCACATTAGAAGCTTCCCTAAACTTTCTGGAATAGATTTTTGGAAGGTATAATATGGAGATGGAATTGGCAAAAATTACCTGCATATCTTACTGGATCCTTTCACATTACTTGTTAATAGTGCTATGATTCCACTTTAATTGACCTGGCAACATCCTATTGTATCCTGGCATTTGCAGTTTATAAGAGCTATTTAGAAATCTTCAGCTATAGAGTTCTAATGCCTCCCTGAACTATAAACCTCATAATTCCACAGAACACAGTTATGACAGTTAAAGTGGAATCTAAGTGCTTTGATTGTATAGTGTGATGGTCTCTCTGCCTCAAGTTGAAATCCATTTGGGGATCCTCTTGGTAATGAAAGTGAAGTTTGGACCCCAGCCAAGTTGTATTTAAATTTAAATTTCGTTAGTGGAAAAGAATTTTGCTTTCAAAAAGCAAGAATATGACTGGTCTCAAATTACCAGTCTAATAGTCAGCTTGGTGGAGAGATCTGAATGTTTGACACTGAGAAACCAGTGTTTGGTCATGGAAGCCCACTGGGTGATCTTGGAAAAGTCACTCTCTCTCAGCCTCAGAGGAAGGCAATGACAAAACCCTCTGAACAAATTCGGTCAAGAAAACTCTATGATAGGTTCACCTTAGGGTCACCATGAATCAGAAATGACTTGAAGGCACAAAACAACAACAGACCATACATCCTGGTCTCCAGTCAACCAATGTTCAGGTTTAAGTAATTCAACTTAGTTACGCTGAACTTGGTTGAATGTTAGTGTGTCATAACAATACACACCAAAATGGATTCTCTTTGTCATGAATGTTGCCAATGAACTCTGCAAATCTAGAACTCTTCCTGTGAGTAAAAATGAGTGTTCACTGTGTGATTGGGCTGGGTGCCAAAACAAACCAGAGGAGTATTGTCTGGTGACAGCAGGTATACAGCAAGATTTTGTGTGTCAGGAGGAAGCTTACCATTCATATAATGAGTAGAAACTCAGGAAAAAAAGTAAATGCCAGGAAGAGGTGAAGAGAAACTGAGGGATGAAGCAGACAGAGGAAAAGACAATTGAATGTGACAGTTGGTCTGAAAAACCATATCTAACTCTTTGCAACTGTTAACTGTACAATTCTGTTTTTAAACTTGGTATAGTTTTTAGTCTATTTTAACGTATTTAATATTTTTAATATTTAATGTCCTTAACTCTACAAATTGTTTAATTGTTTTATACATTTTTAAACTTTAATTTTTTAACTTTTAACTGTTTTAACTTGTGCCATTTTAATGTTAGCCACTTTGAGTCCTATTGTTGGGAGAAAGAGAGAAACAACAACAACATGGTGGTGGTGGTGGTGGTGGTGGTGATGATGATGATGATGATGATGATGACATTGTGGGGTAGGGGATGGAAGGTTACAGACTGAGCCACAGACCAGTTCCGGAAACTGAGGAAGAAATAACATAGTGGAATACCATATTTGCCGGTGTATAAGACACACTTTTTCTGAAAAAATACTGTTTGAATATGGGGTGTGTCTCATACACTGGTGCATCTTATAGGCCAGCAAATTTCACGTCTAGGCATTCCCGGGCTGCTGCTGCCACTGCTCCCTGCCTGAGAACAGCCCCGCCCTTTCCTTCCCTGGGATCAGCCTAGCCCCACCTCCCCTCCCTCACTCCTTCCCATCGTCCTCACGTGACCTTTCCCCTAGTTTCCAAAGGGTGGTTCAACTTGGTGGCTGCCCCCATCACTGCCCCCACAGAATATGCCCGCAAGGGGCCTCTTCTGCTCTAAGCTAAGCTGTATAAAGCAATCATGCCACCTGAGAGAACTCATTGGCCAGGAAGGAGACAGGTCGGGAATGCTGAGACATAGGCCCTTTTCACATGTGTGGGGGGGGAACGGTGTAGAGCGACCTCTCACGGAGGTCGTCTACACCGTAGAGTGGACTGGCGTGGACTACTTTTCGTAGTTTCACACCAGAATCCACTCAGGAGCGGCCGGAACTAGCCGGGCTGCGTGTTTTTTAAAAACCTCTTTTAGAGGTTTTTAAAAAGCACGGAGCGCGCAGCCCCGTGCCGCTCCGCTGCCCGGCTCTAAAGTGGATCTACAGGCGCGCGCAAGTGCGTGCCTGCAGATCTGCCGGGGGTGGGCTTCCGGCTGGCGAGCTTCTCCGGTTGGCGGAGAGCCTCCACCAACCAGAAACTGCCATCTGCAACGCCGGAGGAGTGTGGAGCAGCGAGCTCACGCTGCTCCACGTGGTGACGGACTTACCCGGCTGGAGGTAAGCTCCGTTTTAGCCTGTTTTCGCCCATTTCGCCCCCGACATGTGAAAAGGGCCATAGAATCATAGAATCACAGGGGCCATCCAATCCAACCCCCTGCTATGCAGGAACACACATCAAAGCACTCCCAACCAGCCTCTGCTTAAAAACCAAAGAAGGAGACTCTACCACACTCCGAGGCAGCATATTCCACTGCCAGACAGTGCTGACCATCAGGAAGTTCTTCCTTGTCCTAGTCTCTGGAGCAGTGGGAAACAAGCCTACTCCCTCCTTGACATGACATCCCTTCAAATATTTAAACATGGCTATCATATCCACTCTTAACCTTCTCTTCTGCAGACTAAACATACCCAGCTCCCTAAGCGGCTCCTCACAGGGCATGGCTTCCAGACCTTTCACCATTTTGGTTACCCTCCACTGGACATGCTCCAGCTTGTTGATATCTTTCTTGAATTGAGGTGCTCCGTATTGAGTATTGAGGTGCACAGTATTCCAAATGAGGTCTAACCAATGCAGAATAGAGTGGTACCATTACCTCCCTCGATCTAGACACCATATTCCTATTGATGCAACCAAGACTCATGTTGGCTTTCTGGATTGCCCATCACACTGCTGACTCATGTTCAGCTTGTGATCTACCAACACTCCTGAAATACCAGTGATGTATTTAAGTATTTTATTCCAAGTCTCAAGTTGAGTCTCAAGTCCTTGCAAGATACTTTCAAAGTCAAGTATCTAGTCTGGGACTCAACTTTATACCCCAACCTATATTCCAGAATTTCTGGACAGAGTCAAATAAAGTCAATTTTAACAATTTAAGTAGAGTCAGCCCTCCAAATTTGTAATTTTACCATCGGCATCTTTAGAAGTGGGGAATAAGATCCTTCTTGCTCCCCCTTCCTGAAGCTGGAGGCTTTTGTGCCAATGGGCATAAAAGAGTCTACAGCTTCAGAAGTGGGGAATAGGATCCTTTTTACTTCCCATTTCTGAAGCTGGAGGCTTTTTCAAAAGTGGGGGATAGGATCCTTCTTTCTCCCCATTAATGAAGCTTCAAAGGCTTTAGAAGGAAAGATCTTTCTTCCTCAAGCCCACTTCCTGACACATTTGCTCTTCCCTCCTGAGAAACATACCCTGTACTCTGGGGGCAAGTTTTCCCCTCTGCTCTTAGGAAAAGTTTTAGAAAGCTCCTTTGATATGCAGCAGGGACAGGCTGCTGAGCAGACCTCAACCCTGCCTCAAGCCTGTTACCTAATCCATTTGCTGTTCCCCTTTGAGAAATTTACCCACAGTTTGGGATTGAAACAGTTTGTCATGTGCCAGTGGACAAAAAGGGATGGAAGCATTGTTCAAAGTCGTAAGGTTTCTGGATGAATGTGGCATGTTACTGAACCAAGGACAGCAAGTCAGTCACTAAAAATACACAAGTCAAGAGTCAAGTCAAATCATTGCATCATTTATTGCCAAAATGAGTCCAAGTCAAGTCACTGAAGTGACTTAAGTCCAGCTTGAGTTCAAGTCAGTTGACCTGAGTCTACATCACTGCGAAATACAATAGATTAGAATGTACTAAAAAAAATTTCCCAAAAAATGTGGTTTGAAAATGGGGCGTGTCTTATACACTGGTGCATCTTATATGCTGGCAAATATGGTAATGTAAGGTAGTTGCTAGTCTTTAATGATTCACACACAAAAATAAAAAAACAACTAAAATAGAATATAAATGTAGGGCTGAAGAATGTTAATCTAATGACAAGAAACCATAGAGAAAGGTTAGTGAGGAAATTACAGGATCTTCGTGAGAAGCTTTATTGCTTCTTCCTTCTTTTTTCCCCACTGTAGGCCCCTGATGTCATTGCTCACACTCACACACGTGCACGCGTGCGCGCGCGCACACACACATACACAATTTCAGAGTTAGTGCTTGCATTCATATTGGAGAGGGAGGATTTCAGCAATGTCAATGGAAACCAAAAAAGAAGGGGGATGAGGAACTAGCACTGCAGTTCTGCAGTTCCTAGGAGCTCTCAGGAGATATGGTCCATAGAATATAGAGAATCTCTGATGGAGAGGAATTTTCGTGGGCAGAGAAGGCAGCTCTCCCAATGGGTCCCTGTTGGGAGGGGTGAGGGGGAAGCCCTGACCATGGTTGACTTGAGGGGATGAATCTATTGACCTAAAGCCCTCTAATCTTCCCAGATCACTTCTGGTATGTTCTGGCACTCAGAGGAAGTACACCAGCCCTGAAAGTGATGTTCTTATTTTCTTTCCCATTAGAACCAGTAGAAAAGAAAATATAAAATATTTTTTAAAAAAATAATGAAGGTTATAGAAAAAATACCACCCACCTTTTCCTTATTTTCCACACTACTGGCTTTAAACCCAATAGGATGTAGGAAGTGACTGTTTGACCACAATGGATTTTCCCTCCTCAACTGCCCCTGGATTGCTCCATAAGGCAGCAAGCCTCTACACATTAAGCCAAAAGTGGTTTCCATCAAACTCTTACTTCTGAACAGGCACACATAGGAGCATGCAGAGTAAACTGAGCTAAAGGAATGAGAAAGTTAGCAGTGTACTCTCAGTTACAGAGGGGAAATTGCATGAAAATAATAATTCTGTGTTCTCAAGATTCCCCTTCCCTGAAAAGGAAACATACAAAGCTAAGGCAGTGAGAAGGAAGAGGAAACCTTGAACTGAACTGGAATAAAGATCTGTGAAGAAATGTGGGGGTGGCGGTGCATCTCCTGGAGGCTCCTAAAATAGATTACAAGAACATCTCTCTTGAAAATTGGTTATCAAAGAGAAATGATGACGATAACATTGGAGAAGGCTCCTACTATATACAGTATATAGTATTAAAATGCCATGAAAAGAAGTAGGTGAAATCTTTAGGCAGTTCTGCAAAGTGTAAGGAGGGTTTTCCAAAGCAGAACAAGGCAGGCACATAAAGAAAAAGCCAGGACAGGGGGAAGAACTCAAGTTCCCTTCAGATGAAGACATTAACCCATTCAAAGCAAAGTGACAATGGTGTCACTTTAGACAATTAATGAACATTTAGTGGTATTATCAAATAGACTTCAGTACCCATTCGGAGCAAAGATGGAGAGGAATGGGGGGGGGTTGGACTAAATGACAAATGGAAATCATTGTTATACAGACTACAAAAGTAGTGGAAGCTGGTGATCCTCTCTCCAAACAGGCTCAGGACCATGGATAGCTCCTGTAAAGTTCAGACCAGAACCCAGAGTGGCTTCACCATGTACTGACCATGAGGCTACCATTTCCCTTATAGAACAGCCTATATCACTTGAGTGCCCTCCCATCTCTCAGGCTACAACTCTAACTCCCATCTCCTAATCTCCAGCTAGAGTGGCTGTTGGTGAAGAGTGGGGTGGGTACAATCCCAATACTGACTTAGAACTTCATAGAGAACACTGACTTATACCAAGAAAAAAAAACTATTTATTAAAAAAAAAAAGCCAGGAAAATGCCAACAGTAAAGTGTGTGTGTGTGTGTGTGTGTGTGTGTATACACATTAAGAGAATGGAGCAGAAGAGAAACAAAAGAAATTTATTACACAGAAGAGAACAAGAAGCAGTACAGTAGGGGGTTCAAGGAGGAACAACAAACAAATGCATAGAAATCAGCAGTGCGAACAGTTTTCTTGAGATCCAGCTGTATTGCATGACGTGCCTTCCATGCAATGTACATGTCTGCTCTGAAACCAGCCACGTTGAGTTTAATGGCATTTCCTCCCAGGTCAGTATATAGGATTGCAGCCTGAGTAAATATACATGACAAAAAGCCTCACAGCCCTTTAAAATAACAAAGATGCTGTGGGCTGGATCCAGATTTAGGCCAACACACACACAGAGGCTGGGGAATTCTCCTGAATGAGTAACATTCTCTCACAATGGAAAGGTCACTATCCCTTCAGTAGAGTCAAACAGCCTCACAAATGCTTCACAGCATTTCATAAACAGCTTTTCCCACTTTAGCTGTGCATTCTGTGTCTAACGGTGGTGTTTCAAAAACACTGTCTGGGCATGGATTATATTGTTTTCACCTACAGATTTAACAGTGTAGCAAACCTATATTCTAAAGAACAGTCCATTCTTTCTTATGAACAATTATATTCTTTAGATCAGAGATGGAAAAATACTGTATAATAGTATAGTGAATGGAATTAGAAGAAACTATAGTATGAATATGCCATTAAAAAAAGTGGGAGAAATCTATAGCCAGGCCTGTAAAGTTCTCCAAACAAGAACCTCCTCATCTCCTTATTCTGCTAGGACATCATCTTCCAACACTGATTAAGCTAGCTATGACTGATGTTAAGTTTCAGCCCAACAATATTCTGGGGGGCCACATAGTCCCCACTTTTGCTTTAAATACATCAGAAGCAAATTGATTATGTACGCAGCTATTAAAGCTTTCAAACTAATGAAAAATTGCTGCACAACTTAATTTCATCAGTCCTGCAAATGAGAGCCAGCAGGCTATAGTGGTTTGAATGCTGGACTTTGGGAAACCAGAGTTCAAATCCTTGCTTGGCCATGAAAACCGAATGGGTGACTTTGGGCAAGTCATATTGTCTCAATCTCAGAGGAAGGCGATCACAATCCCCACCCTAAACAAATCTTGCCAAGAAAACCTCTGATAGGACTTTAGGGAAACTATAAATCAGAAATGACTTGAAGACACACAACGACAACTTGAAGACATATAACGACAACAATCCAGAGTAAAGTAAAGTAACTGACATACAAATTGTGTATTTCAGACAAAGAAAAAAGGCAGCAAAAGACAGAATATGTCTCCTCAAAAGTAGGTACTATTTAAAAACAATTCAATTTTCTTACAAAGTAGTTAAAAGTTAATGAAGCCAAAAAGCACCATGACATTCCACAAGTGGGAGAAATCCTCATAGTTTTTGAATCACTTCAGGAAGCACCACTAACATATGAAAGGCAAAGAATTGTAGAACTAATTTTTACACTTAAGACATAGAGGTGAATTTGAGAGCTAAAAACTTTGAGCAGATCTACTAATTTAGATAGAGTACAGTAGAAATAGAATACAGTAGAAATAAATAAATAAACAAAACAAGAATAATAATAAAGAATAGTAAAAAATAAAATAAAATAATATATATATATATATATATATATATATATGAATATATGAAAGGGGAAAAGAAGGAGAAAAGAAGGAAGAAGATGAGGAAAGGAAGGGGAGAAGAGGAAAAGAGGAAAAAATAAGAAAAAGAAAGGTACTTTAAATAAGCATAAATAAATAAAAAAATTAATTTATTGATAGTAATTGTAAGTTAAAAAGTAACCAGTTAAGAAGTAATTACTTAAAAATTATTTAAGAAGTAATTAGTCAAAAAGAGCGCACAGGATTCAGATAGTTATTAGGAACCAATTACAAGAAGTAGATAATTCAATAATTTAATAACAATAAGAGACTTGCAAAGACTTAAGATACGGCACTGAATTAATATTAACAACAAGGAAATCGACAAAAGAGGATTTAAATTGAGCTCAGTAATGGCAGCAGCTGCTGGGAAGAGAAAATTTATAACACAGACACAGATACAGACTTTGACCCAAAGAAGACCTTCACTGGAAACACAGCAAAATATCCCAGATCCTTACTAAACTTTGCTAGAAGAGGTGAAGAAAGTAAGGAACGAAATGAGCATGGAAATGAAAGATATGATTATTGAAGTAAAGAAAGAAGTCAGAGAAGTAAGAAAAAAAGTGGAAAGATTTGGCCAGAAACTTGAATCAGTGATAAAAGATTTAAAGAAATATGAATAGAAGACTTGATGAAGTACAAGAAAAGACAAAAAAATTGGAGAAGCGCACAACAGAAATTGAATCAATTAATGAACAGAACGAAGTGAGATGCACGCTAACAGAAATTAAATACCGCAAGAAATGTTTAAAAATAAGAGGTCTGGAAGAGAAATGAGGAGAAGATTTGTATATTAAATTAATCCCAGCAATAGTCCAATTTATAAATTGGCCAACGGAACAATTAGACCTTGGAGTGGATCGGATCTTTAGAATTAATTCACTAATTGCAAAGAAGAGAAAGGTCCCATGAGACATTGTAATTTATTTTGTAAGGGAATGAGTGAAAGACATAATAATTCAACAAAGCTGTACCAATAATCTGATACTGGATGATGTGGAGCTCAAAATTTTTAAAGATGTACCACCTCAAGTTTTTTAAAAAAGAAAGGACTACTCAGTCCTTTGACTCAGATTCTAAAGAAAAAAGGAATCTCATACAGATGGGGTAAAATTGAAGGAATCATTCTTATGTACAAACAAAAAAGATATGTATTAAACTCTGTTATGAAGGCAAAATAATTTTTTGAAGAGACATGAGGAAGACTTGGAAAAAACACAAGAAAACAATTCAGAGAGAGAGGAAAGACAAGAAAAGTCAGACAAAGAGGAAAGAGGAAGAGAACATTCACTTCCAAAAGAGTTAGCAACAGGTATGATTAGCAATTTGGAAGAGGCACTACAACAGGAGGAAGGAACTAATTCAGAACAAGAGGATGAAGAAACAGGTTTAGTATCAGAAGAGGAAAATATAGAAGAGCCCAGTAACACTTGAGAGATACACCCTTGTAATACGATAAGATGCAAATCAAAATTCTTTCCTGGAATATCAGAGGGATGAACTCACTACCAAAAAGGAAAAAAATCTTTCATTTTCTAGAAAAACAAAAATGTGAAATTAAATGTCTTCAAGAAATACACATAAGGAATTCGGACTTATCATTATTAGATAATCCCAAATTAGGAGAAGCTTTTGCTACAACTACTGGAAAAAAGAGAGAGAGAGGAGTTGTAATTTGCGCGCACAAAAAATTTAAAGCCAAACAAATTTTGAGAGACACAAAAGGAAGATATATTGGAATTGACTTAAATATATTTAACAGTAAAACCCTAATTCTTGGCATATATGGTCCCCTAGAGAATAAAAGTGAGTTTTACAAAAAATTGTTTCAAAAAGTAATGGTTTTTGACTATCAAGAAATAATAATGATGGGGGATTTCAACAGGGTGATTGACCCTGAAAAGGATAGGATAGGGAATTCAAGAGACAAGAAAAGAAAAGGAAAACTCCCCACATCATTCTTCCAGATGACTGACATTCTAGAGTTAACCAATGTGTGGAGGAGACTATATAATAATGAAAGAGAGTACACATATTACTCAGACCACCATAAATCATGGTCTAGATTAGACATGGTATTTATGTCTAAAACAATAGATAGGAAAGCACAGCAAATGGAAGTTTTACCAGGAACAATATCTGATCATGCACCCATTAGGTTAACGTTAGAGGAGCAAAAAGGCACATATACCTGGAAAATGAAAGATTTATTATTAAAAAATGAAAAAATAGTACAGAAGGCCAAAAGAGAATTAGAAAACTTTTTTAAAGATAATCTGGATAAGGGAACATTGACAGTAATGGTATGGGAGGCAGGGAAAGCATACATGCGAGGCTTCTTCCCAGAACAAGAAGCGCAATGGAGGAAAGAAAAAAGGGAGAAAGAAAACAAGATTACGAGGGAAATAAAGAAGTTAGAGGAGGAATTAAAAAAGAATCCACAAAAAGGAAGATTGAACAATGAAATAAAAATACTACAGAAACAATTAGATATAGAAATGATTGAGGAAGTAGAGAAAAAGCTGAAATTTACAAAACAAAGATACTTTTTCAATGCAAATAGGCCAAATAAATGGTTAGCATATAAACTGAGAAAAGAAAAAGAAAGGAGATTGATTCAGGAGATAAAAGAAGGACAAGAGATACATATAAACCAAGAAAAAAATTAAAAAGCATTTACAAATTATTATGAGTGACTCTCCTCCAAAGATGATATAGACCAAGGGAAGGAAGACAGGATAAAACATTATCTGACAGAGAACAATATACCAGAGATTACAGAACCCCAAAGGGAAGAACTAAATAAACCTATTATGAAGAATGATATTACGGATTCAATAAAAAAATTAAAACCTGGGAAAGCACCAGGCCCAGACGAATTCACCACCCTTTACTATAAAACATTTCAGGACCAATTACTTAGCCCATTACAAAGAGTAATTCAAGAATTAGAAAAAGAAGACATCCTTCCGTCATGGAGGGAAGCAAATATTGTCTTGATACCTAAAGAAGGGAAAGACCAATTAGAAATGAAAAACTATAGGCCTATCTCCTCGCTAAATGTTGATTACAAAATCTTTGCCTCAGTGTTACCAGAAAGATTTAAAAGAATCCTTCACGATTGGATACACAGAGACCAAAATGGTTTTCTCCCCAAAAGACAACTTAAACATAACATCAGATGCATAATTAATATATTAGAATCCTATCATAAACATAATAGGAAGAAATTAGCCCTGATATTTTTAGACGCTGAAAAGGCGTTTGACAATGTTAGTTGGCTATTTATGAGGGTGGTATTTAATAAGATCAATTTGGGAAGTAATTTTAATAGATGGATTCAATCTATATATAAAAATCAGAAAGCCCAAGTAATAATAAATGGTGAAAGACTCAATTTATTACAATTGGAAAAGGAACTAGGCAAGGATGCCCTTTGTCTCCTCTATTATTTATTACAATACTAGAACTACTCAATAGAAAAATTCGTCAAGAAGAACAAATTCGAGGTGTTAAAATTAGAATCCAAAATGATAAAATTAGGGCATTTGCAGATGATATGGCCATATCACTAGAAGATCCTCTACAAAGTATAAATACATTATTAAATACCTTGCCGGAATTTGGGGATATCTCAGGTTTTAAGATAAATAAAGAGAAAACTCATATAATTACAAAAAATATGTTAAAGAACGAGGAAATTGAGCTAGAACAGAGGACTAATTTTGCGATAGCGAAGAAGGCCAAATACTTGGGAACTGTAATTTCGAAAAACAACTCAGAACTATTTGATAATAATTACAAAAGAGTTTGGAAAGAAATAAGGGTAGATTGGATTTATCATTACTGGGCAGAATAGCAGCCACAAAAATGAATATATTACCTAAAATGAATTTTTTGTTTCAAAAGTTACCTATATTAACAAAAGAAACACCATTTAAAGAATGGAACCAAGACTTATTAAAATTCATTTGGCAAAAGAAAAAGCAAGAATAAAACAAAAAAATTTAACAGACATCAAGGAAAGAGCAGGCTTTGTATACAGACCTGAGCTCATTTAAATGCAAAACCTTCCTGGGTTTTAAATAGCCTATTATCTCTGATTTCCACCACTGGTAGGAGATGAAGACAGAAGAAGCTCTGAGAGAGGCAGTAACACAAAGAGGACCACATACAGTGTGTGTGTGTGTGTGTGTGTGTGTGTGTGTGTGTCCACCTTCAAGTTGCCCCATGAATTTCATAGGGGTTTCTTAGGCAAGGGATATCCAGAGGTGGTTTTGCTAGTTCCTTCTTCTGAAATATAGCCTACAGCACCTGGTATTCATCAGTGGTCTCCCACCCAAGTACTAACCAGGGATGACCCTGCTTAGCATCCAAGATCAGCCAGGACCTTGTGCCTTTAGGGTATTTAGCAAACATATCAAAAGAAATGAGCATAAAATACAAGCTCTTAATCTTTTTTTCATTATTCTGACTTGTTAGAGTCCAAAATAAGACAATAAAATTATAGAGTTGGAAGGGAACTTGGAGGACATCTTGTCAACCCCTTTCCTCTAAGTAGGATCTGCTATGAAAGGGTTGACAACAGCATCATTGAGAAGTTGCTGTCCAGCCTTAATCTTAAATAGTAAAGGAGAGCATATCACTTTTTCGAGGAAGTCTGTTCCACTATCAAACAGCTCTCACTATGAGGAAGTGTCTACTGGATTTATAGCTGAAATTGGGCTCCCTACAGTTTCTACCTACGTAATCCCATCTTTTGGAGAAACAGAGGACAGCTCTGTTCCATCTTCTGAATCCCAGCCTTTCAGATGTTTGAGGACAGGTTATCATGAATCCACTTGATCTTTTCTTCTCCAGAAGAAAAATACTCAGCTCTCTTAACCATTCTTTATAGTGCTTGATTTGTAAACTTCCTATCATCGCTGTTGGTGGTGTGGTGTAGTGTTGGACTAGGACCTTGGAAGATTATGTTCAAAGCCTTACTCATCCATGGAAATCCACTGGCTGACCTTGGGCAAGTCACACACTCTCTCAACCTAAGAGGAAGGCAATGGCAAACCTCCTCTGAATAAAACTTGCCAAGAAGACCATAGCATAGGCCACCATAAGTCAAAGTTGACTTGAAGACTCACAAGAATAACAACAATGCTGAATGAGCCACAACCCCTCTGGGTACAGATATTTTCAACCTCTCTATGCAGTTCTTAAAAGAAAAGGACCGAATAACTGCACTAGTGTATTGCTAAAAAGATAGATTGTTTGGTTTTGTTTTAATTGAGGAGCAAAGAAGAATAAAACCATCACAAGGAATAGTCAAATTGTGGAGAGAGAAAGAAAAGAAGCCTCAAAAACAGCTGGCCTTGCAGTGTCAGTATGTACCTTCAAGTCACCTCTTGACTTGCAGTGACCCCATGAATTTCATAAGGTTTTCTTAGTCAAGGAATGCTCAGAAGTAGTTTTGCCAGTTCCTTCCTCTGAAATATAGCCTACAGCACCTGGTATTTGTTGGTGGTCTCCCATCCAAGTACTAACTAAGTCTGATCCTGCCCAGCTTCCATGATCAGACAGAATCTGGTACCTTTAGGGTATTTAGGCTCTACTCTTGACTTTTCTACTCTAAGGCCATTTCTGCACTAGCCTGCTATAGCACTTTGATTCCACTTTCAACATCCTCTGGAATCCTGGGGTTTTGCAGTTTTGGGAGGGGCTGAAACTGCAAACCCCTGGATTCCAGAGGATGTTGAAAGTAGAATCATCATGCTATAACAGGCTAGTGTGGAAATGGCCTAAGTCAATACTCATATGAAACTACCAAGCCATCCTGAACATTGTTATAAGCAGAAGATTAATAGCCATAAATTCAGGTCTAATACGACAAAATTATTTTTTGAATGCAGCTCCCAGAACTTCTTGGGGGCCCCTGGCTCCAAAAAGTTCTTTATCCAAACTAGAAAAATATATGGGTTTGTAACATACGAAGCAGATAAAAGTCTTCCCCAGGGTAATTTAGGAAGCAGAGGTTTGTTTCACTGACAGCCAGGCCCCGTGGTGCTCAGATCAAGAGCACCACAGATCCTGCTGAGGATGTGCTGGTTCTTTGCTGTCTCTGTACCATTGGCACTGATGACCAGAGGGAGAATCTTGCAAACAATTCCAGTGGGGAGACTCAAGTAACAGCACACTGACCTTATGATTTAGCAAGCCAGGTGATACTGGAACTAGTACCACAAACCAATGTAAAGGCTCTTGGGCCTGCTGATTTTCACCAGACTGGACAACATACTGCTAGGGGAAGTGACCCATTCTCCTTTCCCGCACCAGACGTCTGGCCTTTAGCCAGTCCACCTCCAGGCTGTCTCTGGCATTTCTGCCTGCAGTCTGTTTCTAGCCCATCTGTTTGTAGTCTGGGCTCAGTGTCATTTGTCAATTTGAGACGAACTCATGAAGAAGTGGGTGGTACAGAATACTGTGGGGATGGGGGTTCCCTCTCCCCATAGTATTTACTTCTGTTTTCAATGGGGTATTTCTCTTCTCAGGAAGAAGCCTTATCTTTGTTTGTTTTTTCCAGCATTGCTGTGATTAGTCAAGACTGGAAACAGAACAAAACTGTACTTACTAAAGGCAGAGAAGGACAAGGAAGAAGTTTTGAAGTCAATGTTGTTATTTGATCAGGGCAGGTGAGGTCAGAAAAGTCCTCTTCTGCTTCTGTGTTAGTTGTTGAAATGTTTCTGATTATTATTTTAAAAATGGCCTTTAAATAAAGATTTCTGACTCTTTCTTTAAAATCACTTTTCAAATGGCTTTTACAATGTTTTAATACCATATTATAAATGTGTTTTAATGTAAACCTCTTAGAGATTTTACTATATATCAACCAGTATACATATGCTGCAAATAAATGGACAATGGCCAGGAACTTATTGGTGACATACATACACATAATCCAACTTACAGGCACTCATGTCCATTGTTAGACACTGGGAAAGTAAATTCAATACCTTCTTGAACAATATCAATCCCCACCCACTGTCCAAGACAGTTTCTGTACATTTGGGCAATGCCATCGCCATTTACTATCCAGGAAGGGGTGGCAGGTGGCACTTGGCAGTACCCAGCTGCAGTTCTGTAACTCAAAGAATATATTTGACATCTCCTGCCCATATCTCCAGCAAGCCACAGGAAATCTTGGAGCATGACACTCATGTTCTTTTTCCAGATGTGGAACTACAGCAACATGCTGCCTGGATGCCTTCTATCATCCTCCCCTCCAAAGAAATAAATGGCTGTAGAGACTCACTCCAGTGCATGCAGGGAAGTTGTAAGCCAGAAGATGGTCAGAAGAAACACAGAAGTCTATAGGTAGCGCATTTTATTCTGTCCATATGATACAAAGTCTCAGTGAACATATGCTACAGCAGAGTCAAAAACCACATGTGCATTTCAAAATACCTGCATTATACCTTATCTTTTTCTCCTTCTGTTAATGTCAATATTCCAAAATAAAATCTCACCAATACTTGGGAAGGGAGGAGGCAGTGCCCTCCAACTTGATTCAGGTACTGTCTCGTAATCTAGTGTGCAACAACTGCTTCCCATATACCCAGCCTGCCAATCCCTCTGCTCATAGCAAAACAAAGCAGTGGCTTTTTACTAAAAGTGGTCAAAGTATGTCCACTAGACTGTTATGAGGCCCTCCCTGCCACCTATGTGGCCTTCTTGTCTCTCGTGTGGTCCCTCAGATCACCCCATGCTCCTTAATACTATTCAATTTTTGTCTGACTTTAAAGGACTCTTCATGCATTCTGGGGTGGGAGGGGAATTTTGCCATGTTTTTGATCCCCTGACCTGGTTTAGGGCACAGGAGGCCTTTAAAAAAAAAACAGAATTAGAGAGTGTCAGTAGGGCTATGACTTACTCTAGGTTTTAGTCCAGACTTTATAGGAACTAACCAAAGTGCTGAGCCTATTTGAAGAATAGAGCTTGGCACCTCTGATAGTTTCTTTAAAGTTCAGACTAGAACCGAGAGAGGATTCACCAACGCACCTAGACAAGAGTCTCTAGCTTCTATTGTACCTGAGCCTAAAACAGGCTGGGAGAGGGGGGAGGTGTTGATATTACTCCCAGCCCTGCAGGAACCCCAACAGATATTGGGGCCAACAGATATTGGGAGTCTCAGCAGATATACAGCCAGGGAATCCCTCAAGTCTAGGGAGAGATATATGCTGACCCCATACCTTTGGAAAGTATCCATCCCTGCTTTATATCCAAAGCAAGTTTTCTTTCTAGATTGGTATTAGTATGTGCTCCAATAGCAGTTCATGATTTTTAGGGGAATAAATGGAGCGGCAATATGGAGAAATTTGAGTGGACAATGTCACAAAATATTTTCCAGCACTCTGGGAGCTCACAAACATGGGCACAGGTGAAGAACCTTTTTGCTTTTGTTTCACATAGTGAGTAGTGTCCACACTACATTGGTATATCAATTTGATCCTACTTTAACTGCTATGGTTCCTCTCTAAGGAATCTGGGGATGTGTAGTTCGGTGGGATTTGTAGCTAGGTGATGTGTTGTCCTCAGAGATTTCTTAATCATTTCTCTGAACTACAGTGCTAGAGCTGCATAACAAAGAATTCTTGATGCCTCACAAAGCTACAAACCTCAGGATTTTATAGGGCACAACATGTATTTAAAAGTGGTATGAAACTGCTCTGAAACTTCATTGTGCTTGTAGTGGGAACCAACAACAAAATGTTGCAGATGTACCCCTAACTTGACCCCTACAAGAAGTGTCATGTTTACGCCTGCTGCAGCCAACTTAAAATAGGAGCTTTTCATTGCTATTTAGGGCTTTTGGAGGAGGAGCAGGCAGTCCTGAGAAAAAGACAAGACAGCTTTGTATTTTCTTTCACATCTTCTTAAAACACTTCCCTGCTGTGCTATACAGCCTTGGAGTCCGTGAATTCTAGGCTGGCTGCAGGCCCTGAACCTGGGCACTTTATTTGTTTTGGGGAGGTAAGCTATAGAAGGGAAAGATTTCTTTTTCCCATTCCTTTCAGCAGGATCAGATGATGCATCAGGTCCAGGAATGTAACATGAAAACATAAGGGAAGCCCTCCTAGAACAGACCAAAAGGACTGTTTTGTCCACTCATGCTCCCAGCAATTTAAAAAATGGAACAGAAGGGGTGAGATCCTGCAATGGACAATGTAGCTATGGAGACATACATAACAGAAGTGTACCCATGTCTCCCAATGCTACCCAGAAAAAAAATCTACATGATAAGCAGTGCTGCCCCTTCCATTACAGTCATTTTAGCTTTTCTGTGTTGCCAGAAAGCAGGTGCGATGAACAGAGGTGCATCCAGCTGTTTTCCTGTAACTGGGCGTACAGTGACAGGCAGTCTGTTGCAGCACATCCAGCTACAGGAAAAGAGCTGGACAAATCCTTGCTTATCCCCTGGCTTTCTGGAAACACAGAAATGGCCATTTTGGAGGGAGGGAGCCTGCACTGCTTAAAAAGGAGATTTTCTTTAATTTATTTATTTTTTAAAAAAGTATGTTTTTATTAGCAGTTTACATGATTTGTAATAAAAGGTAGGTTTTGGGGGACTTTTGATTGTTGCATGGTCAAAAGAAATTTCTGGGCTGGACAATGACTGTAAAAGTGAATCGCTATTGCACAAGTCAGACTTATGCCATTGCAATCAATGAACAAGATGCCAGACAAGGTCAATAGCTGACTCCTGCCAGCAAGTAATATTCAGAGATGTGCTACTGCTGCTGCTTCGTCATCATCATGACAAGGAGCCACTAATAATCGTCTCCTCCATAAACTTCTCACATACTTCCTTTAAAAGCATCCAATTTGCTGGCCACTGTTGCATCTTGTGGAAAGAAATGTTCAGCCTATGAACATTACACTATCTTAATGATTTCATAATTTGGCTTGGGTATATGAAGAAGTATTTAATTTTGTCTACCACATTCTCTCATTCAGCTTTAGCAAGTGGCCCTGGGTTCTTTCTGTCCACTTTCAACACATCATGCATAATTGTTTAAACTATGACAACATCTCCTATTACTTCCTACCCTTCTTTTCATCTATTGTAAAAGTTTGGAATCATATGGGTGCACTATGCCAGTTATGTCACATATTTGGAATTATCTAGTCCTCTCCCTTGAACTACAGCCTTACAGCTCTCTCTGGGGAGAATTCTAAGTTCTGCAGTAAAATATAAATCCCAAGAGTCCATAGGATGAAGCCGTAATAATTAAAATGGCATCAAACCACTATAATTATGTAGTGTGGATACACCCTTGGTTTCCCTTTGCCACTGTTTTCTAGCTCTACAGTGTCCTTTCTTTGGATGCAGCAACCTGAATTGTACACAATATTCCAATGCCATTGCACAACACATTCGTATAAAGCCATTATGATACTGACAGTTTCATTTGTAACCTCTTCCACAGTAAGCTCAATGGGACTTGCTAGAGGCTATAGGACTGAAAGCAAATTCCTTGGTGAGGATCTTTCCGTTCTGCATTTCTGGGTGTGTTTTATGGATTTTGTATTCTCTGATTTGTCTGAACGTCCTGTAAGGTCCAGTACGGTATAATGATTTGACTGCTGGAGTACGATTCCAGAAGACTAGGGTTTGAATCTTTGCTTAAATACATAGAACTCCCCTGGGGCCCTTGGGCAGGTCACACTCTCTCAACCTTGAAGGAAGACAATAGCAGCTCTCCTCTGAAGAAATCTTGCTCAGAAAACTCTATGATAGGATTGCTGTAAGTCAGAGTTGGCTTGAAGGGATGTAACAGCAAGAACAAGAAACTGGGATAATAAGTGATACCACATCCAACTGGTCAGGGCCAGAACACTGTTGGGGAGTTAAGTCTTCATAAGTGGACTTACATCTGCAGGAATTAGAACCAGGCAGTGCTCTAATGTTCATATCCAGTAGGAGGATGCTATTACATGACTACATAGCAGAGCTGCCAAAGTTACGGTTGTACAATGGGATCCATGCACAATGGCATGTGCATCATACTGGTCGTCATGTGCATTGCATCAGTCCCAATGTGCATCAGGCATCAATGTCCTGTCATGCCTTTTCACAATTCACTAACAGATTTTCATGGCATCTGTGCTACATAGCAGAGTGTACCTAAAGTCACATAACATAGATGATGATATAGGATTTAGGCTCATATTTGTAATGCAAATTGTGTCAAGATTAATTGAACTAACAAATATATCAGTCTTACATTTTCTTGTATATGTTAATAAACCTGTCTCATTAAGGATACCTCTGCCTCTGCCTCTACATTTAGATTGGACAGGGGCCTAGACGCCTGTTAAATATTTCCTCTACAGTGAATTAATTTTAGGCAATTGGCTGTCAGTGAGAAACAGGATACTTGTTGAGGTCCGGGGTTCTCCAAAGCAATAACGCGGACTCATCAAATGCTTGAAGGATGAAGCCTTTGTTGTTCAACGGTTCCTTCCTTGTTCAAAGCCACAGGCCAAGCATTCCAGCTTCCCCCCACCGTCCCTGCCCATGTAAAAGAAAGCCTGGAGTGGATTTTCTACACCTAGTCCAGGACATTTTAACAAATCAGGCCTGGATCAAGGAATGGATCTTCTACGAACACTGCAGTGCTCTCCCTAGGAGCCATCTGAAATTGTGCCAGCTATGTTGTCTTTTATCTGACTGTATCCTATATTAAGTCATCTTAGCAGTCTTTCCACTCTGGAACTTAAGACCAGAGTTTGCTAAGTAAATAATTCCCTACTGTTTGTTATCATGTTTGCTGCTGTGTTTCCATGTTTTTTAAGAAGCTACTTAAGACTGATGAAAGAACAAAATAAATTTGATGTCCCCCAAAAATCTGCTTTTAAAAACTAATTTTGAGAGGCAAGTAGAAAATGTTACTCAGTGTATCAACAAACTCATTTCACCAAGGAAACTGACACCTATGGTTTAAAATAAGTAAAGATGTTAAAAGGACGCAACAACTGCTTGCAAATATTTCAAAGACTGATGCAATATGAAGAAAGAATGGCTGTTCACCACAGTAATCAACTGGGCTGGACATCAACCTTTGGGATTCCAGTTGGCTCTCCTTTAAAAAAAAAAAAGACTGCTGATGTATGCATTCATCAGCCAGTGATTAATGCTTGCAGAGAAACACTCGGTTGGAGAGGCTGACATCTCTGGGAGTTGGATGAAGTCACACATAGGTGAAGGATGAGTCACACAGTTTGCCACTCATCCTAGACTGGAGGGAGGCAACTTCCCAGAGAGGGTGGTACACTGGATAATAACAAATCACCCTGATGCTGCAACTCAAACATGGCGGGCACTGCCAAGCCCAAATTGAATGGCCACCACCAATTGAGTAGCAACTACAGTAGCTGTTTGCAGTCCAAAGGGTGCCAGCTCATGTCTCTGCACCATCAAGGACGCTGGAATGCAGAAAAAAGGGGCTCAAATCTCTAAAACTAGGATAGGATAGCTGTCCTTAGAGAATGATCTGGAAAAATTGGACAACCAAGACTCCTCTGTGGTTGAGTCCTTTCAGACGTTATCAATCAGAAATGTACTAAATGATCAAGCACTAAGAAATAATTTTTTTTTTAGTCTTCCCAGGAATAATAAAGACTGCCTGCAATTTATCCTCTGCAGGGTTACTCGGGAGTCAGCTACACTGGACACATGGAGGGCACCTCCACATACACAGTGTGCCTGTAAGAATCTTCATATTTAAGGATGTTTCAGTAAGAATGAGTGGGGAAAGTAATTAGTCCTCCCTGCTTCAAGTACCTGCAAATAGGCAAAGTTAGTAATGACCTGCCTGCCAGAGTTAAGGCCTCCCTTCCCCTGCAAAAAAACCAGTCTGATGTGTGCACACAGGCATCATAGAATCTTGCAAAGGAGCAAGAAAGAGGACTTCTTTTTATTCTGGAAAGGAAAGCCAAAAGACTGTTTACCTCTGAATTTTGTTGGGGAAGATTTGGTGACAACAGCAGTGCCACTTCTTTCTACACTGCAGTGGCAGCTAAGGGGGCATTAGTGACTCCAAAAGCAACTGGGGACAACGTCTTGCCCATTTACCTCTCAAAACAATTTAACGTAGAAGTAGGGCAAAAGGGAGAAATAGCAGAAGAAACTAGTGAGAAATAAAAGTATTGACACCTCTGTGTGTGTGTTGAAAATGCAGCTTTTGCTCCTGGGAATCGTATTAACTAGCACTTAGGATTAGCATGAGTCCAAATTGCAACAGATTGTAGCTGAACACATTTCTTAATTATGGAACTAGACAATGCCTGAAAAGCAATGGCAGTTGGTGGTCACATGTCAGTGAGTAGTGAAGATACTCTAGATTTTTAGTCCAAATTTTAAAGGAGCTATCATTTAGCCAGCGTGGTGTTTTGAGTATTGGACTAGGACCCTGGCAAACAGGGTTCAAATCCCTGCTTGGCCATGGAAACCCAGTGGGTGACCTTGAGCAAGTCACACTCTCTCAGCCTCAGAGAAAGGCAAAGGCAAACCCACTCTGAACAAATCGTGCTAAGAAAAGCCTGTGATAGATTCACGTTAGGGTCACCATAAGTTAGAACTGACTTGAAGGCACGCTACAACAACAACAACCCTTTAAAATGGGGTTTGGCACCTTGGATATATTCTTTAAAATTCAGACTGAAACTTGGAATAGATTCATTGCCCTCCTGACACGGAAGTCACCACCTGCCACTGCCTGAATACAATGAATCTTTCCTTCCCCATAAGGAACAGTAAATTAGTTTCAATGTCCTTACCTCAGAGGCTCTCTTCAATCCATTTAAACTGTTATGGATTATTCATTTTAAGGTTTCTCCTAGTATATATTAGAAGAAATTTCAGTTTGAGGTGGTGAGGGGCAGAAGCAGGACCCCAACACAGTTCCTCATTGCACTGCAGATTGCTAGCAGGAGAGGGTTAGAAGAAACATCCTGCTGCATCCCAGTCACCAGCAGAACAGACTTCCACCACTCAGCGTGGCTGCTGGCTGTTAATGCAGGTTTGGGAGGAGGGGATTTTGCTGTTGTGGCAATACTGCCACAATCATAAACATGAATGCTGTACAGTTATGAATATGTAAATCTAGCTTATGCCTTCGTAACTACTCAACAAGATGCCAGTCTCTATTTTTAGTCTGCTTCTCAGACAGTTATTGACTGGCATCCTGGCATCCTGTTAGTGATATATGCAGGTGTAAATTGTGCTACACATGTGGAGTTTTGGTTTGGGTTTTTTTTAACAATGTGCAATGGCCTTCTCCAGTGGTATAAGTGGAGTTGTGCATGTGTGACCATTGCACATTAAATAGCACATTAGAGTACACTGAGTAGTGTGCGAATGTGCATTGCCTTCTACTATTGCATTTTGCATTGTGCATTGCAATTGTACAATGGATTGTCAGCCAAGTGCATTGATCATTGATCCACGTACATCCCACTATATAGGGGCTGCGTAACATAACACTGCTGGTAGATATTTACAGTACACTGAATCAATGTAGAATTTCAGCCACACCTTCATTGTAATCCCATTGGGTTAACAAACAAAATGGCATGCAGAGGAAGTGCAGTATTTTGAAGAAGAGGAGACCAGTCAGCTCTTTAAAAAAGGTAGAAGTGCTATAAAAATGAAGTTCAATGCAGTTCAGGGGTCCATGCTAATCTTTCCCTTGTTGATTGTCTTATTTAAAAAGAAAAAAAACAACAACAGAGAACACCAAAGTACCTTATTTGAACATCAAATCATAACTCTTCTTCCTTTTTTCCAACTGATGAAGCCAAGGTCCCTTTTCTCCTTTTGTCTGCAGTCCAATGGCTACAAGCTGTTGGAGCTGAATGTTCTTCATAGGAGGGAGGGAAGGAGAGAAATGCCCCCTAAGGCTTGGATGTGTCCAGGTTGGTCTGCCCCTTGGTTTAATATTCCTCCAGTTGGGTAAGAGGTGCTGCTTCCCAGTAGCCTTGATTACAGAAGGAGCATGCTTCCCATCTGTTCTCTGCTCCCAGGACAACTGTCATGGCCATTACAGTGTGTCTGAAGATTATCAGGTTAACACTTATCATTATTTCCTTGCAGACTGATCAGTTCTGGCATACCTCCCTGAACACCTGGCTAGTACTTGGCTAGGAAACTACCATCCCCCAGACAATGCCAGGGTTCTCTATGCAGGAAAGAATCTTGTCTGAAACCCTGAAAAGCCATTGCTAGTGAAAACTGATACTACAGGGCTATGTAGACCAATGTTGTGACTCAGCACAAGGCAGATTTTTAAGATTTGGCTTCTTCTCCCCTCCATGTTGCTTCTTTTCAGTTTTAGAGACTTAGCATTTTCATTTCTAAATGTAAACATTTTGTCAGATTTTGATTCTGTTCAACATATTGTGTTGGCTCTAATAATGTTCAACATGAGAATAAACCGCAGAATCACTGATATTTGCATGACACACCTAAAGTCTCAAGAGCAAAAGAACTATGACAGTAGTTTCTCTTCTCCTCCTATATGTGCAAGTGAGCTAGACTGATGTCTCATTCAGCAACAAAAATGCTTAGACTGAGTCCCTCCTCTTTGACAAGCTGCAAAGCCTGCTGGATCAAAGCCAACCCCCATTGTGTAAAACAGACTACAGCACGCAGGGAATGTTGTCATGCCACAGCACTGCCACAGGTCTGATTCCACTCATAATTCAGACCTCGCTGTAATTGGAAGTCTCGTAGCATAACAGGCAAAGAGACGGCTTGTAGTGTCATAGTCTAAAAAAGAGATCTCCAAGACTTACTGGGATTTCTATCATACATGAGGGAATGGCAGAGCTTGGAAAAGTTGCTTTTGGGAACTACAGCTCCCAGAATGCTCCAGTCCTCATGACTCCCTCAGGCAGCACAGCCATAGCCCATGATAGGGGCTTTGAGGAGGGGTAGTCTGAAAAATTTACTTTTCAAAAGTCTGGAGAGTCAATATCCAAACAGTACCATCAAATCCATGCCATGTAACAGGAGTAAGAAAACAGAAATACAGTGATTGACCCCAGTATTTGAGGGTTAAAAAAACAATACCACAACACTACTGATGTTTCAGGTGTGGTAATCCACAAATGCTTTCCCAAATTCTTTCAAAAATTTATTCTTGATTTTGATCCTAGAAAAACTCATTGGGGAAGTTTCTAAAGGGATGGCTCTTACCCCACTAGCTAAAAACATTATGCAGCTCTTCCATCCATTTCTTCCTGTCCACTATGTACGCCCCCTACTCCAGCCTAAATCCTGTTAGTCTTGCCAAGAGTGGACCCATCGAACAAGTTGGATTTACCTATATGTTGACTGACCATTCACCGATTGATTCAGTAGAACAAATTTTGGTAAACATGAGAGCATTCAAGGGGACAAGGTACAGAGAGACAAAATGAGGCTATTGCCCTGCAGAATAATACTAGTACCAATACTAATACCATTGCAGTAACTTAAAAGTTCAGTTGAGCTTCCAGTGTAGGCATCCAAAGAGAAGGAGCAAGCAAAGTGACCAAGGGAATGTAAACACAGCAAATGTAAGAGTTTTCAGTGTGGACAATTTTCAGTGTCTCATTCTCTGCTAGAAATTTGGGTGACTGGAGAGCCATCCATCTATCCACCCATTCATCCGTGGGCTGGGTACTGATGTTCAGAGACTTACAAAGGAAACTCTACTACTCGAGCCACAGGTTAACCAGTAACCACACTGCAACTATCTCCATCACCACCAGGTCTGTGAAATCCTATTAAGATCCTGGGAATGAAAGCATGGCTTGATTAATTAATTAGTGGAATGTGGGGGACAGAATTCTTATTTGGAAGGCCAGTGCCTTCCTCTGGGCCCTGCCCCATTATTAAACAAATGCGAGTGGAGGACTTTGCCTTCTGGAGACTGTAAAACTGAATGAAGTAGGGCAATGATGCTAGAAGAGAATTCATCCTTTGAGTTGCTGGGCAATGGGACCAAAATAAAATAAAATAAAATAAAAATGTCTGATGTAGAATTATCCTTGAGAGCCAAAGTAAGATAAAATACCCGGATGATCACAACTCTAGAAGCAAGCATTTCAACATGTGATCACTCTCCATTTTAACGTATCATACTGATGTCCCTGTTAAAAAAGTCATAACTGTACTCTCCCCCGAACAATGCAAAATTTTCAGATCATTTTTATGCTTAGGTTCTTCTTGGAAGTGTCCCTTTCTCTTTGAGACTCCAGACTGGTAAAATGCATAAAATCAAATATTTTACTTTAGAGAAAAGAAGAGAAAGAAAACTTTCTGCTCCCAAATTGAAATGAGCAGGTGGATCAAAGCACATGTATTTTTCCATGGAAACTCAAACACTGTTTCAGTCCTGTGAGGTTTTTGCACAAAAGCCAAGAAGAAGAGAAAGGAAGATTGCGTTAAAGTGTCGGTCATGACATCAAACTGTAAAAAGAGCTGATCCCCAAATTAACACTAAGCCCTGCAGGTGTTGCTCAGAGAAAATTAAATTGCACAATATGATTGGAAAAGGGCAAATCAATCAAAACAGAGCAGCCACTGGGTCATGTATGTAGGTGTCCATCAGTGATACCCTGAGATTCCTGGCTGTTCTATTATGATTGATTTGTCCACTTTCAATCACATTGTGTTGTTGGTGAGCAATTAAACTTCACACAGGTCTGAAAAGTCATTGGGGGAGGGCAAGTTGGAAATCAGTTGCTTTTCTGCACACAACAAGTGAATTCATAGTCTCTAAAACAACCATTGTTTTACACCTGGAACAATCACTGGAAAGCTACGTTTGGACCCCATTTGATGACGGGCCAGTAAATAACATGTCTAGCCATTTTTAAGTTATGATTTTAAACCCAGAAGTTATGACTGCTTTGTTCTTCTTGAATTTACAAGTTAGTAAATTATAATTTAAAAGATTAATTACCATTCAAACCACTTCCCCAGTATTTCCATTCCTATTGGGAAAATAACTCTTCAATGCAGTTAACCTTCCATGCTACATGCAATGGAATTAATTTCTGCCTCTATCGCGCAGACTAACTCATGCAAATCATCAGGAGGAAATCCCAAATTTCTGGATATCTGGGAGCTTGGATTTTTTTAAAATAGTCTTTTTGAAATAGTCTCTGGCAAGCCTGAGATGAAGGGAATGCTGTAGATGTAGCATATCTTGATTTCAGTAAGTTCCTCATGACATTCTTGCAAATAAGCTTACAAAATGTGGGCTGGGCAGGGCTACTGTTAGGTGGATTTGTAATTGGTTGACCAACCAAACCCAAAGGGTGCTCACCAATGGATGCCTTTCATCCTGAAGAGAAATGACTAGTGGGGTGCCACAGGGTTCTGTCCTGGGTCCAGTGCTACTCAACATCTTCATCAGTGACTTAGATGAAGGAGTAGAGGGCATGCTGATCAAATTTGCAGATGACACCAAATGGGGAGGGGTTGCTAACACTCTAGAGGACGGGATCAAATTTCAAATTGACCTTGACAGATTGGAGAGCTGGGCCAAAGCTAACAAAATGAATTTCAACAGAGAGAAATGTAAAGTCCTACACTTAGGCAGAAAAAATGGAATGCACAAATAAAGGATGGATGACACGTGACTGGATAGCAGTACGTGTGAAAGGAATCTAGGAGTCTTGGTAGATCACAAGCTGAACATGAGTCAGTAGTGTGATGCAGCAGCCAAGAAAGCCAATGCAATTCTTGGTTGCATCAATAGGAATGTGGTGTCTAGATCAAGGGAGGTAGTGATACCACTCTATTCTGCATTGGTTAGACCTCATTTGGAATACTGTGTCCAGTTCTGGGCACCTCAATTCTGTCACTGTCAGGCGGCGGCTAAGCAGACACAGAGTCAGGAGCTGAGTTTATGGCTTTAGTAATAAATAAATCAAGAGGTTATGTCACCAAAACAAACATCCAAGTCCCAGGGGCAGCACACTCAAACAGCAAGGTTTAGCCTGGAACAGAAAGCCCATGACACAGGACGCAGATTCCCGGTTGGTAGACGGTTGTCGCCCCGTGCCCGACTCCAACAGCGTCTGTCTTAAATACACAGTCTTTAGCCCAGCTGGGGCTGATCAAATGTCCGTTGGCCCAGCTCACAGCTGGAGCCCCTCAAGATTTCAGGGCCGATTCATCAGACGCTTCTCCCGCAGCCGCTGAGACCTCCGAACCGCCCCCTTCTCCAGCCGCCTCTGGAGGAACGTGGGGGGAGGGTCTGCTGCAAACTCCGGGCTGGAGTCAGAAACACCAGCCTCTGTCGAGTCAGAAGCACTAGCCTCTGCCTCTGGAGCACAAACATCTGCTGCAGGTACTGGCTTGGGATCCATGCCCGGGACAGCTGTGGGGTCGCTGGCGGACTCCTCCCTAGACTCTGAAGGAGCCCCCTCTCCCGAAGGCCCCTCCAAGGGATCCTCCTCCGGCTGGGAGTCCAAGACTAAATCGGGGTCCAAGTCTGAATCAGCAGCACGCTCAGCCTGGCTCATGACAAATTCAAGAAGGATATCAACAAGATGGAGTATGTCCAGAGGAGGGCAACCAAAATGGTGAAGGGTCTGGAAGCCATTCCCTATGAGAAACGGCTTAGGAAGCTGGGTATGTTTAGTCTGCAGAAGAGAAGGCTAAGAGAGGACATGATAGCCATGTTTAAATATTTGAAGGGATATCATGTTGAGGAGGGAGTGGGCTTGTTTTCCACTGCTCTAGAGACTAGGACAAGGAGAATGGATTCAAGCTGCAGGAAAGGAGATTCACCTGAACCTCAGGAAGAACCTCCTGATGGTCAGAGCTGTCCAGCAGTGAAATATGCTTCCTTGGAGCGTGGTGGAGTCTCCTTCTTTGGAGGTTTTTAAGCAGAGGCTGGATGCCCATCTGTTGGGAATGCTTTGATGGGTGTTACTGCATAGCAAAGGGTTGGACTAGATGGACCCTGTAGTCTCCTCCAACTCTATGATTCTATGATTCTATGATTAACTTTCTCAATTGATATTTTCATAAGCAAATCTCTTGCTTTTAAGGAGTAAATAAATCCGCTCATTAAAATAATATTAAAAAATCTCCGTTCTGAGGTTATATGAAGAATAACTTCTCCGAAACAACAAAGAAACAAACAAATCATCAAATACATTTATTTCATTGGAAACTTATCCCATGCAAAGCTATTAAAGCATTGTCCACTGACTGATGGATCTTTGGACTATACACTCTCACCTAACTGTCAATCACTTCAGATCCTCTCCCACCAGTGGCAATATTCACTGAGTTGGATTTTGCTCAGAATATCTCCATTGGTGGAAAGGCAACTTGAACTCTTTGCTAATTCCCTTTGCCTTTGTTGTCCCAGTGCCACCTCCCTCACCAGTCCAGAAACTCTCCAACCATCCAGAAGGGGGAAGGAAAGCACTCCTGTCGCTTTCTATTCTGTCAGTGGGACTCCTCTGCTAAAGCAGAAGCCCCTTACAGACAGGCAGCACCCTTCCATCTGCAAGAGGCAGATTCTAGATCCAAACCAATCACCTTGCATACTGCCTTAAATTTGCCTTAAATAACCCAGTGAAAACATTTGTCGGAAAATGTCAGTTAAGTTGCCTTGACCAAGAATGCCCAAACAGCACACATTGCCATCTGCTCTGAACATTCTTCCCCAGATGACAGCTCCACCTACAACACAGTTTAAACCTCGGATGTTAAGAAAAAAATCAATTAAAAACTCACAGATTAAATCCATCCATTAATTAATCAATTCATGCTTTCATTCCCAGAATCTTTATAGGACTTTCATGGACCTGGTGAGATTGAAGAGGGTGGCAGTGGGGAACTGGTTAACCTGTAGCTTTGTCTTGTAAAGTTTGTGAACAACTCAGCACCCAGCCCGTAAATAAATAAATGAATGGCCTGTTATTTTATTGCCCCTCACAGAATAGTGTCTAGAACTGATTATTTGAAAGGAAAATTATAGCATGAAAGAAGAAAAGTTTACACACTAATTCCTTCCAGTGTGTCTGCCTAGAATGTAATATGCCTAGAGGGTCTCTAGGACAAAAGCACATCTCAACCCGACAACACAGTGAGGAGAGGCGTATTGACAAATCTAACATACAAAAAGAAAAAAAATACCAATTCCAAGGGGAGGGGGGAATCAATAGCAAAAACAAAAACAAAAAAACCCACATATTCCCCTAGGTTTAATAGAAATGGGTTCAAGATCACGGCCCCTCAAAAACCACCTTGATTATTTGAAAGTCATCCTAGAAACTGTGTCCAAATTAAGGGGAGCTGCCCTTTGGAATACAGGCACTCAAGATTTCCGGACTAGGCTGTTACAGCGCTATTATGCCGCTTCCAACATCCTATGAAATCCTGGGGTTTGCAGTTTAGGGAGGGGCCTAAACTGCAAACCCCAGGGTTCCATAGGATGTTGAAAGTGGAACGATAGCACTGGAACAGTCTAGCGTAGAAATGGCCGAGGTTTTCGGTTTTGTTTTACAAGGCACAGGGTCAGGCTTGTTAAGTGCTGTACCAGCGGGTCCCAGGCGTGTCCACGCTCCCTTGCTCTCGGTTTTAAGCCCCGCGCCTGGGAATTGTTCCGCGTCCAGTCGGACGGTTCAGAACCGAGCATGGCTCTGAGCCAGCAACCAGGGACGGGCCGGCGCGCTCGCGCAGGTGCGTAGAGGCTGCGGGCTCTCCCCGTCCTCCTCCCCGTCCTCCCTCCTCTTTCTCCTCCCGGCGGGGGCCCCGGCCAGAACTGGAGACCAGCCTCCTCCACGGCAGGTCTCTCTCCCGCCACGGCTGAGCGATCGGCCGCTTTTCCAGGCTTCCTGGCCGGCCGGGCGCCCTCCCTCCCGCTGGCCCCAGGGAGGCTGCCCGTCCCCTCGCTGCCGACGAAAGGGATCGCCAGCCCGCCACTGAGAGCGATAAAAATGCCTCCCTGGCCCGTAAGAAACGCAGGAAAGGTACCGCCGCCCTTGCCCACGATAGCTTTAGATCACTCTCGATTTGATGCCTCTGGACAAAAGTCTCAATGAAATAGAAATTAGGCAATGCAGATAAGCCTCCTTACTGTACAGAGCCTCCCTGACAGAAGACGGCGATTGCCCATCGGAAGAATGAAGGGTCGGGGAGCGGGGTGCAACCCTTTGCTTTGGATCTTTTTACTGCCTCCTTTGGGTGCAAGGATTGCCAAGAGGTTTTGTAACAGCAGGGAGAGAGTATTGCTCTGTTGACCTGCCTCTAACCTGGGCCCCCATGTCCTCTCCACAAAAAAAAGTCTTTGCTGGCAAATTCTTAAGACCGCTTAGCACATTCTACCCCTTATCAGTTCAGGCTTAACACATGGTTCAGAAGTTACAGTGTTCCTCTCCCCACTTCCCCACCACCCCACCTTCGCACTTTCGTTGCCTACCCAGCTCTAGCCGGCTGATGATTATAAACTGTTTTAGTGGCCTTGAGCACGAAAGCTGGTGGTTAGTGGTGGTTAGACTAAGGCATCTGGGAAAAATCAACATGTTCTTGCGATGTGCCCTGGGTCACAACTGAGCTCTGCTGCTGATGTAAACTAATCAGAACAAATATTTATTTCAATAAAAATCACTCAAAAATCAAAATGTTACATAGAATGAAAAAGGGATGGACAGTCCAACTAGAGTAAATATGGTAGGCGATGCAGTTCATGCCTGTCAGAAAATGAGATGTGTTTTAGGTTTTGCAGATTATCGTTCATATCCAAGTAAAGAAATATCCTAAAAGATGGGCTGATCCTCAAGAGAGATGAAATTACATTATGAGATGCGGAATTAACAGGGCAATCAGAAGTATACCCCACCAAGTTCAATGAGACTTACTCTCAAGTAAGTGGGTCTAGGATTACATCATCAGTAAACTAGAATTCCCCACCCCGCCCCCAGTCTCCTGCAATTGCCCTAAGTGAACATTAACATTAATAAGTGCCAAAACACTTTGTTCAAAACATCCTTTTCATTGTCACTGAGCTCACTAAGCAGTGTGTTTCTTCCACGTTGTGGAAACCTCTGTACTTCAGAAAATTCTCCAACCTTATTTCTGCTCAATATTGAGTGTGTGTATCTATGTGTGTGTGCACAAATTCACATGCACATGTGCCTGTCTGTTTCTCCAAGTGTCAATTAAAGCCATGTTACTCCTTGACCATTACACTGTGCTCTCTTTGTCATGGAATCAGTCTATGTATCTGGAAGCTTTCATGAAGTTAGCAAAAATCTGTCTCAAAGCAACCCCAGTTGCTCCAAGTTAAGGAAAAGTGATGCTTGTTTATATGGCATAATGAGTGTGAGAAAAGAACTGTCGGCTGTTTTCTCCAGTGACAGCTTGCAGTGCTTTCCCTTTGATTCCAAACTCCCTGTTCATTGCCTTTTACACATTATCAAGTCTGTTCTTTCTTGCAATATTGTAACAGCTGGGCCACAATGAATCCCCTTGATAGATGTGGAAATGTTTATATTTATCTGCCAATGACTACAGCTCTTCAGCTCTAGCCAGTCACAGTTTGCATTGTTGCTGTCTGTTTATTTCTCTTCTCTCATTATTTCTTGACACCTATTGCTCCACCCTTGCCCACACGTGTGCAAAGTACAGTACATTAAAATATTCACCAGGTTATAAGTTCATTGGAAAACTACACTAAGAATGTGCATTGTGGAAGCACATAGGGAGGTCATATCCTTAGAGATCTTTGTTGTAAAGTGATTGCACCGGTTTAACAATTAACAAAGAAAAAACCCTGAAACTGCAGTCTCCCAGCCAAATATTCTAAATTAATCCCATTTGAATTTAAACAGGATTTATTTGAAGATATGTGATTTCAGGATTGCAGCCCCAGTGAAATAAGGAGGAAATGCTAACCCTTTCTATAAATCCACATTTATCTAGCAACATTCAAAATTCAGACCTGTCTTAAAAGTTAACTAGATTTTCCCTGTTAAATTACTCTTCCTTTACATATATTTCTGTGTGATAGGAAAATGTTCTCTGTTTGCACAGATTTTCATACATAGCTGATGACCCAGCAATCTATTAACTTTTCAGCTAAGGTTCCAAACAAACAATAAACTCTATAATAAATATTTCTTGAAGCCCTCCAACACTTGGAAACTGAAAATAATGTCAACATAAGATTTGTCTGTATGTTTAAATAATGTTAAAACCTAAGAAGGAACAAAATTTGCCACACCACACTATAAGGTTAAAAAGAAAATAGTATAATAAAGGAAATACAAAGGCTTTGGCATGGTTTTTCTTTTTTTTTTACAATCAACAATGGTTAATTTCGATATGTCGTTGTGAACAACTTCAAAACACTTAAGTTTAAAACTCTTGCAAGCACTTTTAATTGATTAGGAATGAATTCTAGATGCACAAAAATGATTGGACTGTGAACAGTAGTACAACTATAGCTAAGAACAATAAACTTTTGCCGACCAAAAAAGAAACGTTTGATGCATGAAAATGTGTATAAAACATCTATAGAATATTCTTGTCAAATATAAATGAAATTAACTTTATTATAGAAATCATTCTGGGAGATTTCTAGGGAAGACAAATACTTACATTTTGACATAAAACAAATTGGATTATATCGAAGACACAATCTACCTTTTCCCTATCAAACTTTTCTTCTTTGAAGTTCTCTCTTAACCCTTTGTTTGCACATAAGTGTCGTCTGTTAATAACCTTTGGAAATCCCAACAGATATTTTTCTTACAGAAATCTAGTGTGTTATTGTCCCAGGTTGAATTATATGCAATGGAATGATATAAACTTGGCGCATCAGTCCGAAATCTAAGAACAGATTGGTAGAAGTATTCGATATAGCTTGATAAAACTCTTAATTCATGGCAAAGCTTGTTGATCATGGCTTCCTTTTTTTTTAAAAAAAAAAAAACAACTTCATGACCAACACAAAAGCAAACATCCATTCAGTCTACATTGTTCTTTTTTTTTTTTCATTATAACATACAAATGCCCATTTACAAATAATACACCAAAATGAATAAAAGTTTGGGTACCAAAATGAAGATTTGTTCCAACTGATATAATGCCTTCAGTATAGAAAGGTCCATGTTAAAGTCCTTCTCCATGTGTTACGTTGCAGGGCACAGTCACAAGGTTGAAGTACTTTGAAAGCCATTCTTCTTTTAGAAAAGACAGCTGAACCTCCAACTGTTGTCCATATAGCAATTTACAAAACCAACACATGGCTTACTGTAATCTTGGCCAATACTGAGACATATCAGGTTCACTGCCGGGAACTTGAACAGGAACTGACACTCCAGGAGAAATTAGACCTGAGTTGAGGAGAGAAGAGAAAGAAAATGATTACATACTCTTACATGGACACACTTTTTATAGGCATTCCCTAAAGCGGTCTTTGTTGGAATACTTTCAGAGTGTCGTGCTCCTGCATCCAATTTCATTTTTAAGCTTTTCCAACCTTCTTTCATCTGTCTCTAACGACAAGGATAGCATAGATTAATTTATCCCAGGGATGGCAATTATCTGGTTCTACAGACATTGTTGGATTGCAGTTTCCAGCATTCCTCACTATGGACAACGCTGTCTAGAGCCGCGAGGAGTTCCAGATCACCATCATCACAATTCCCATCCCTGATTTATCCCTAGGAATGGACAGTGTTTATAGAATTCTAGAAACACAAGTGACCCACCCAGGACATAGGCCATTTCCACACTACATAGTTATAGTGCTATTATTCCACTTTCAACATGCTCTGGAATCCTAGGGTTTGCGTTTATGGAAGGGCATTTAGAATTCTCAACCAGAGAGCTCTTTGGCCTCAGTAAACGACAAACCCCAGAATTCCACAGGATGTTAGAAGTGGAACAACAACAATGTAGTGTGGATATGGTCATAATTTCATGAGGAAAACAAGAGAGCAACTTAAGATAAGAACTAAATGGAATGACTAAAGTTCATAGTTTAGGGGACACACCAGTCCTAAGGGGGTCCACACGAGTCTGAAAAGAAAAGAATTAAGCACAAAGGTCTTCCCTTAAAACTGAACTGACTTTAAAGTGCAAAATTGTGCCTGGATTCACTCCTTGGGTTTCTATCCTGCCCCCTCTGAAAAGCTCATAGGGCAAGCCCATGGCTCCTGGAATGGTCATGGAGTAGACTAGATCCCCCCACCTCTGAGGATGGAGGCTGGGTCTTCCATCCCATTGCCAGCCCCAACTAAAACAGACCTTCTGCATCAGTAGAATCTATGTAAGTCTTATCAGCCAATACTTGATTCATTGGTCTGCTCTAGTTAAGACTAGCCATGGGATATAGGCGAGAACTCCAGTTTCGGAGGAAGATATCTAGTCCTGTTTTCTCTCATCCTTGTAGGAGAGAAAAAGTCTGCATATCTTACCTCCCCAGGCCCAGAACTCAAACATTGCAATGGGTAAAGGTGGTTAAACTAGGAGCGTGAAATGGTTGGATCAGGGTGGTGGTAGCAGTGGCAGTTCTGGATCTATAGTATCTAAAGCAGTTTTCCTCCACATTGCTATACATACAACTCTGACTGTTTTCCTTCCTATTTTGCATTCAATTGGAAGGATGTGTTGAACACACACATACACACTCAGAAATAGAAATTGTGTGTGTGTGTGTGTGAGAGAGAGGGGGGTGCATTTCCGCACTAGACTGTTATAGTGCTATGATTCCACTTTCAACATCCTATGGAATCCTGGGGTTTGCAGTTTAGGGAGGAGCCTCAAAGACCCTTCCCTAAACTGCAAATCCCAGGATTCCATAGCATGTTGATAGTGGAATAATAGCACTATAACTGTCTAGTGTGGAAATGGCCAGAGAGAGAGAGGGGGAGAGGGAGAGGGAGAGGGAGAGCAGAAAAGAGTAGCAAAAAGCTCCTCCCTTTTTTTTTTCTGCTGCTTGCAAAATCCCAGCAGGGCACTGAAAATGTCAGAGCAAGCTAAACTAAGCTAAGCTAAGCTAAGCTAAGCTAAGCTAAGCTAAGCTAAGCTAAGACTTACCATAAAATAGATGGACAGTTGGATACATGCATACTTGCATGTTTGTGCATACACAGTGACACACAAGAAGCCACAGTTTGTTTGTTTGGTGTTTTGTAGTACAAGTTCCAGAATCCCAAGCATCCTGGCTGAAGGAGTCTGGGAGGTATAACTCAAAAAGTTTGGGAATGCTCCCAAATTCTACATTATACTTGTCTATATCTCATTCACACAGTTCTGCCTTCCCTGTTCTCCCATCCACCCACCCACCCCCATTTGCTATTCCTTCTGTGTATTTTAGAGTGTTGAACTACACCCCTGCCACCAAAATTGGGGCAGGGGAAGAGGAATACACTAATGGGTATTTTTGGAATGCCAATCAAACTCTTATATAGGAAAGGAATCACTGATTCACAGCACTGATATCACAAAGAAATAAACTGATAATAACTTGCACCATTTTGAGGATCTCAGACAAAATATGGGTTTCTTTCAAAAAATAGGTTTTATAGTGTTTATATAAGAAAGAGAGATTATATAAACACTATAAAGCTTATTTTTAAGAACTTTAGATATGGTCCCTTTAAACTGTATCTTATTTCACTTGTTTTCTTGAATATGTCTGGGGCATTGTTTGATCACTTCCTAATTTTAGGAAACTGTTTTACTTTAACTACTTGCAAGTGTATGGGAAACCACTCTCCCTCACCAGATTTCTTCTTGTCCATCCGGTCTTCCATTTTAAAATTTTGAGCATTTTATATATACCTCAAAATTCCTGAGATGTGGGTAGACAAGTTGGAACAAAAAGGGAATGTATGAATTATAATGGTGCAATGTCTGTCTGTCTGTCTCTGTTTAATACACCACCTTTCTCCAGAGAGAAAAGAACAGCCACCCCAAAAAATAAGTAATGAAAAGCATTGCCATTTTTCATTTTTGAAAATCCAAACCTCTCCAATTAAAGAATATATCCTAGGTATGTAACTGTCACCTTTTGATAGAAAACCAGTAATCCATCTCTGGATGAAGGAATCAGACCATTTAAACTAGAAGAGGAAGTGATGCCAGTTAACTATCCTTAGAGAATAAACCCAAGGTTGCTTACCTGTTGAAGTGGTGCCAGAAGTGCCCATTGGCTGGCTGTTCATATGTGTCTGCATGTGGGGAGGGGTGTATGTATCATAGCTCCTCCCATTTACTGACGGACTTGTGGGCAGCATGCAAGAGTAGGAGGAAGTCTGGCTGGGTACTGGGGGCTATGGGAGGAAAGCAGGAAAAAATATTCAGCATCATCTCATATCTGTTATTTCTTTGCATAAGCAGCACAAATGGCCTCTTCACAAAGCCACTCAGCATCCATAAATAGTGCCTTGCTCCATGGGGATCTCATAGGCTTCACTGTTCCAAGGAGGTAACAGAAGTCCATCTAGATTACATGGCAGGCAGAGAGTGGGTACTTTCACCTAACTGATTGCCTCCTCAGATCCTGTTTGCCCTGAGCACTGATAACGTCACATCCACTTAGCTTCAACAGTGCTATTGCATCGGATGCTTTCAGGGTATTCACAGGGGTGAGGAACTAGCAGTGAAGTACTCATGATCTGAACCTTTCATTGTATAAGGATGCACTTCATTTTACATGTAAGTGTGTATTTCAGAAATCCAATAAATAGACATTGATTAGAAGTGCTAATCTCAATAGCAGTTGGACTATTCCATCCTGCAGTTGTAGTAGACAGAAAGCATTCAATCAGTTCAAGTTTTCCAACTGACAAGCCTCATACCCCAAACCTGGATTCCTGTTAGCAACTTCCATCACCGGAATAGCTTCTTTCAATAGGAGAAAGAGAGGGGTGATTCCTCTTCACCCATACCCCAACCCCCTACAGGCCCTCAAATTTGGATTGTGGCACCCTCCAGAAAAAGATTCAGGAAGGTACAGACAGAGGAGGCCATGGAGAAAGAAGTGGAAAGCCTATGTCACATTATGAGAACACAGTTCTTCTTTGGGTCTTATTCTACATATTTCCACAGTTCAGTCAACTGTTTAGGAATGTGTGATGGAGAATGTAAATAATTCAGATGGTGATGACAGGCATATCACTGAAGAAGACTGCTACTCACAAGACCTGCTTTCATCCTCTATGTGTGACAGTATGACTCTTCTATTTTTATATTTCACTGCAATACTTGGATCAGATAATACAAGTGTTTAAACTGGTCCTATGAGTGGGAAAGCAGCTTAAATCCCAATATTTCATCCTTCAGGGCACATTTGTTTAGATACAAGTCCGGTGGAGCTCAATGAGTTTTACTCCCTAGACTGCAGTTTAATCTATCCTTAAATTGTCAAAAAAATTGCTAATCGGTTAGAATTTGGGCCTGAAAATGCCAAAACAATTTAAGGGAATTTTATTTCTAAATTCTTTTAATACTCACTGAGACTTGTACATCATAGTTTCCAAGCTATCTGCAGCTCCTAGAAAAATACTGTTCTTTACATTTTTTATAATAAATTGCACATTTCTATTAGGAAATGCTTTAAGCACAGCCATGGAACATGCACAAGCCCAGTGTCTTCCTATCACCTCCATTGTAAGAGCACAATAATTAGAAAGGTCTTGTAGTTGCATTTCTCTTCTCCTGAACTAGTTAGTTAGCTGTATGCTTCCAAGCAGGCAGGTTGGCAGCTCTATTCATTTTAACACAGCTATTAGATCTGCAGGTGCTGTTCGCATACTCCTCTCCCCCTTGGGTATTTCTAGGGTGCCAATAGCCACATTTTCTTATCAACCAAGGTGTAATCCTGATAGCATTTTAATAAGCTTGTTCTCCTCACCAATGCTATATGGTTATACACAATTTTCTTAGATATTTTTTCCTTTTAGCCAACTGAAATTTTTGCCTTTTGAATTTACATTTATGAGCCCCAATTAACCTTCTCCACACATATTTTGCATAAGTTTATCAGATATTTTATTTCTGCTCTTCACAGTATTCTGTGTAAGGTTGGGAAATCTCTCCCTAATTCTTCCCTATTTTCTTCATTTATAGGTCATACATGGCTTCTTCTGCCATTTTGAAATCAATAATGCTTGATGTTTTAAAAGAAGTATGGGTCAATTTATACAATGGAACCCCAAAACACCTGTGTAATTTTGTAGGTTGAGGGGAACCTGGCCTTATTTCCTGAGACTAAACAAATCAGCCTCCGTTCAGAGAAAGTTGATTGTATTTAAATTTTATTAAAATCTGTCAATCAATTTATAACATGAAACCTTCTCACAGTATTTTACGTAGGTCCAAAGAGAGCCCATATTTCCATACAGTGCTTGGACATCACATAAAACATAACTAGGCTTACTGAAATCAAGAGGACCAAACAATTATAACTGACGTAAATGCAGTGGTTTGAGTGCTGGACCACAATGCTGGAGACCAGGGTTCTATTCCCTGTTTAGCCATGGAAACCCACTGGGTGATCTTGGGAGTATCACACACTATCAGCCCCAGAAAGCCCCATGGCCCTTACTGCACCAACGTGCCATCCTGGCATGAGGATGTGTTGCTGCATGACATTGTTGCAGTCCCACCGCTATTACATCCCCAGCTGTTGCTATAGCAACCTAAACCATTACCAGAAAAAATCCGGTAATGGTTTCCCTTCACGCAATGATCCCATCGGCTGTGGCCATGCAGAAAGGGCGGAAGTGCTATCAAGTGCTTCATTCTGCTATACAGCCCAGGAAGAGGCTGGCTGTATTGTGGAAGGAAGGAGGGAGTCCCAAACACTACTCATCCACCTGCAGCGGACCGGTGGTGGAGAACATTTGAGTCCTGATCCAATCCCAGCAATGGCACTGCTGAGGTCACACTGGGACGACGCGAGATCACAGCATCGTTCAGTAAGAGCTCATGATAGATTTGTCTTAGGGTTGCTGTAAGTCAGAAATGGCTTAAAGGCACATAACAACAACAACTACCTTCTCTGGACAGGACTAATGGCTACAGTTCAATACAGAATTAAACCATCTTCTTGAGTGGAGGGAAGATCTGTAGATCTCCAGATTAAAAATGTACAAAATCAGGATTCAAATTGTGCAGTCTAACAAGAAAACTCCCATGAATTTGCTCACTGTTAAAAATGCATCCTTGAGCTCAAAATTTCCTGTTGTTCAAATAAGTATGCCACTTCCCTATCAAAACATTATGCAGCTGCTCATTCAGCAGCTACAAACCGTCCAAGGATATTGACAAATTTGTCTTTCAAATGCCTGATAGTCTATGAAATTGGGATCTTCAGACCTCACTGGTATAACTGAACTCTTTTAATTAATTTCATACATAATGTTATGTTAAATTAAAAGGACCGAGACTAAACTAGAGACACATTTTTCTCTGTTAAACATTATACCTATCATGCAGAATCATACTGCAGCCCAAAGTGAGCATGGAGGCATTCTAACTATAGATATATAAAGAAGCTCAAACTATAGCAAAAGGCGAAGACTCTGTCCCTGCCCTAGGACTTCCTATTCTGCTAGGAACTGGAAGCCACGCCCGGCCCTACTTGGCCATGTGACTACTATGGCAGAACATACACAAGATTGGTGGTGGTGGTGGTGGCGGGGAGGAAGAAGAGGAGGAGATAGTAATGATGATATCATCTTTATTTTATATCCTGTCTTTTACCCAAAGCGAACACTCAAGGTGACTTAAAGTAAAACATTTTTGTCCTAATGCCACAAGTTCTCTGGATTTTCTTCATTTCAGCTGCCTAAGTTCAGAGGCTAGCAGAAGAGCCAGAGTGGTGTAGAGGTTTGATCACTGGACTACAGCTCTGGAGACCAGGGTTTAAATCCCTGCTTGGTCATGGAAACTCACTGGGTGACCTTGGGCAAGCCACATTCTCTCAGCCTCAGAGGAAGGCAAAGGCAAACCCCCTCTGAACACATTCTGCCAAGAAAACCACATGACAGATTTGCCTTAAGGTCACTATATGTCAGAAACAACTTGAAGGCACACAATAACAATAAAGTTCAGAGGATGGAAGTACTTCTGTTACCATTTTTAAACAGTTGGGAATAAGAAACTCAGCCTTACTGATTTACTGAAAATCACCCAGAGGTCTGCCATGGAAGGTTCCTCCCACCCCTGCTCAAGATTACACAACACGGATCAAATATTATCTCTCAGACACCCCCTAGCCATCTGTCATGTTCAAAATGGTTAAACAAAAATGGTAAAAAGATGTTTCAACAGATATTTGCAGATAGTGGTGATCTTGGCCAGCATTATGGACTGTAAGCCAGTCCATAATGGACAGAAGGTGGGAGTTATTCTAGACTAATTAGCATAAAGTGAAATCTCCATGAGAGCCTCAGGTCTCCCCATTTGTACAATTGGTCTGATAAGAATGCATGAGATCTCGTGAAGACTTTACAAGTTAGAAAATATGATAATGGTGTAATACAGAAATCCTCCAGATCATACCCTTAGATGTTGCTGAATCTCATTCCCATCATCCCCAGCCAGCATAGCTAATAGTGCTGAAGGGCTGCTGAGTCCCCACCCTCACTCTAGATTATAGGTTGGCAGCTTCAGGTCCTGTGGTCAAATCTGCCCACCTGGAATCCCAATCCGGCCCTTTGAGTTTCCTTCAGTGACCACACTCCTTCCACTAGGGCCATTTCCGCACTAGACTGTTATAGTGCTATTATTCCACTTTCAATATCCTATGGAATCCAAAGGCCCCTCCCTAAACTGCAAACCCTAGGATTCCATAGGATGTTGAAAGTGGAATAATAGCACTGTAACAGTCTAATGTGGAAATGGCCTAGGACTCCACCACTGAGTGGTTTCCCAGCTTTTGTACAGGTTTCTTTCCATTACAGAAGGTTGAAATGTCTCTCCTTAGGCTAAGCAACTGGCAATAGGAGCTTTATGTTAAATTTTGATGGTATTTTTATTCTGTCCTTTTGCCTTTCGTCCTACATCCACTGCTAGATTGTGGCTTCAAGAACTTCTCTAAAATAGAATTCAGACCTTGGACTGGAAGAAGTTCCCCACCCTTGCCATGGACATTTGAGAACTTCCCTTTTGGGTCTAGAATTGGCATTACCTCATAAACTAAAAAGGACAAAGTTCTTCCCAGCAATCACTCTCCTCAAGAAGAGTGAGAGAGCATATTAGTGGATTATACTTACTTGCATAGGCAGGTTGTTAGCCATTGTGAAGCTAGGCATGGGTGGCAAAGCACTGTATGTGTTTGTTAGCGCGGTGTCTGTTCTGCCCAGCATTGAACCTGATGTGAAAGAGGAAACTATAATAGAATAGGAAGATAGACAGGATGGACGTATTAGTTTATGCTGCAGTCAGATGACTATATGACTGTATAGGGTGTTTTGTCACAGTGCCCTGAAAGGGTGGGCATTTGGTCAATGTATTTCATGAAGCATATTACCAGGTGTCGTGGGTTGTGGGATTGGTTGGTAGACACTTGTGCTGAAACTACTGCTGATGGGAATATGACTAGGGGTGTTGCTGGCTTGTCTTCTCTGGTTCCTTAGCTTCTCTTCCCGTCTCCACTTGGCCCTTCGGTTGGAAAACCACACCTGCAAATACAAGAATTTTCCTATTAGGAGGATAAAAAGCAACTGGGGTCCTATCATGCGTTCATGCAGAAGGAGTGACCTGGTGCTTCTCTAAAGCTTGCTCTGTGCTTGTAGCTGGCAGTGCTAACATGAAGCCTTCACAGAGGCCAAGATGAGATTTTCTTTTGTCTGCCATGAGGCAGAGCACCTCAAACAGCACGTACTTGGAGCTGCAAAGGTAGCTCCAAGATAGAGCTGTGTATACCATCCAGTTTGTCCTTGGCCCCATCAGCTAGCCTGCTGCCCTCAGATGCCACAGCTTCCTGTCACTAGTGCTGAAGTTAGATGCAGTGGCCATCCCAGTTAGTTTCCATATGAGGAACTGGGGTTAGCTGAAGGAATCTTATCCTTTGCCTCAGGCAGCAAAGTGTCTCTGCCTAGCCCTGATCTTCCTGAAATATCTCTGTCCACTTCTTCATCTGTTCCCAAATGACTGAGAATTTAGCAAAGAGACAGCCAAGGTCATTTGCCTATTGTGGGGGGTGGGGGGGGTTCCACAGGGGCAGATTAGATGCACGTTTGTGGCGTATCCTCATTAGAATATATATGTGGATCTAGGTGAGCTCTGGATGAAATGCCGTGGCACACATTGCTCACTGCTGTTGGGGAAACACTTTCCCATCAGCATGCATGGTAAAGGGACACACTATGTTTTCTGGGGTTAGCTGGACCCATTTGATTGGACTCTACATATTTCCCCAGAAGGCATCAATGTGCCCTTTTATAAAGAGGGAGGGAAGGAGGGAGAGAGGGAGGGAAATGTTATATAGTTACTTGGGTACCTGTATTCTTGCTTCAGGCAAGTCGATTTTGGCAGCTAGTCTCTCTCTGGCAAAGACATCAGGATAATGAGTTCTCTCAAATTCTGGTCAAAAGAAAACATTATAGAATTAATGTTAAAAATAGGTTTCAGGGCAAAAAAAAATCAACTCATCCTTTCAAGTTTCTGTATAAAACTGAGTGCACTCTATGTTTTAAATCTTTGATGAGGAACAGTCTTGCAGAAGTGCTTTGGAACAAGAAGATATGAAAAGTGTTTTTCAAAAGGGAGGTGTTACTGCATTCCCACGCGCACCCATACTCTCACCCTACTGGGTCACATGATTAATACTGAACCATGCCATTGCAGATGATCCTCAGTTACTAGTTGTGAAAGAGAATTCAAGAAGTGTTACTCAAGTTTGGGGTATATTTGTGGCAGGCAACATATAGTTTGAGCGTTGGACATCTGAAGGCCGTCAAAATGATGGAATTGAACTCTTACCGCCGCCATCACCCAGGGAGCTGGGAAGCCACACTCCTGCTCTCCTGTCTGGATATATTTATGGGGGAGTAAATATCCTAAAGAACCAGTGCGATGTAGTGGTTTGAGCACTGGACAGAAACTATGGACGGAAACTGGACAGAAACTACCACAGAAACTATGGTTTGTTTCACTGCTCAGTCATGGAAACCCCCTGGGTGACCTTGGGCACATCACACACTCTCAGCCTCAGAAAACCCAATGATAGGTTTGCCTTAGGGTCACCATAAGCCAGAAATTACTTGAAGGCACACAACAAACACAACAACAACAACAACATATGAAAACTACGGCAGCCTTTTCCATTCCAGAACTGAACCCTGAGTTAGCCAATATATGCCAAACAGTGTCTCTGTACAACACCCTTATAGCAGCCTGATACTGTTTTAATTATCATGGCTCCTTCTTATGAAATCCGGGGATTTGAAGTTTGGTGAGGTACTTAGAATTCTTTTCTTGGAAGCTATAGTGCTATACTGCAAGGTCATCTACTACAGCTCTCTAGTGGGAAAATTCTAAGTGCCTTAACAAACTACAGATCCTAAGATTATATAGAATTGAGTCATAACAACCCTATTAAAAGGTGTCAGATCCTGTCTAACCTTGGAAGCTAAGCAGTTAGTACTTGGGTGGGAGACCACCAATGAATACCAGGCACTGTAGGCTATATTTCGGAGGAAAGAACTGGCAAAAACAATGCTGAGAATTCCTTGTCTAAGAAAATCCGAGTTGACAGGCAACGTGAAGGCACATACACACAGTATCAAACTTCTATACTCAAACCCTATTTTGAGAAAGATGCTTGAAATCCAAGCCCATAAGGGGAGGCTTTCATAAAAGCAGCAGGAAGTCAACTGTATTTTACAGGCAACTGAACTGAACAATGCTTGGATGGAATTTACAGCTCCAGGGCTGCAAACCACACCCCGTATCATGGAGCTTGAGAAAAGGAAGTGTAAGACTGCAGCTGGGAGTCCTGGGATAATGAGTCAGCCCACGCATCTATGTTGACTGCACTGCAGCTTTTTGTAGTGTTTGGGCTGCCAGTTTCAACTGCTGTTACTCTCACAACCCCTGTCACTTCATCAACCAGCATTTGAAAGAGAACCACAATACATCAACAGCCTTCTTCAGAGCTTGTTAGAATGATCCAGAAGAGTCAGGAACCGTGCCATACGGTTCCTTTTTTCTGATTCTTGCATGAGAATACAAGAGCATCTATTGGCTTACCTTTCTCAAGCGCTTCAATTTGTTCTTGAGTAAAGGAAGTCCGATTTCTCTGCAGCTTCCTCTTCAGCTGGAGTCTCATTTGAGCCTCGTCTGAATCTTCGCCATTTGAACTGATGGAGTTTGTGTTTTCGCCCCCTCCTTCCTGTTGTGGACAGCCATCTGCAATATAAAGAGGAGACAGTTCTAAGGAAAACCAGGTTGAACTGATATGCGATCGCAAACACAGTAGGCCATGTTTAAGCACGTCTCTTCTTAGCCATGCTGAAGTGACATTCATCCCAATGGCTCAGTTGGAGGCTCATTGCAAACCATACGCTAAGCTTCTTATAGCTCAATCCCACATCAGCTAAACCCAAATATTTGGATTTAACTCAATTTACACTCCAATTCCAAACACATTTGCATGGCCATACAGTACTCCATATGGCTCATTGAAATCACATGTGCCTAACTTGCCTATTGTCATTTTCGATTCCCTTTCTATTACATGATATGGAACTGTTCTCCCCAAAGGATGTACACAAAAGTGGAGAGGTAGGCTGAAATCCAGGGGGAAGTCTGCAGATACGGGTATTCTGCATGTGTGTAGCAATCACATCTACAGCTCAAATTGAGAGAAATGTATTAGGATTGGGGGGATTATTCTCATGTCCTGGTCCTCTAGTTCAAATCAGCTCTACTTAAAGTGATAGTCCATGGACTGGTATTGGCCCAGGAGTCATCATCTGCCAGTCTGCTGTAAGTGTTCTAGAAAGAAAGAAACAATTGTAGCCAATAGGCACAGACCTAGTACTGGTCTCTAGCACATTAGGGGACAAAATGTCAGAACCCCCACATCAGATAGCCTGACAAGAGTTTGAGAGGCCAGATGTGAGGCTCCAATCTTTGGCCTACATTGAAGTAAATGGGAACCTCTGAGACCTGGAAGTTAAGAAGGGCAAACAAAAGCAATGATTCTGTCTGTCTGTCTGTCTGTCTGTCTGTCTGTCTGTCTGTCTGTCTGTCTGTCTGTCTGTCTGTCTATCCATCCATCCATCCATCCATCCATCCATCCATCCATCCATCCATCCATCTATCAGTCAGGAATCTGTGGGTAGGATGGTACCTAAAGAAACCAGGAATTGTTTCCTTTTTTCCCTTGACATACAGAGGAGGTCAGAATAGGGGAAACAAGACAAAACCAAAAATTAATATCTAAAAATCTGAACACAGTTCTTTGTTCCAATCTTGTTCAGGTGAAAGATGCTGCAGGAAGGAAAACACTTGATCTTGTTCAGGTAAAGAAAACTCCCATTTGTAAATATCTAAACAACAGCATTTTACAATATGAATTAAGCATGAATAAAAGTATGTTTATTCTAATAATAGAAGACACCCCTTCTCACTCTCTGCTCAAAAAAACAAACCAAAAATATGTTTCATGTGAATATGGTTGCAACTTTCCCAAAAATGACCTGCAAAAATGCTCTTATCATGAAATGTGTGTACCTATTGCTTCTTTTAAAATAGTGATGTTCCATATTTCAGATTATCTATAATCAGTAATTCCTATCTAATCAATTAGATGTTGATAGGTTTGCAGAAAATGCTATTAAGAAACCAAACCAAGCTTGTAATCTTTTTTAAAAAATATTTATCTAGTTTTGATTTGAATTCTGCACAGTCAATTTCATTTTAAAGGTTGTGAATTTAGAAGTGCCTGCATTGTTCTGCAGTTTTATTCAACTATTGTATGAGTGTGCATTGCCTTGACACCTATTACAGAGCACAGCTGTAATTATATCATCACCAAGAACAGGCTATAATTGCTGAAAATGGAATTTTATATTTAGATAAAAGGACTGTCCATTCTTTGTAATGTGTTGCACCAGAGAAAAGTAAGATTTCTTTTAAAATTTTAACATGTAATTTTAAAAAGAAATAGTAGCGAGTTCGCTAAGTAGCTAAATATGCTATTCCGCAGCTGAGCGCCTGGCATATCATTTAAGTGGTACATTTTTAATTAGGGCATTTCCACCACTTTTAATGTAATTTCTATCATTAAACAAGAGAAAGTTTTATTGTTTTCACATTGCTGCTGGAGGTAAAGATGTACTCATGGTCTAGCTGTCTTTCAAAGTGTCTGCAGACACTGAAGGGAAAAGGGGGGAGGTGGGGTGTGTGTGTGTGTGTGTGTGTGTGTGTGTGTGTGTGCAGGCTACAAAAGGAATGGACATTTCTGTAGAGGCAGAGGAGAGGTTGTCAGTAAATTAACTCTCTCCTTTCTTTCAGAGCCTAATTTGGAGTGTTTCTGGTACGGTGAAATGAAAAATAGAAAGGGATTCTTTTGACACTTAAATGTGCCAGAATAAGAAGAAAAGGGAGAGATAAAGTTAGGTGGAAAATTTAAAAAAGAGAACAGCTTTTATCTTTTTTTTTCCCCTTCTTTTCCAGCCTGTTCTGGAACACACACATGCATATATATATATATAACATTATTTGTGGGAAACATACTTTAAAGTAATATTGCTGATAATCAGTTAACAATGGAGGCTGGCCTTCAAAGCCAAAAGAGAATTGTGACAGGATCTGGTTGGGATCTTTTCAAACACTTTGAAATGTTTTAAAACCCCAACTTTCTCCCCCATTTAAACAGTTGGATTCATCTCCAGTGGTCACCATATGGGCGTTTGGAGATCTATTGAGATGACCACCAACACTTGAATAGCGAGGGGGATGCTTTTCACCGGGACACAATGCCAGCTGAGTGAGGGAAACTATTAAACTCTTGGGGCAAAGAGGAGGGTTGGCAAACTTTCGTGGGCAGAATTTTGAGGACACAATCAGGCCGGCCCAACAAAAGGATTCTCTTGAGGCGTGCAGTGGCCCACATTGTATCACAAGGATCTCAGTCAACAGACTTTTCAGTGAAGTATGTTAACCTTTAGGCACTACTATCATTAATCACTGTCCCCTGGGCTGGGCTACTCAATGCTATTTAGGATTTTTTTTTCTTCAAAAAAAATCTTTTCTATAGGAGCTGGGGAAGAAAGAAAGAACACCCCTAAACTGGTGAATAGGCCAGCTCCATACACTGGGCCTGTTTACTCAACACCAGAAAAAAGCGGGGGAGATGGAGGGAGGTAAAGGAGGGGAGAAAACTACTTAGCTAAGATTAGAGAAGCTTCAACTAGCAGAGAAGGGTCCAAGACAAGGGGCCCGTTTTTATTTACCAACCAACATGAGATACTCACTTTTTAAGTCTTTTCAGAGTAGGGGCACTCCAAGCTGCATATATTTTGGGGGGGGGGGGAATGTTATTAAGAAAAGCTGGCTGCCGACCCCAATCTTACTTTGCCTCTCTTTGCTTCTGCACTTTCTAAGCAAGCTGATGGTGGGAGGAAATCTCAGGAGTGTTTCTTACAAACCGGTTTTGAACTCAAGTTTAGAGAACTGAGTTCACACACTGAAAATTGACTTGTACTTTGAGCTTGGACAAGGTGCAATTTTGGAGGGCAGCTCTCCACACTCCTCAGCCAGCCCGGCTACTGGCTGGGAATGACTTGGAGGAATTGGGGAGCTCTCGTCCAAGAAAGGAACTATTCCAAGTTCGGGTTAAACATGACCAGCGCATAGATACCATACCAATCCTTTCTTGGGTGCCAGGCACAAACTCACTAGGACGGAGGAGGCGTCCATGCCTAGCAGCCTGTTGGTAGAGTTATAGGTTGGAAGAGACCACAAGCGCCATCGACTCCACCCCTGCTGCCATATTCCGAACCGAGGCTTATCCCTGTGCTTTTGGCTCAGGCAACCACGCCGTCAAAACAGGGGACCTTCCACATGGAGTCAGGGAGAGTTGGACGTGTTATAAATTCCGTACATGGATATCTTGGCTCACTTAGGGCATCGTGTGTATGTTGGGAATCCGGGACAAAATCCTCGCCGTGCATTTGGCGAGGCCGAACGAAAACGAAGAACCAATCTCCCATTTCCACTGCGCAAATTCCAACGCGGTTGGCGGTAATTCGTCCCGCGTCATGCAACCCCGGTACCAAATCGCCTCGGCTCCACATGAGCATCGACTCAGCCAGCCAGCCTTAGGATCGAGCTGTCCGCAGAGGACCAGGAATGAAGAGTGGGGCGGCACTTCAGCCAGGATGGGACCCTAACAAGCGCGTCTGTTAGAAAGCAAGTCCCACCGCACTCAGTAGGGCTCCCTTCGGAGCAGACGACCTGGGGGCCGCCCTTCTCTGACTCCGAACTTACTGCCCCCCGTCCCCGACAATGAGGAACCACAGGCCATTTTCCAGAGGCTGTCGAAAGTGGAATCATCTCGCTATAACAGGCTAGTGCCGAAATGGCCACCGATCGGATTGCCGGCCAACTCGGATGAAACGGTTTCCTCTCTCTTTGATACTGATTTCAGTGAGGCACAGAAGGAGAGAGAGAGAACCCTGAAACAGAGACCCTTGTGGCCCATTAAAAAGCAACAAGTTTCACTTTGCATAAACTTTCGCGGACTGCAGGGCCCACCTCCATCAGATGCCTCAACAAAGAAGCCCAAACTCGGCTTAAATGGTTCGTGGATCGGATGGTGCGCATACATAGGTATCTACGTAAAGAGCCCAGATTTCTGAACAAAGGCTTTGGGGGTCCTGCCCTCAGGGGAGCAAGGCCTCCGAGGTCCTTTCGGCGGAAGCGGAGGGTTTGGCTTGCGCTAGTCCAATATGTGAACGTGCCTTCAAGTCGCCTGTCCAGTTACGGCGAACCCCTGGTTTTCTTAGGCAAGGAATGCTCAGAGGTGGTTTGGCCTGAAATGTACCCTAGGGCACCTAACTTGTTGTTCTGTGCCTTCACCTCGTTGCCGACTTATACCAACCCTAAGGCGAACTTATCACAGGGTCTTCCGGGGCTGAGAGTGCGTGACGCGCCTGAGGTCACCCAGTGGGTTTCCACGGCGGAGGGGGAAATCGAAGCCCGGTCTCCAACGCTCAAACCACTGCCCCACGCCAGCTCTCATAGCCCCTAATAAAAGGACCTAAATACCCTGAAGTCACCAGATTCCCCTCTGATCCTGGAAGCTAAGCAGTGTTGCCCTAGTCAGTACTTGGATGGGACACTGCGAACGAACTATGGCCATTTCCTCAAAGGCCCCTCCCTAAACTGCTAACCCCAGGATTCCATAGGATGTTGCAAGTGGAATAATAGCACTGTAACAGTCTAGTGTGGAAATGGCCTATATTTCAGAAGAAGGAACTGGCAAAACCACCTCTGAATATTCCTTGCCTTAAGAAAACCCTATGAAATTGTTGGGACCGCCATTAGTGGACAGGCGACTTGAAGGCACCGTAAACACGCGCGCGCACACACACGCACACACACACACTAATAAAGGGTTCCAAGGAGCGATTCAAAACTTTCCTCTGGGCTGGGGTGAAGGTAACTTTCTAATTTCTTTCCTCCACCTTTCCTTGTTGAAGCACCCAGCCACCTACCCCTCCAAGCAGACGTACGCCAGAGGTACCTCTGCCTTAGGGAAGGGCCGAATTCCCCCTGATTTTCGCTCGGGGTGTTTGGGGGCGCGTGGGGGCGCGTCTAGGGTGCCCGTGGCTCGCCGCCCTCCCCCCCCCCACAACTGTTCGTGATTCAAACGCCGGGCATAATGGTGTCGTTTGCCAGCTCCTCTTTCACGCATAACCAAGGCAGCTTTGAAAAAATGGTGTGTGTGTGTGTGTGTGTGTGTAATTATGGGATGCGCCGTTTTACTACTGGCCGACAAATAAAGCGTCTTCGAAGAAGACCAGAGAGAAAGAGAGCCTGTGTCTCTGTCTGTCTTCGTCGAGATGAGAGGAATCCCTCCCTATAGCGAGGCGAAAAGTGGCAAATGGCAGGGCTTCCCCCCTCCGCTTTTTTTTTTTCCATCTTAAAAGGGTAGTGGGAAATTTAAAATCGAAGAAAAGAAACCCAAACACTTTCAGCCTCGGTCACGCCGCACTTTTAGAGACCTCAAAGGCTACCGTCCGGCTTCTTTAAGATCAACGGGGAATTCACCATTGACTTCAATAGGAGGTAGATAGCTGCCCTAAATCAAGGGCTCTTCATTTTCTTTAAGTAGCGTTTATGGCAACCTTTTCTCTGGTCTTCATTCATTCTCCTGTAAGTCCCTCTTCACGCACAGAGCCCCCCCCAGCCTCCCCGCCCCCCCTCACAAAACGGTGTCTCTTAACACTGCTTAAAAGAGTTGATCTGGAAAGACAGATATGTGCTTTTTTAAAAGAAAAGAAAAATAAAGAAATGTCAGACAATTAAGATATCTTTCTTTCTTTCAAAAAGAGACTCCCTTCTTTAAAAAAAAAGCCGTAATAAAGGAATGAACTCAATAGCCCGTTCCACCTTCTCTAGACCTAATCCGTAAGAAAGCGAGTGAATATGCCGTCCCTATTATCCTATAGCTAGACCATCTGACGCTGGGTATAGGATTTGTTTCCAGGAAAGAAAAGGGGGAAGGGAAAGAGGAAAAAAAAATAAAAGACGCTGGGAAATAAAATCATTCCTTAGTTTCTTAGTGTCTTAATCAGTGAGGCGGAAAACTAGCAGAGAAAAAAAAAAGAGAAAGAAAGATAGCAAACCGATTGCGGCACCTTTCAGCTGCGGAGCCGGGATCAAAACAGTGTAGCATCTGTTGAAAGAGAAAGTGTCTAAATCCTATAGAAGGCTTTAGTCTTATAAGGAGGGGAGAGGGGAGGCGAAGCGGGGCGGGAGGGGGGAGATAAGAAACAGTGTCTCAGTGATCCCTAAAACCACTAAATCACTGGAGAATTTCTCCCGGATAGAGATGTCTCTTTTTGTTCTGTCAGCCCTCATGTATCCATTATTTTATTCACTGCTGCATGGCGTTTATCAGATTGAGACCATATTTGTCCCCCTCTGAGACCTAACCTTGCCTTATGCTTTTGGCGTAATGGACTCTTAAAATCCAGCAAGAGAGAGATGGGCCTGCAAGGAGCGGGGGGGAGGAGACGGGGAGGGCGAGAAACATTAGAGTTGCCCATGAATATTCCAGGGCACCGCCAGTTTTATTAATTTTAATTTAGCGAGGCAAAAAAAAAAAGGCTTTCAGTATGTTTCTGTGCTGTATCCCTCCCGCAAAGCTTCCATTACCGTCCCCACTCCTCCTCCACGTATTTTGCGTATGTGTGAGAGAGAGTCAAGAACCAATACGGCAGAATTCCTCGGGGTTTTTTTTTAATCCTTTGCCATTAATTCTTTGCAACTAAACGGCAAACGGTGATTAATGAGGGGGTGTCTTTGAAAGTCTGGCACCCTAATCCTGAATATGTTGGGCCGAAAAGACTGCCACAAAATGTGCTGCAGCAGCATCATGGGCTGGGGGGGACGATCCGGCCAAAGCAAAGGGGGACTTTTTCGACTTTTCCTGGGGCCGAGGAAATGGGTCTTTAACTACCGAGTAAACATCTTAGGCTTGCAGAGGGTCTCGCGAATTTTCCAGTGAGGTCGACCGAGGCGTCTGCTTGAAGCCTCCTGTGACAAGCAGCGGGGCGGTCCAGCCTTTCACTGGATGGATCGTGGCCCTTACTCGCAAGGCGGCGGGACCAAACCCGAACGTTCAGCAAGGAAGGGAAGTCAGGCAATAAACTGAGAAACCTTGGCGAGAATATTCGGTTCGTACACCAGTCCTGTCTCGCAACTTACTGGGCTACCCCCATGGCTCACCTCGCAGGGACCCCGTGGGTTTCGATTGAATTTTTTAGGCAGGAGATCGGAGCCCCAAGATCTCCACAGGGTTTTTTTCAATGAAGTGTAGGCTGTTGAAATAATCGGGGACCCCCTCCCCAATCACAAGCACTGCCTGTTGCAAATGGCCATCTCCAGGAAAGGAACACAGAGGAATTCGACACCAGGTGTGCCTTTTCGAAAACGGAGGCACGCCAGCTTCCCCCAGCGCTTCCTTCATTGTCTATATATTATAGACAAAAACTTTTTTTAACCCTCTCCCTTAAGCATATTTTATCTGGTTTTTAGAAAATGGGAGATGTTACAAACTCTAGAACATCTCTCATTTTCTAACAACTGGATAAAATGTGTTATAAACTGTATAACATCTCCCACTTCCTAAAAACCAAATAAAATATGCTTCGGAAAGGAGGGCTAAAAATCGACACATCTTAAGAAACCCACCCCACATTTAGATGAGAAATTCCGAGCGTGGAACTTCAAACCCGGACACCTGAGGTAAACACCCAGGCACAGGGGTGGACTAGAGTGGGGAAGTGGGGCGAAAAGAAGAGGAAACGTTGATCCCAGCGAAGAGGAGGAAGGACTAGGATACAGTCCTTATACAGGACCTCATTTAAAAAAATGGTTTCCTCATCGCTCACCCCGTTCTCAAGAGATGTTCCACACTTTTCTAGACTCCTTTCTCTAACATTCTCTACGTTCAAAAACCTCCCAGTCTCATTCTCTTTGTCTCTCCCTCTCTCTCTCTCTCTCTCGGTACTCCAGTAGTCTACTTCCTGTCCACAGCATCTCCTAGTCTGAGACTGAAATCTGGGCTCCATGGCTGCCCTACGTGGCTATATCTGCTCCTGGTCGGAGATGGATGCCTGTGCCTCCATGATCAGGTGTGTTGCTCGAAGTAAGGGCATTGCCTCCCAAATCAGAACTCCCCTTGCCCATGAAATTGTCTTTCTTTCCCCCAAATTTGTAGCACTGCAGAAAGAGAAAGCAAGAGGCGTGTTTAGAATTGTTCACTCTTTGTGGTTGTTCTGCGCCTTCAAGTCAATTTCGACTTAAGGTGGCCAATTTTAGGATTTTCTTGGCTGAATTTGTTCAGAGGGGGTTTGCCCTCGCCCTCCTCTGAGGCTGAGAGAGTGGGACTTGCCCAAGGTCACCCAGTGGATTTCCACGTTTGGCAAACGCATGTCAAACATGGGTTTCCCAGGGTCCTTCTCCAGCACTCACACCACTGCCCAGAGCTGGCTCTGCACAACATCCAGACCTCTTCTGTTTGCTGTGTTCCCATTCCCTTGGTCATTTTGCCTGCCCCTTTTCTCTGGATGCCTAAAACCTATTTCTAAAATGCTCCTCTGAAATTTTAAGCTACTGCAATGCTAGGAATTTGCGGAGTGAAGGGAGGGTTTGGGGAGGCAGAATTCTTATTTGGAGGGGACAATGCTTCCTTTTGCCCTCGGTAGCGACACCACTCTGTATGTGGCCATCCCCAGTGTTACCCTTGGTAGAGTAAGGCCCATCGAGTGCAGGAGGTCTTATTTCGACGTCTGATTGCCATCTAGACTCACTGTACTTCTTTTGGAAGTTAAAGACTGCAGTCCTTGCTGGAGTTCCTTGGGACTTTCTCCCCATTCACCTCAGTGGGATTTATTCGAGATCTTGTGGAAGCCGTGCTTAAGGTGGGAGAGAAGTACTGAAGACCACACCCCGAGGCCGGGATCCTAAAGGGGAGGGAGTCATCTTAAATCACTATCTGTCCAAGCTCTGTTGGCTACAGAGAAAAGACCTCCAAAGTCGGGATGCTTACAGTGCATTCCGAGGCACGGCGGTGGAAAAATAGGTCCCACTAAATAGGAACGATTTTAAGGAGATGCAGGGACTAGGGATTTGGTTTTGGTTTTGAGGCTTGACACGCGGTTGGGTAGAGAGTACGTTCCAAGTCTCTCTTCTTCCGGGCAAATACGATTAGAACCGAGCGCGGCTAGCCCTGCCATTGGGATCGGAGAGCAGTCGCACTGCCATTTTCAAGATGGCACGGATAAAGGACATCGGTAGATGAAGACAACCCAACAAGGACTTTTCCTGGGTTAGACGCCTTTGAAAAGCAACGGAGGAACGGGAGGAGGGGAGGAAGGGGTTCCCTGGTGGCGTCCCTCCCTTTCCTTTGGATCTGGACGCACCAGAATGAATCGTGTTCAGGTTCAGAGTGTGTTTTTAGCGTCTGAACCCAAAACCAACGGAACAACCAGCATTCTGTGGCTGCTTCACCCCGAGCTCCACCAGAGCCTATTTAGCCTCACTGTATTCTAAGGCTGAGTTGAATCGACCGAAATGCAGCCCCACCAAGGGCTTGCCTGGAACCTCTCTGCCTGGGAGCACCTGATATTGTCTCGATATATCACTCTACCTCTCTGTCTCCGTCTGAATGCCAACAAATAATACTTCTCTCTCTCTCTCTCTCTCTCTCTCTCTTTCTCTCTCCCCATCTTCCACAAGCCACAGTGAGGATAATTCCCATGGATGGGAGTGGACGGACATGTCACTTTAGAGTCAGGCTGCGCACTCACTCTCTTTCTCTCGCACACAGAGACATCTTTCAGGACGGAAAACCTTGCTTGAAAGGAGACGTTAACACTGCGGCTCCCCTAACAAATCCAGTTTCAAGTCGAGAATATGCTTCAGAACATAAGGTGTGGCTTCCGTCTGAAGAAATACCTCTAACCCTCCCAGGAGCCTTCTGTCCCGTTCCTTATTCCAGGGCCCCAAGGATTCACGCCTTGGACCCTCAGTATGATGCCCGTGTTCATACTGAGTTCCATTCTCGACCAGAGATTGGAACTGTCGCCTATCTGTGCCAAACGGAGGTCTGTGTCGGGGCCCCATCTCGCAAAAGCATCTTAGGCAATCCCAAATCATTCCATCTGGGGGGTACCACAGGGCTCTTTCTTTGCTAGGCGGGACCAGCAGGACTGTCCGCTTGGGGAAAGCCCTCCGGGGTTGGTCTTGATGGCCTGGGCAGTCGGCATCGACTTGCACTGGTCTCACCCTACCACCAACAACACCAGCACCAGGAGAGGTACCCGGACCCCACCACCGCCTTTCTGAGCGCACTGAATTCGAGGACGCCCGTTGCCGACTATCCAAAGGGGGCGGCGGGAGGAAGAAGGAAGAGTCAGAGGTATTCTTCGGAAAAGAGAGGCCGGGGACTGCGTCCACAAGCCGGTTCCCGTCCTCCTCCTCCTCCGCGCCTCCTCCTCCTCCTCCTCCAGCGCCTGGGCCCTGACTCCCCAACGGGACTGCTGAGGCTTGGGCCAGTCACGGGATGGGCCGGGGCTCTTGTCTTTCCAAGGTCCCCCCTAGAATGCGCCCTTCTCTTAAAACTGACATGTCTAATTGGCAAGCGGTGCCATATCGTGTCCAGAGGTCTCCTGTGGAACATTTCTACAGCTGTCTCCTTCAACTAGACGCTTATTCATGTCGCCTTAATGAGAAACAAAACGATCTCTAATGAGCAATTACATAGAGACAGAATTGTTCCCATAACAAATTCTTGCGTGTGACAGAAACATCCTTTGTACCAGATATTCCGCATATTGTTACCGATTTTCTTTCTCTCTCTTTCAGTCCCCCTCGCTCGCTCGCTCTCCCATCTTAACCTCGTTTTCGAGAGGAAAACAAAAAAGCAGGTTGTTGGGTAGACACCTCTCCTGAGAGACTGGCCGCAGCCAGGAGAGAGGTTTGTGCGCCGCATTGAAAAACAACCACACACCCGAAGCCATTAAGCATCTCAAAGAGAAGAAACGCCACACATCCTGTTATCCTTCATATTAACCCCTTGTCATTCCCTACAGCAAACACCTATTAATCTTCAGGATAAACAGTGGCCCATATTGGCCAAGTTAGGAGCAGGGCTGCCGGAGGAAAGAATTAGCCGCCCCGGAATTCGGAGCACGTCCCCGAGAGAAACGAATCCGTATCGGCTCCAGCCTGGAACGTGCGCGCGGGGGAAACTGAATCAAAGCACTTCGGTGCTTGTCTCTCAGAGAGGACATTTTCAATTCGGACTAAATATCCTAAAGACACTAGATCCCCTCTGGTCTTGAAAGTTAAGCAGGGTCACCCCTGGATAGTATTTGGATGGGACACTGCCAACGAATACCAGGTGCGGTGGAAGGAACTGGCAAAACCACCTCTGAATATCCCTTGCTTAAGAAAGCCCCGTGAAATTCATCGTCATGAGTGGACAGGCGACTTGAAGGCATATACATACATGGCTATTACCCCAGAACTAACAGCAAGGGAAGAAGACGAACCACCAAAGACAGGAGGAGAGGAAGAACGCGAAGAGGAGAAACCCAATTTAAAATCAAATTAAATTTAAAAAAACACTCAGAAAGTAACCAGTTTGTCCGAGGTCCTAGGAGAAGCCAAGAGCCCCTATTCCCTTCTCGTCCATCATTCTAGATGCTTTCTCCTCACGGTCACACAATTTGTCAATTACCCTTAAAGCGCAATCTGATACAATGGTGTTTTCGTCTCAGCCTGTCAGCGGTTTAGCGTCTTCGAGACTGCTGTGGTTTATTAAAAAACATTTCGGTCGGCTAGGCGTGTGCGTATGTTGGGATTCCCACACAGTATGCTGTGGAAGGTTTCATAGACAAGGAGGAGGAGGAGGAGGAGGGACGCCATTGTATTTCCATACGGTATAGGGTGGGGGGATTCTGATATTTTGGGAGCGGGAGGACCGAAATATTCCTTTTCAATCAAATCACTGCCTTTTACATTTCCCCTCCCACCTGCCTCCCTCTTGTTCACACGATACATCACCGACGGCGACCAGGACCAGAGACTGGAGCAAGAAATGCTGAAGCGAAGGAAGAAAAGACAGAGAGAGAGAAAGAGAGATGGAGGCGGAGTCACAAGGCAGACAACCATGTCGAGTTTTGCCACTTTCGGCTTTGATGGGTCATTAGAGAAATCGGATTGATCAGGGTGGGGGAGGGCTTGATCTCTTTCTCCTTCCCTCCCTTTCGTGAGACCTCTCTCTCTCTCTCTCTCTCTCTCTCCCCCCCCCCCATCTCTTTCTCCCTGGGAGTCTTACCTTGCGTCGGCTGCCCTGGAACGGATGTCCCCGGGTACCACCCGGGCCTCGTGCCCCACGTCCCGGTCTGCCCGTTCAGCATTCTGAGCTTGTCATACATTCCATCTGCACCCATCTGTTGCTTTTCGCTAGCCAGGTTGCGGAGGACTCTGTTGATCGAAGATACCTGAAAGGGAAGCGACATTCAACCACACGGTAGCCGGCAGGAGGGGAGCTTCCTCGAAAGGAAAGCAGTTAGACGACAGGCTCCCCTTCCTCAATCCCCCTATCCCTACTCACCCCACACCCCCACACCCCACCCAAATATCTACAACCTCTGAGATCTTCCTCAGAGAAGAGACAGACACGTTGGAACCTCAGCCAGTTTCCCACCACCACCACATCTTCTTTGCAAGGAAGGCCTTCCCGCGGGAGAGGGGGTCGGTTCCCGGCACCCCACAGCCAGTCAGCTCTTCACAACTGCTCTGTGGCTCCGAGGGAGCCCCATTGATTTCGATGGGCCACGCTCTGGAGTCTAGGGGTGACCAGGCGCTGGAGCTCAACGAGGCTTCTCATCGCCAGACTGGCTGGCCCGGGAGAGCCGCCCAGAGTACAAGGGAGAGTTATTCCCAGCCGAGAGAAGACAAGGCTCGGACGCTGGAGCAGGGAGAGCCTGTTAAAGCAAGGCCGGCCGGGAAAAGGAAAGAGATCGCAAGCCCAAACGTTGAGAATTAGCTACCCCAGACGCCATTTTGGGAGATGTTTCAACGGCATTCCTTCCTCGGGAGACTTATATCCACTCACCCACCAGCCCCCCCATAGTAATAGGGGTAATATAATTTCTTGCGTTTTCCACTTTGCACTGTCAAGGGAAGAAGTGGAGGAAGTCAACCAGCCTCCACAGGTGGTTTGGAACCGGTGCCACGCAGAATTCACCCACAGACCTTTCCCCTTGCTCCTTGCCTCAGGTTCTGGTGGGCATTGGCTATTCGTTTCTTTGATCCAATTTGTAGCTTTAATTGGGGGGGGGGGTCCCTGGTTAGCCCGCCAGCCAAGGAGAAGTCCTAGGTCATGCTTGGCGGTGGTTGGTTTAAGGCACCCGTTGAGTTCCACCTGCCCACCGTGGCCCCCTGGTGAAGGACAAAGGGAGAAGAAGCCTGTGGGTGGGGTTTCCGAGCCTTTCTCTGGGCTGGGAGAACGAAAGGGAAGGGAGGCTAGAGGGAGAAGAACTCTCCTGAGACGGTTCTAGATCAGAGAGAAAAAGGGTTTCTGGAGGCACTTACGCTGGGTATATTATCGTTGGTACAGACCCCCTCCGATAGTAATCTGTCTCGGATCTCCCAAGCAAAGATGGAGGGGCACTCCCGTTTATACTGTGCTATTTTGCTTACAACTTCTGGAGTCGCTACTCTCGGTTTACTACCTCCGATTGCCCGCGGTCGGATGGAGCCAGTTTCGTAATACCTGCCCAGAATTTTACTCACACAGCCATTCGATACCTGTATCAGGGAAGCGGACAGAAAATCACATTATTAATAATTTCAAGACAAAAATAAAATTGTTTAAGTATGCATTAAACAATGACAAGCTTACGTTTTGATTGTCCAGCACTTGGACTTTTGCATCTGCATGGGTCTATAACACAAAAATATACCTTAAATGGTATGAGAACTTACTTAAGAGAGGTTTTCTTTTTCTTTTCTTTCTCTTAAAAAATATTACATTTGTGGCCCTACTAACGCTACAAAGGTGAGATTTTTGGTTTTTGTTTTGTTCAAATAAAAACCCCACTTGAAAAGGGAAGGGGTGGGAGAAAAACTGGAGAAAAATGTCAGATTGGGATGTAACTAGAGACACCACCAGACCAGTTTTCAAAATATTCAGACCTCTGAGGAGGGTTGGTTGGGAGGGAAGGTTGGGGAGATGTGGGTGGATTGTAAAGTAGGAATTCTACTGTATCCCTAAAGCCAAATCACTTTCTCAGAGATAAATCCACGCCCAAGTTAGCTCTTTCAAAGCAAACCATAGATGCTTCTTGTTTCCCAATATCGACTTATATTTTATATACATATATACACACATACATTTGCATGCAGAAGTCCTAGAGGGTTGAACACGTCTGACCTAGACACACTCAACTGGACAGAAGTCTCATTAAAAAACCCAAAGCCATTGTTTTCCAGATCAGTGTGTTTAGGTTGGCAGTTTCACACCCCTCGGTTCGTTTCCAGCCGGCTAATTCGAATCAAGGTTTACCACATGGACATGCGAAAAGCAGGCTGTCCATTTATTTCGGAGATCTCGCTTCCTCTACACCTCGAGGTGGAGCCCCGCGATTTAGAGAAGCGGACTGACCGAGGATGACCAGGATGACGGTTCCCCCACCGGAGCCCACCCTCCTCCTCCCCCCCCCACCCGACGGCCAGGCTGGAGAGGGCGAGGTGGGCGTCCCACGGAAAGCCCTTCGCTCCCCGTGGCGTGACACACACGCGCGCGCACACAGAGGGTGGTTGGCAAGCAAAGGTGGGCGAAGGAGGGCTGGAGCTGGGGAGGCGACCGGCCATGTTCACCTGCAGGATTCGGGAGATGTCGCACGGCCGAGCCCCGCTATGGGCGAGCTCCACGATTTTCTGCCGGGTGGAATCGGGCAGCGGCCGACCGTTGACGAACACGCCGCCGAGCTGGTTGACGCCGCTGTGACCTGCGAGGCGGGGGGAGGAAGAGAAGGAGAAATGGGAGCCTCGGCTACCTGAGGAGGGAGGGAGGGAAGGCGGGAGGGGCAGGGGGAGACGGCCGGGCGCCCTCCCCGCTCAGGCGGCGGCCCCGCAGCTGAAACTGGGGAGGGGGCTTTGGGGGCAAGGGGAGCTGTCCTACGCTGCGGCCACCCTTGGAAGACATAGTTCTCTGGTTCTGGGTGTTTCTCCCCCCACCCCAACACACACGCGCACGCAGCCAGGCATAGCAATGCCACTCGGGAGCCGCCGCGGCAGGCTCCCTTCCGCCCCTTCGCCCGTCTTTCTGCGCCCGGGGAGGACCTGGCGCCCCGCGCTCTCCCCACTCGCGGGGTCGCCAGCCTCCAAATCTGACGCCACGCCTGAGAGCGCGGCCGAGAACAGTGGCCCTCCGGTAGTCGTCTGGAGGCACCGAGATTCATCCGAGGAGAGCTCGAAACCCACCAGAAAAATTTTCTCCGCTCGCCATCGCTCTTCTCTGTCTCTCTCGGTCTCCCCCCCCCCCCAGTCTTACACCATTCCTCCCATCGCCCCCACCCGCGCCACCATTCTAGCTAAAAGCGCTATCTTCTCTGAAACCCCATTCACGGTCGCAGCTCTGCCTCTCCAACCCAGAAGAGCAACCTGGGGTTACACACTTTCGCTCAGAGTCATCCTTCCAGTAGACTTGGCAGCCGGACCAGCAGCAAGCAGGCAAAAGCACGGGCGGTTTGAGGGAAGAGAGGATGGGGAAGGGGGGTGGGCTGGGCTGGAGAAGAACCGTCCCCTCTCTTGCATGGGGTGGGGTGGGGTAGGGTGGGGGGAGAACTTCTACTGCCCTCCTTCTCGGATCCCAGATCTCCTGACACCTCCGCCCCAGAGACGATTCACCTGCCTCCCTCCCCCCTCCCTCCTCCTCCCTCCCTCCAAAGGGGTGAAGCCCCCTCTTTCCCACACCTCGAGCTCCCCAAAATGCCACCACCAGCACCAATAAACTCCCTTACTTCTTCCCCTCATGTATCGTCCGGAAAAGAAGAGGAGGAGAAAACAATAATTATAATAATAATAATTGTTGTTGTTATTATTGTTATTGTTGTTGTTATTATTATTATTATTAAGAAATCGGCGTGGTTTAGGCTGCGCTTTGGAGCAGTCTGCTTGCATCCTCCCAGACCCAACCAAGGCGAGTGAAATTGGATCTCTGTATCCCGATCCCTACATCCGTCTATAATCTAGGCATATAAAAAGAGGGTTCGAAAAGGATCCCCAACCTGCAGCTTTAGGCTTTGGAGGCCAAAGGGTCCCTGGAGAAGGTCTGCGCTCTCTCGCTCTCTCTTTCTCTCTCTCTGTCTCTCTCTTTCTCTCAGTTCTGCTCTCCTCCTCTCTTTGGAGCCTCCTGCTAAATTGACTCCAGGAGCCTCGGCTTCTAAGCAATAAATAAGCTCCAAATATAGAAGAGGGGGAAAATATGATGAGTCTCTCTGACATTTGTCTTTAAAATAAAACTAGCTGCACGTCAAGTTTGAGCTTAATTTCTGGAAATAGGCGGAAGTCGCCCCGGATCATGCATGGAAGGCTAATTGAAAAGATCAGTTGGAGCATTTGTGGCAGACATGTCACTTTATGACAGTGCTCCGCTTTTGAAAATTGCATCGTCACGACAAATAGGAGCATGATAAAAACGACCCTTTCTGTCCGGATTTGGGTATCACTCCGACGAGATTGAACTCTACTCGTTTCCCCTTCGAGGGGAAGCGACTTTTTAAGGTAGCCACGGGGCCAGTGCGGACACAACGAGGGGGCGCGCTGCCCGCCTGGATAAATCCGAAGTGACATGCGGTGGGGGGAGGGAGAGAAGGGGGAGAGGGAGATGCGGGGTGGAGGCAGAGGGCTGGGGTGGGGGTGGGGGAGAGATCTCCACGTAAAAGCCACTCGGGAAACCGAGGGACGTGTGTGTTTTCTGTAAGAAAATAAAGCATCTAGGGCAAGAGAGCCCTCCTCTCTTTATTGCTTTCTCTCTCGGCTTCTGGGGCACACCGTCTCCCTCGGAAAGAGAGTTTTCGTCCCCGATTGAGAGAGGAGGGGCGTCAAAGGCCTCCCTTCTCTCACACACACACACACATACACACACGTATGGACACACACGCCATCCCTAGGTATTGATTCGCAGCCTCTCTCTCTCTCTCCGCCTCTCGTGCTCTATGTCTCTCTCTTCCCCCTCCCATTGCCCTGGATTGCAGAGGAATCTGCCCGGCCTCCTCCTCGCCCAAGCCCAGGGCCCCGATCCAACCCAAGCGGCGCACTTTCCCATTGTTCGGCCGCGGGAGGGTGGGGCACGTGCTTCCGCCTGGCCCATGGAAGCCAATGAGGTTTCCAAGTGTACCCTGAATGCCCAGAGCCAGTGTTCCTTCTTCTTGCTTCCCGCTCTGTCGCAAGATCCATCTCCATCTCTCTCTCTCTCTGAGGCCTGGGCCCAGGAGGCGCTTCGCCCGCATTTCCCGCCCGCAACGTGCCTCTCCGTCGTCGTGGCGGCGGCGGCGGCGGCGAAAGCCCAACAACTCCCAAGGTCCCGCATAAAAAGGTTAAGCCTTAATCAATGCTTTAATTTCCCCGGGGAGAGCAGAGGCCGTTCGCGCGGCCCAGTGGCAACATGATTATGCGCCTCGGCTTCGAGGGCGAGGCGTCTAATCGGAAAGCATATGGTGGCAATTTGGACGCGGCTCCGCACCCGAAATACACACACCTCCACCCAAGAGTTTCGCCTTCACCCAAAGCCCAGAGAAACTGGCGGAAGGAGAGAGCGGGAAGAAGCCCCCTGCCCGCGAACTTTCCATAAAGGAGGCCAGATGCAGGAGTAGCCGCGGAGAAGTGAGGAGGCCCGGCGGGAAGGCCTCCGCTGCTCGCGCGGTCTTTGCGCGCTGGGGCGAAGGACCTACAGCCAGGCACCCTTCCCTTCCCTTCCCTTCCCTCCTCGCCGTCTCCAGTCCAGAGCAGCGGAATTCGAAACGGCGAAAAGTTCCCCGAAGGCACTACTCAACCTTTCCCAAGTGGGGCAAAAGTTGACCTCCAGCAGACTGGGAAAACCTCTTGGAAACAAACTTTCCAGAAGCGCCTCCCCCCCATCCAAAACTAGAAGCGACGCTGGGCTCCCACAACGCCACGCATACGTCTCCCTTGGCTCAGATAGACAGCAATCCTGGGGATCGGAAGCGACCTGCCCCAGTTACGCGCAGCACCGATCCCAAGGCGCTCCTTAGGAAGGGAAAACTGTTGAAACCCACGGCGGGAGTCGGGGCGTGGGAAGAGGATGCTGTCCCGAGCCCACATGCCCTGAGCCAGTTAAGCCCGAACTAAGCCCGCCTGACGACCGCAGCCTCAAAGCCCACGAATGCTTGGAAGAAAGTCTCATGGAGTTCAATGGGGCTTACACCCCCGGTAAATGTCAGGACAGCCTTAGAAAGCCAAGGGAATAAAGGCAGCTCAGATTAGGCAGGCGAAGGGAGAGGACGGAGGAGCGGTGGTGGTGAGAAGGGGAGCGAAGCAACACGGAAGCAACCGGGTTGGAGTGCTCCGGGTCCGTTTCCCGTCGGAGAAAATCCCGGGAGGGTTTGACTCCCGAGGGAGCACTTTAAGGACTTTCGAAGAACTGGGTGGTGGAGGAGGAACACTCCGCAAGAGGGTTTGCTGGGAAACCACTGTGGGGAAGAGGCCGAGAGGAGCCGCTTCTGGGAACAGTGTCCTGCGACGGTGAAATAGGCCCCGTAGGCCTTACGCCCGGGTAAGCGTCTCTCAACAGCCTCGCAGGCCTGTCGAAGCCAGACCCACTGCCTTTGTGGCTGAACGGTCAGCCCTTCCTACTGATTCGGTGGTTCTACCCTGGTTCGGACTAACAGCAGGAGCCAGGTCTTGGTCCCCCTCGGAGGAAAAGAGGCTGAGACACGTGGCTTTCCCTTTGAACTGAAGGGGTTCGGAAACGTAACGCTTGGGCCGGCCGGTCCCCAAGTCCCGGTGGGCGTCTGAAGGCCATCAAAATGATGGAGGCCAACTCCTGCCGCCACCATCGCCGCGGGACCTCGGAGGCCACGCCCCCGCTTCCCAGCCGAGATACATTTAAGGGAGAATAAATACCCTAAATACCCTAGCGTGGTGCAATGGTTGGAGAGTTGGACAACAATCCTGGAGACAAGGGTTCAGTTCCCCGCTCGGCCATGGAAGTCCCCCGGGCAACCTTGGGTGCCACGGTCTCAGCCCCAGAAAACCCGGTGATAGGTTCGCCTTAAAGTCGCCATAAGTCGGAAACGCCTTGTAAGCACACAGCAACCACTACAACAAATACCCTAAAGGCACCAGATCTTGGAAGCTAAGTAGGGTCAGCCCTGGTTAACGCGTGGATGACAGGCCGCCAAGCAATACCAAGGGCTGTAGTTTATATTTCAGAAGGAGGAAATGCACAAGTCACCTCTGAGTACTCCTTGCAGAAGAAACACACGTGAAATTTATGAGGTCGCCCGGCGACTTGAAGGCACATACACAGGCACGCACAGAAGGGCCAGAGATTTCAACCCTCGGCTTCATTTTGGAGAGTCAGGGCCCCGAAGGCCGCCGAATGCAGCCACCTCCCCTCGCCTGGCCAGGGGACTGAGGGGAGCGCAAGACCTCCGCCTGGCAGGTCCTTTTGGAAACGACACAGACGTCCCAGAGGAGATGGAGGGAGGGATGGGGGTTGGCCCTTTCGGGCCACCAAATCCATTCAGAACCACAGGGCGGAAGCACAGGGTGGGGAAAGGACAGGAAGCCCCACGGTTTCTCCTGGAATCAACTCCCCAACTAGGTGAGCTCTACGCCGCAGCCTGCTCCTCCCTCCTTGTCCCCTGGCACTCCGGATTTCTTCCGGGCAATGGGGAGATTCTGCGTGCGAGGATTCTCTCAGGCAGAGGACGGTCAGAACGAAGGTTTCGTTGGAAACCACTAAAACCTCAGACACACAGCCCCCTCCAGTGTCTCCATCTAGGTGTGAGTCCAGAAGCGGCCGCGGCCAGGCTGGTTTTCTAGACAAGACTTTCACAAGGGACCAAATTTCTCTCACCCAGTCGGAAGGTTTCTCCGCCCCAGCTGGGACTGGTCGGCTCCGATCCGCTTACCCAAATGGAGATCTTAACCAAACGCGAACCTGAAAGCTCGCGCTCGCTCGCTCGCACGCTCGCGCGCGCGCGCGCACACACACACACACAGTAGCTCCATATTTCTTTTCCTTCAGCGAAGGCCTCCGCAGCCTGGATTGATTTCACGCGGAAATCTCACCCAGCCTTCTCCGGACCTTCCGAACCCTAGAACTAGGTTTGGGGACTTCGGGACTTTCTCCTGGGACCATTTTGCAGTTTGGCTTCCGCCTATGTGTGCCGTGAAATGGGAAGGATCTGAAACTGTTTTTTCCCAGTACCCCAATTCAAAAGCACATACGTCTAACTCCAGTTCGAGATCGCCTCCGTTTCAAAGCCGATTGGAATTTTCTGCATGGAAATGGCAGCCACAGATCTGACAACAACAACGACAACAGACGCTGCCGCTCTCTGGAATCTGGCCTTGACGGCTCTGCTTTGCCCTGTTTCTGTAGGTTGCTGGGCTTGATTGTGACAACATGCCCAAACTGCGAAGCTGCTGGGGACTCTTCCAATCTTTCTGCCCGGCCAGGCTGTAGCAAACGCTGGCCCGGTGGATTTCCTCGCAGCCCTCCTCAACACGCCTCGCGATTTTAAAAGGAATTGCTCCAACCTATAGTTAAGGTGCAGTTTTATTTTTTTCAGGACCTAGATGTGAAACTGGTTCACCATTTTAAAAGACCCTCCCCCCCCACGACACGATCTCTTTTCAGCTGCGACACCGACCAGCTCTGGTTTCTTTTGCAGCCTCGCGCACAATCCACTGGACGGATCAATTGCCCTGTCGAAACCTTTCTCTTTCTCTCGCTCGCTCTCTTTCGCCCCACATCCACAGGGGCCTCTCCGCTCCACATCGCGAGTGGAGCCACAACTCTGTGATCTTGCGAGAGGGTGGGATGAAGTCGGCGCATAAGCAGGCCGAAAGTAAAGATCCTTCCGTCCCCAATCTCTCCCCGTTCAAAGAACTTTTCTCACCCGCATAAGAGGGTGAGGAAGAACGAATCGATTTCAGCCCAGGCGGTCCAGAGGCGACAAAATCCTCGAAGGGCTAAAGCCATACGCAACGAGTGGCCACGTCAGGCCCACACCATCCAGAAAAACATGGCCAGCTCTCTCAGGCCCCTATCCTCCACATCACAGTAACTTAGGACTCAATTCCATTTAACTGAGCGGCACCTCCTAGAAAGATCTGCCAGGGAGAAACCTCCGGGTGGGACAATTTATTATTTTTTTTTCCCGAAGGGATTCTCCACTAGCCCATCTCCTCGCTTCTTAATATTTGCAAGCACCTCTAAATCTACAAGGATGTAAAGGTGCTGATGGGAGGGGGAAATCCCTCCGCTGGGTGAGGGGAACCTCTCCTAAACCCACTATTTCTCTCTTTCCCAGAAGAAATCACTTTCCTCTCAAGACGATTTTGAAAATGGTAAATTCTCTACATCCACCCAGGCACCCTCAGGACCCAAAGCCACAAATAAATCCTTTCAGCTCTACATGCTCAAGCCGGCATCCAGCGGTGAAATAGAAGGAAGAGCTCACTTACTGTTCTGCATGATGGCTGGACGAAGCAAGGTCCCACGTGGCTCGCTTTACGGGGCTCTATTAGGATGAAATAAGCGTCAGTCAGAAGGGCGATAACCACAGCACCCCCTCCCCACTCCAGTTCGGCCCATCTCTCCAAGGCATCAGGGGGCTCCCCAATTTTTATTCGTGCTTCACACACCCGATACCTAACTTCACACGCCCGCTACCTCTCTAAGGGCCCAGATCAAATCTTCTTTCGAGGAAACCTTAGGCTTCTTTCAAGCCAATCGTTTCGGGAGTGAGAAGCGGTGAAATCAGGTTTTTTCACCGCCCAGAAAATAGAGGCGGAAGAATTTTCCCCGTGGTCTGGAGGAGGAGAAGGATCGAGGTGGTGGCTGTGGCGTGTCCAACTTGCCTGATTTATGAGTGATGAACTCTCCTCTCCTACAGGTTAACGACTCGCACATCTGCGTAGCGCTGGTTAAAGTCTTCCCGCTAGGATGGGGGGGGGAGAGAAAGAGTGTATTAAAAGTGTATCAAGTACTTTGTAATGTTCGCCACCCCCATTCCCCACACCACAGGCCCCCTGCGCAGTTGGACGCAAGGAGAAACCAGGCCGTCGAAAGGACTGAACACGCGCGCGCGCGCCCGGATCTCCCTCTGTTTCCAGGCGGCCCGAGGGCGCGCCTCCCGCCAGCCGAAAAGAGTTCTGCTCTGTGACACTTTGGGCGCCTGTATTTGCAAACACAGAGCCGCGACGCTGGTTTGATCTGATGGTACTGAAGCGAGCGGAAGGGCTTCCGAGCCCTTGTCTTGGAGGGGCTGCACCTCGGGGGCCCAAAGCCCTTTCACCGGTGGGGGGGGTGTAGATAGGAGGAGATAAAGTTTGGGCGGCACTTTTATCTATGAGGAAGAGAAGGGACCCAAACCCCAAATCCATCGTATTTTACTGTGGTGGTGGTTGTTTTGAAGCCCGTGTTTGGAATGACGTTGGACGAGAGCTGGGGGTTCTTTTGAGGAGCATTCACTACCCCATTCCCCTTCTTTGGGGGAGAGAGTGGGGGGAGAGGTGTGGGGGGAAAGGTGATTGGAGGAGGGGGAGGGGAGAAGAGAGAGCTTTCCTTATTGTGGTTGACTTCTTTTTTTTGGTCTTTAGGTCTTCCCCTTTCCCCCTGTCCTGTGACACACGCTGTCTACCTCGCCTCAGTGCTTTAAAAAGTGAGACCCGGAGGGGGTGAGAATGGCGAGGACAAAGCCTACCGAAGGCGAACAATGGCTTCCATTTTACTCCCCTTCCCCAGCCCAGAGCGCCAGACCCCGTCCAGCCGCCGCCGCCGCCGCCGCCTCCTCCCGGCCGCGGCTTCCCAACTCGACGGCCCAACCAGCCTCCAACTTACAAAGGACCGAGGGGCCACCTGCGCCCTCCCCCCACCCGCTCGCCCGTCCTCCGTTCATGAGGGCCACTTCGCCCCCGAGAGCCTGGGCAGCCCCGAAGCTTGCCTACCCTGGGATGGGTTTGGCATTTTAAAGCTGCTCCAAAAATCATAACAATAAGAAGAATCATGATAACATTTTGTTTAAAAAAAAGGAGTGGGTGTTGCTTGATAGTAGGAATTTTTTTTTTAATCCTCCTCTTCTCTTTTAGGTTCTCAGCCTAGCAGGGGGAAAATAGAAAAGTAATTTCTCGTTATAAATATCTAGAGGTAATTATGTTACTGGTGTGAGTTGTTAGGGGTTGTAAAAAGATACAACAGCGCAGTGGGGCGCTCAATTGGGGTGAGACAATTACAATAAAGAATCTATTCAAGAGGTTTTGCTTTTGGGGGGGAGAAGGAGGGGGGAGAAGACAGAGAGATAGAGGAGGTAAAATAATGAAATAGTGGCAGCCTTCCTCTTCTTCATCCACCTCCCCAATTCTCCCCCTCCCCTCTATTTTTGAAAGCTTAAAAAAAAAAAACATTCCTCAAGAAACTCCCTTTGCTTTCTTTCTGGCCTGTAGTGAAAATAATTCTGTTTTCTCTCTCCTTGTTTTCTTTCTTTCTTTAGACAGAACCAAAACGATCGAGGCCTCTTGCCCCCCCCCCCCGTTCAAAATGGATCTGGTCTAATTTGTGAGTGGTCCTTCCCCCTCCTAGAAAGCCGTTTACATCCCATAAAAAAGTGGAAGAAAGAAAAATCAACCTGGAACAAGGACTTTCTCGCAGCATGAACAAGACTGCCAGTGGTAAATATTTACTCCACTTTCGAGAGGCGTCGGATTAAAGCTCTAGAAGAGGGCCTTGGACACACTTTTGAGGTGGAGGACGGTCTCCTCCCCCCTCGTCCTCGGAGTGCCTCTCCAGAAAGAGCCCCTTTAACACCCCAAACACGTCTGCCCAACCACACACTTCCACCAGAAATTTCTCTCTCTCACACACACACACACACACACAGGTTCCTAACTGTGAGAAGCAGAGTTTAGTGCAGTTTGGGGGGTAGAGACCATTGTTAACATTTCCAGACTCTGTTACTAACGGAAGCGGAATTTGGGGTGCAGAAACCTTTAGGTTTTATGGGTGCTTGCAACAAACATCCAGACGGGTTTAGGCGACCACATATATACATGGAAAATGCCTGCGTGTGTGTAACACAAAACCCGTTATAATTTTTTTTGGCGGCGGGTTGATGGGGGGAGCGAGAGAGGCTGGAACAGAAAGATGGTGCCTTGGAACCGTCTTAACAGAAAGGTCCAGCCTGAGCCAAGCCGGAGCAACCCCGGTCTTTCTGGCCCGCTCCCCTTCCCCCACCCGGAAGCTCGGCGGTGGTGGTGGCGCTTCTGCCTTGGCCGCCAAGCCGCTCTTTCGGCTACTTTTTCACCAGAGATCGAGCCATCGATCTATGACAAAGAGACACAGGTACGCATAGAAAAGAGGTTTCGATATGGGGGGGCGGTGTTTGTAGGTCTGGCGAGCTCGCCAATCCGAAGGGGACCGCAGCCCTCCCCAGAGGGTCCGGCGAGGCCTAATCTCCCCGTTCTTGGAACGGGAGCGGAGGGGTGGGTTTTAGACCTCGAAATCTGGCTCTAAGCGGATCGCGATTCGGGATTTGAGCCTTCCGTCAGCCGCGAAACTGTAATGAGCAATTAAGGTGACAAACGTTTACAATCCCGGGCCAAATCAGCAAAGATAAAACCTAATCCCGCGCCGTGGAGACGTTTGCAAAGGTCACGGGCCGTAAAAAAATTTATTGCCAAAGACCACAATTATTATTTGAGGCCTATAAAGCCGCCCGGCCTCTCTAGCCAGAACGAATGGTTTCGCTTCCGAAGAACCATCTCCTCCAACCCGATCTGAAAAGTTTCTCTCCCCCCCCCCTCTCTCTCTCTTTTTGGGGAGGGCAGCCTGGCCACAGAGGGGTCCCTCCTTGGTCTCTGTAAAAGAAATTTATCCTCCCGTCCCATTAACCCCGGAGGGAGTCAAAGGCAACAAACCACCTCAAGTGTATTCCTGCTACCCACCCATGACCGAGCCAGTTTTCTAGGCAAGTCTGTGCAAGGGAAGTGCCATTTTAATCCACCGGGTTTCATGAATCCCCAGAAAGGAGCGGAGAGAAGAGCGGCCGTTAAAGTTACGGCAGAACCGGGCCGCGACTTCTCCGCCCGGGATTTCGTCGGTGGGACTTTCCTGGGGTCACCCCACGGCCCTGGATTTTCCGGGAGTTTGGGAGAAACAATGGAGGTGGCTTGAAAAACACATACAGGATGCCCACACAGAGAAGGAGAACGAGGAAGTACTGCGTTTAGCTAAGCCTTTCCCTTCCTTGCTCGAAAAAGAGGCGAAGAGGTTGCTACTCTCTCGTTTGGAGCAACGAGTTGAGGACAGGCCTCTGTCGACCGCAGGCTCTACGGAGCGCGAACACTCCGGGAGATGGAAACAAGGCGAAAGGAAGGGAGGAAGTGCGGGTGGGGAAAATACTTCAGTTTTCAATAATAATTATTTCAATAGTAATAATAATAATAATTCGATAATAATAATATAATCAGTTAGTAGTTTTAGTCCGGTTGCAATCGAGTTAGAAAGTTCTGCACATTCTCTACTTTGGTTGTGGACAAGTTTGGTGTTTTGTTTTAACTGGAATGGGGGGTAGAGGTGATCTGGCGGCTGGTTGATTGAGAATGACAGCCCTTCGGCTCGGCTCAGACCCGGCCGGATCCCTGTTCCTGAGACCTGACTTGGCCTAGAATGAGACTCTGTCTTCCCCTCGCACCCCCCAGCCCCCGCCACCCCTCGTCTCTCTCTCTCTCTCTCTCTCCCCCCTCCCCACCCCCAATTTCCTTACAGTCACCTCGTTTGAAATTTTTTAAAAAGACAACATAGGAAGAAAAGTTTTCTCACGAAATCACCTCCTCAAAAACACACAGGCACACAAACAGAGCAGCTTTGGGAGATGCGAAGCACAGACAAAAAAAGAAGAGAGGAGCGGGGTGCTAAAGTGCTGAGACTGCACCAACTTTCCTAGAAAACCACAAGCGGTCACCCAACCCGTCCGGAGCCAAGCATCATGAAAAAGAAATCCATGCCATTCCTCTCTTCAGGAATCTGATGGGTGATTCCGCCGCTTTAGCCCGAGGAGCTTCCAATCAGTCCCTCCTCGGCCGTCCCTGCCGCCTCTCTGGAACATTGGGGAAGGGGGGGTTGCAAGCCTGTCCGGTGCCCCCACTTTGTCCGGCCAAAAGGTAGGGGTGAGGCGACTGCCGGTTGTGGCGTTGCTGGTGCCGCTGGGTTTGGAGCTGAGATGCTTTGCCAGAGGAAGGGGGGAGAGCCAGAGAGAGAGGAGGAGGGTGGCGGCGGTGGAAGCATGGAGGAAGAGGTGGGGGGGCGTGAGAGATTGAGAGAGAGAGAGATGAAGTGAAAAGAGTTTGGGAGTTTGGGGACCGGCATCCCCCCCCCCTTAGGAATCTCTCCCAGAACGTAAGAAAGTGGGGATACGCAAAGAAGGGCGTGTGTGCGCGCTCGCGCCTCGGTGAGCGAAGGAAAGCCAGGGAGGGGGAGGTTTGCGGAGAGAGACCTGTCTCAATATGAAAATGAACTGCCGGTAGAAGAAGAAACGAGCCGACTCACCTTTCTGAAGCATCCTGTCTCGTTGTCAAAGCTCCTGTCAATAGCGTTTAAAAGCGCCCCTGATTTGAAATGATGGTGCCTTCAAAAGGGTTGCCAGCCCAAAGAGTTTTTCTCCACGGAAGCTGCTGGTTGTATGATCTTGAGTTCCTGGGAAGGAGACAGAGATTGACAATAAAATGGGCTGTCACTGACTGGATAGGGAGGAAGAAAGAGGATGTGAGTGAAGTCGAGGCGCGCGCGGGGGGGGGGCGGGTTGGGGGGAGGCAGGGGGAGGGGAGGGAGGGGGAGGGGAGGGGGAGGGGAGGGGAGGGAGAGAGAACACACCTATGCTGATTGGTGAGGGTTCAAGTGTATTCATGTGTGGGTGCGCCTCGGTCTCTGCCTCGCCTCCGCGGCTCTCCACTGGCCCATTAGCGCAGCCTGACCTCTGTCATCATCTCCCAGCAAAACACTTCCTCCCTGCGCCTCCACCAGAGCGGGAAAGGAGGCTGAGCCGGGGCTCGCTTTTCAAACGCACTAATCACTCCACGCATGCAAATACTCCGCTCCGCTCCCACACAAAAATATTGCTTTATGCAAAGCGACGCCGAGGGCCCTCCCCGCCGCCGATTGGACGCTCGCTCCCACTGCCGGGTTCAATTGGCCCGTTTGTTTGAATATGAATACACGGGCTTTGCGCTCCCGCTCCGCGCCCCCCCTTCCGCGAGCCTCCCCTCCGCCACAACCTCGCGGTGGCTGCTGCTCGTCCTCGCTTGGAGGCCACCCCTCCCCTCCCCTCCCCCCTCTCTGAGTCCTTCCTCCGGTCTCCCCCCGCAGCGCCTCCCCCGCCCCCCGTCTCCGGGACGCGTGATTAGCAGGGCCAAGCCCCTTCTCCACGACCGTTTTGTCTCTGGGACAATGTTTGCCTGGTGGGGGCTCAACTCTCTTCCTCAATAAAGCCATTGCGGCCTGACTCAAACTTTCCCCTCTCTTCCTCTTTCTCCTTTCTGCCTCAGCCCCAAAGAGCGGCTTCGCCTCCAACTCAACTCTCAACTCCGCCGGCAGCCCCCTCCCTCGCCGGCCCCCGGCCCGGGGCCTGGGGTAAATAAGTAACGCCGCTTGTGTCTGCAGGGGCCGGAGGGGGGGCGAGCCCGCCCTTCTCTTCCCGAGTCGATCTCCGTTTGTGCGGGCAGAGGGGAGACGTCGAGGGACCGGGGCGGCGGGGTGGGGGGGAGAGGAGAGAGAGAGGCGAACTATTTGCATTTAAACAGCTTCTCATCAGACAATGGAGATAAGGGAGAAAAAAATAACATTCAAATGGTAACGACATAAATATTTGGGAGACAGGCGCTTTGTCAATGGAGGCATTGCCTGGAGGTAGCCCAGTCCAGAGATGGGGTGTGTGGGCATTTTTCCCCCTCTCCCTCCCGCCCCCTTTGCTCCCATTGCGGTGGAGACGGGAAGCGCCGGTTCGCTCGCTCTCCCCCCTCCTTCCCTCTCTGCCTCGCTCCCTCCCTCTCCAGTGCCTGGAAAGTGCAGAGCAAATATACAATTTACTTTGTGTTTTGAGAGCACTCCTGAAAGGGTCTGAAGAGTCCTCGCCTAAACACTTCCAAACTTCTTCCACGTGCCGTTTGTTGACGGAGAGCTGTTGTGTTCTCTCTCTCTCTCTCTCCTTTCTCCTTTCTCTTTCACAGACACCACAAGGAGATAAAGACGGAGAGGCGGGAAGGAGGAGAGTGTTAAAAATACCTTCACGACACGGGTGTGCAGGGGTGTGTGTGTTTTGCAAGAGACAAAAGTAAGAAATGAGTGTTTTTTTCCACCAGCAGCTTCAGCTCACCGGGCTCTTTTTCTCTGCTCCCTCTCTCTCTCCCCCCCCCTCTCTCTCTCTCTCTCTCTCTCTCTCTCTCTCCCTCTCCCCCCCCCGCCTGAGCAACCCAGAGGCCGAAGAAAACCAAATGACTTTGCTGATCTGACCACACACCACCACAAGTTCATTTGTTGAATGGCGGAGTATTAAGACACACCTCAGTACACTCCAAAGCAACCCCTCCGAGCCTGCATTTAAGGTGACACTGGCAGCACCAGTTTGAGCTCAGGGTGTCCCGCTCGTTTATGGCGAGGGGTCTGGGAGGCGGGGGGGAGAGGAGAGGGAAGGAGAAGGGGGGAGACGATGGCGGCAGGGAGGGGAGATGAACTTCCACACATCTTCACAAAGAGAGAGAGAGAGAGAGAGAGAGGAAAGGGGCGGGGAGGGGGGGAAGGAAGCTCACCTCCTTCGGAATTTCAAGGGGGGGGTTAGGAAGGGTATGGGTTTGGGGAGGGGGCGAAGGGGGACACGAACGCGCCAAGCATAAAATGAAGTCGTAGCCCCGCATACACTTGACTTCTCTTGACATGTGAAAAGTGCTAAAAGTCAGAGCTCATCAATAAAGTAGCTGGCGATTGAATGGGGGCCCTGACAACCATTGCATTCTTCAATAAAGTACAATGCGGAGACAAACGACTCTGCCAAGGAGTTTGCCTGGGAGTGAAAGGACGCCTCAATAGGAGCGGGATAATGGGCTGCCAGGCCGTCATGCACTGTCATCTCCCAGCCCCACCGAGAAACCGCCGCGGCCCCTAATAGCACAAAATGGGCTCTTAAGAGACTACCGGGCGATTCCTCGCCGGGATAGGGGTCGCTCTCCCCCACCCCCACCTCCCTCGGCTCCTTCCAACCTCCTTCCTTCCTTCCCTCTTATGCCAATTTGCCTTGATGCTGATTACCACTAATGTGTGGGGCTGTGCTTTTCTGAGTCTTGCTTTAAAAGAAAAGAAAATATCCCTCGGTATGTGCGCGTGTGTGTTTGTGTGTTTGTACGTGCACGGAGAAGAAGTGACGGGGAGGAGGCAAAGGCAGACTGGAATTTAAAATCAGGATTTCTTCCTAGGCTTCCATTTCCCCTCTCTCTTCTTCAGACAACCGACTTGAAACTTTTTGGGTGCCCCGGCTTTTTACAGCAGGCGGGGAAAGGAAAGGATTGGTCGGCCTTGTGCAACCAAGGAGGAGTTAGGGGGAAAAATTATTTCCATTGCCACTCAGGAAGATGGCTTTGGGTCTCTCCATCTTTCCTTCTCCTCCTTCCTTTCTCTTTCCCACTTCTTCACCCCTCCTCCTTTTTTGGTGGGGTGCTCCATCTTGTAGCCCTGCACCCCCTCTTGGGCATCAGGGGTCGTTCCGGTCTGTGGAAGAAAAGAGAGGTCCGAGGTGCGCGGGACAAGCCATTTTCTTCCGGCTACAATAGTTCAGGCCTAAGGCGAGCGGCGCTGCTCACACTTAGCTGGAAGTATTCTATTGTTTGAATGTTTTAAAATCGTAATCGGAGGAGAGTTTAGTGCTGGAAAGCTGGAAGAAAACAAGAGCAAGCCACATCCGGGAATATTCTGATGTAGGACTTCCTCAAAGGTAGGTCGGACCTTGAAAATTCTTGTAGTCGGAGGGATGCGTGTGTCTGAGTGTAGACTATTTTTCTGACGTCGTTTCAAAGGATCAGACTCACTTTTTGCCCTGCCTCCGACTCCTCAAGCCTTCTCGATTCAGTGGGAACGGGGCTGCCTTCTTTCTTCCTTTCTTCCTTTCTTTCTTCCTTCCTTTCTTTCTTTCCAGAAAGCAAAAGCCAAACCAAACCAGCCAGCCCACTAGACGGCCGTCCCCGGCTCAATCCTAGCTGGCCAGTCCTGCTCCCATTCAGCTCCATGGGAAACTTGGCGGCGGCGGCGTTCAATAGGCGGGCGCTTGTTCAAAGTGCGCCGAAGGAGATCTTTGCAGAGAGATCAAAATGGAAAGAAAACATAGATTACCAAGCCAATGCCTCCCTTGCCTCGCGGGTTTTCCCCCCAGAGAGCTGCCGCTGCGGGAGAGTTTAGCAAAATGCCTTGAAAAGACCCGCTCCTTCCAGTTAGTTTTTTTTTTTTAAAAAAAAAAAATCGTTTTGGGAAAAAGAAAACACAATTCTTTAAAGACTGGGGGAGGTGAAGAAATCATACAAAAGCAAAAGGAAAGAAAAAAAATATCTCTGCGCTCCGAAAGAGGGTTTTTTCCCATTGTTGACGTTTTTGTTTATATACCGGTTTATTACGATCCTCTTGAAATCAAGCGAATCGATGTTTTCCTTTTGTTTTGTTTTTCTTTCCTGTTTTCTTTCCGCTCCCACGCACATTTTCTACCTTAAAAGAACATTTTTAACTTTTCCGGGAAGAAAGAAAAGCAAAACAAACAAACAAAAACAGAAAGAAAAGAGAGAGAAAGAAAGAAATGCCACGAACTCTTTTCTTCCTTTCGTTCTTTCTGGTTCAGATCTTCAGGCAAATATCATTTTTAACAACCATTCAATTAGCCTTCCTTTGGATTAGCACCTTCTTATAGACTTCTCCTCTAGAATAAAGAAGCCCTAATCTTGTTGCTATTTTCCCTGAGGGCACAAGTGGGCCTCCCCCAGTCAGTTTTTTTTTTTAAGTAGAAAGGGAGGAAAAAAATAATAAGACGAGGGAAAGGGTGAATAATCTGACGTCATTTCAAAGATGGGAATGGAAGGAGAGAGGAAGCAAGTCTGGGAGAAAAGAGAAAAGAGAGAGAGAAAAAAAACAACAACAACAAAAAAGAGAGTCGCAAAAGATGGAGAATAAGACTGGGTGCTTCGCGGATTTGTCTGTATTTGGGGGGACGGGGGAGTCAGAGAAGTCGAAGGCACCTCAGAACCCAAGAAAGCAAAAGTGGAAAGGAGAGGGAGGGAGGGAGGGAGGGAGGGGGGGAGCTGGAGAAACAAGAGCTGAGGGGCCTGTATTGAAATGTGCATGTGTGAAGGAGAATGGGGAAGGCAGAGGGTGAGGAAGGGAAGGAGAATTTGTGTGAAAATGGAAAAAGTGGCGGGGAGGGAGGCGAGAAAAGGGGAGGAGGGACAGATCTCTGTATTTGTGTGTGTTAAAATTAGCGGGGGGGACGAAGGGAGGGGAAGCCGAGGCTGCCTGGCGCTGTGAGAAGGGACCCCGGTGGCCGGCCTCTTCCAGGAGAGCGGGGGAGGCGGGGCCACCGCAGAGGTGAGGTGGAGGCCGCAAAGCCTCTTCGCACCTGGCGGAGGAGGAAGCCCCGTTGAACTGAATGGCGCGGTTTACCTTGGCAAGACGGCCGTCCAGGGCCCAGTGTAGGTAGGACGGAGGCCCAGGGAACGCAGGGGGAGCCAAGCAGGTTTCGGATCCGATTGCAAAGGGGGGGGGAGGGGGAGGGGGAGGAGGAGGAAGCGACGCTCCTGAAAGTTTGTGTGTGTGTGTACACACACGTTTACAAGCTGGGGGTAGGAGGCCCGGATGGGTACAACCGAGGGGGTGGGTGCGTGGAGGGGGCAGCTGAGAAGAGAGGACGGCGTGTGTTATCTGCCAGGAATGTTCCCCTCGAGTTGGAGGCTCCTCTTCCTTCCTCTCTCCTCCAGCAGAGCAGGTAATCCGGCTTCTCCCTGGACAAGCGCAGTCAGGGACAACCCGAGAGAAGCCTTGGAAAGATCACCTGCTCTCCAGCGGGAGAGGGAAAGGACAAATCCGCCAATGGAGCCCCAGCGCCCAGGACGCCATCTTAACTCTCCGCTGCTCGCGTTCCCCCCCAGAAAGTGCGCCTGTGTCTAATGTATGTGCGTGTGCGCGAGCGGGCGCGCGTGTATCTGTTGAGACGAGCAGGCTGGGGATTCCTTCCTCGTCCTTCCAACTTCAGGAGTAAAATAAAAGAGCCGGCCGAGCTCTCCGCCTGGCTGGCCCCCGGCCAGCAGCTTTGAACTTGAGAAATAACTTTGCCAAAGTCTCTTCCCCCCCTCCTCCGCCCCTCTGTCCTCGGACGCTTCTCCGCTAACGGGACGCGGAACTTCCCGCCGAGGACGGACCCGAACCCGAGGGAGCCAGGAGCGGGCGAGGCCGGGCACCAGTCTGGAGGTGATGGACCGTGCGCCTTCGGTTGGCCTGAGGCGAGGGGAGCAGGAGCGAGCGGGCAGAGGGGTGTGTGGAGACTGGACGGGGAGTGGGGGAGAGATAGAGAGAGAGACTCTGAAGATCAGGGGAGGGGGGAAGAAACCTCTAACGATGAATCACGTGAATCCTTTCTAAAGGCTCTCCACTCCACGATTTTCGGCTTGCCCCTAGGACCTGGGAGGAATTGGCTCACAGCTTCAAGAGACCTTAAAGAAAGGTGACATCTTCCCATCGAGAGGGTTTCTAAATAGACAGGTGCACTTTTAGGCTCCGTCGTCAGAAAGGTCATCTCCTGTGATTTCAGTGGAGTTGAGGCCTCCTCCTTTCCAAGACACACACACAAAAACAACAACAACAACAAAAACTCAACAAACAAACAAAAACCTAGCCTAGGACTGCAGCTTGGCAAGGATTTTCTTCTTTTCCAGAGCGGACGCCTCATTGGTCCCGCGTAGCAACGGTCTTAACAAGAAAAACGAGGTCGAAGAGTGCTGTGGAGGCTGAAAAGCCGGCAGATTTATTGTCGCGCGGCCTACGGTTTTCCGTGGACCGGAGCCAACTTCCTCAGACGCTCCAAGCAGCTCTTTGGGAACGGCGTGTGAACGGAGGGTTAACATTTCCTGCGCTCGAGGAAGTGGGCTCGAGTCCTCGAAAGCTTCTACCCACCACCATAAATCTCTCCGGCTTTCAAAGGTGCCACTCGGTTGTTTTTATTGCCGCCGGGCAGGGACGTTCAGGGTGATTAGTCTGAGCTACTGGTGGACTAAAGCCGAGCGATCAGAAACTGAAGTTGGTGTTGGTGATGGGGGGGTGTTTGGGAACAATCTGGGACGGGGGTGCGTTGAGGAGGGCAGCGCTAGCATACATCCTCCCTCCTCCTTGTAAAAGGAAAGCAGTTTTAGTGGCAGGTGCATTACTCTTTCCGCCTTTGGGAATCATCTTTCCTCCGCCTTGAGGTGTATGCATGTTGTGTGAAGGACACGCGGTTCCATTTTCTGGATCTCATAGCGTTTAACTTAAAAAAAAAACCCGCAGGGTGAGGATTGCTCTAAGAGAATCACTCTTGCAAAATTAGACTCGCTTGCAGCTTTCCAAAATTTCCTCGGCCCCCACTCCATTGCCCAGATCGACAGGAACACCTCTGTTTACCTAGCAGTAAGCTTTAAAAAAAAAAATAAAGAAATGTGTCTAAATAAATATGTATTGCTTCGAGGCTGTCATTTGATCTCAGGAATTGGTATTCATTTACAGGAGAAGTGGGGAGGGCAGAAGCCCCTATTCCCTCCCCAGGAACGGAAATCGCTGAGTGAGGTGCTCTCCGATCGTCTCGTTGTATTAATATCTTGGCTCGCGAGGCACCTTTTTTTAATACCCAGAAAAATGCTTAAAGTATTCTTGTCCACTTCAGTCTCCGGCTGAAGAGATACACCAGCCCTGACGTGTTAGACGGCAATGCTTTTGCCTCGCGGATAGCGAATGCCGATTTGGATCTGGCGAAGGAGCGCTTGAAACCTCTAATGCGCCGGACGTTGAATTAAATGGAGCTTTGGCGAGTTTAGAAACAATCTGCAAAAAGTTTGGAATCGATTTAACCTCTCTCTCTCTCTCTCTCTTTTTTTTCTCCTTTAAGTCGGGCGTTTTGTAAGAAGGCGGAACCTTTTATGTTCAAGAATTTTTTTTCTTTTTAAGGAAAACAAGAGAAAGAAAAATAAAAGAAGGAGAGGGAGGGAGGCGTCGAGTAAAAAAAAAGACTCCTTCTATGAACTTTGAAAAGCAGGGCAACTTTCTCAGGAAAGTGGTATCCCTCACCCGCCCCCGACACACACTTTTGATATTTTTATATTGAGAAGGGGGAAACTTTACTTATGGCCTTACAGGAGAACTTTTCCTAAAAGTGAGGGCCGTCTGTGCGGGGGGAGGAAATCACCAGCCAAACTCATCCTGACGGGCTTTTTAAACGCTATTGATTGAGACAAGCTGTTCCAACCCCCCAGTAACACTTAATCTGCCTGTTAATCAAGGCGCTAAGGAGCTCAATGCGAGTTTTATTAGCGACTGGAGAACACAGCGGCAAAAAGGATCAAAAGACTCGCCCCCTTGATATTTGTCAAACCAGCCTCCCCCCCAAAAATATTTTTTCAATTACAGAGCAATTCTGAGCTTATCATCGCCGCCTAACAGAAACACGCAGATGGTTTCCCAAACGTTGCCAGAACAGCCCGGAGGAAAGGCGGAGAGAGACGCCCGAGCAAAAAGCCAGGCGCGCGCCCCGCCACCCAGCCTCCCAAAAACCGGGATTGCTTGTGCTAAATAAATAAATAACCCCTCGGAAGCTGAAATATTACCCTTTTGCCCGCCTCCTCTTTTCTATTCACCTTTCGGAATCTGGAACAGGAAATCAACAGCCAGAAAACCCAACAACCATCCGATTAACCTCCTTCATTTTTTCATCTCCTCTTCTCTGTTTCCATTTGGAAATGGAAATCTTTCAGTGGGTTTGCAGTTCACACATACATACACACACACACAAATCATTGGCCGCTGCGTATTTCTTTCGTTCCCTCGTAATTTTTTTTTTTTTTTTTTTGATAATTTTTTAAAATGTAAACATTATCTCTGACAACCAAGCAAACAAAAAGTTTAGTAGGGTCAGGTTTTCTTTCCGAGAGCTCACGTTCCCCGCCCTCGCTTCTAGGCTTCGATCCGGCCCTTTCCGCGCGCTACGTTTCAATTAAGGTAAAGGTGGAGAAAAAAATCTTCTTCCGTAGGCGAAAAATCAACATTTTGATCATGTCATCTTTAATGCGAACCGATGGTGGTAGATGTCAACGAGATATGCATATAAAAGACTATGTGGTCAGAGGTAATTATGTCACAGCTTTTTCGCGTCGTGACAGCTGGATAAACACAATCTCCAATAAACATCTCTAATTAGGGAGGAGGACCTGAGAGGCTGGGGGTTTGATTTATTACTCACCCAGAATGTCCATTTACCGGTGGAGATTAAAGTGGACTTTTCCCTTCCAAACCTTTTTTTTTTTTTTTTTGTGCGAAAGCACCTTAAGGGATTTGGAGTAGGACTTCAGGGGCTGGGCAGGGCAAAGTCTTACTGCTTGATCTCCAAGAGTGAATGGAAGAAGGGGGGGAAAGTAGGGGGGGGAAGAAAGCCATTATCCTACTAATCCTTTCCCCGTCTAATTAAGTACATTAAAAAAAAAAAAAAAGAAATAGAGATTCTCAAGCACAAGGTACCTGCCTTGAGCATCAATCCTTTTCAACCAAATTCTTTGAAAATATACCTAGATCCTGAAACACAAATTGCTTGCCTTGGGTTGCAATTGGAATATACGGTTTCAATCCAGTTTGGCTTTACGCTCGAGAGTGCGGGCACAAGAGGGCAGACTCAGGTGCGGCAAGGCAGCTCTGGGAGGCCTTCTACCTTTGTGCAGCCGGATTGCACTCTTTTTACTCTAAAGGGAGTCCCACCGGTGGAAAGAGAACCTATTTTGACCAACTAGCTTTAAGGAAGCGGGACCAACGGTGGCTTAGAGTTTAGGTTCGAACTAAATGCTCTCCGTACCCTTTCTACCTTCCCTTTTCCTTTCCCTTCGGCCGCCACGACAAAGCAAAACAATCCGACCAGGGCAGGAAACTGTGCTCTACTAGTTGCCACTGGGCTCTATTAGCACCATTTTCCGTACTTCTCAGGTTACCTTCCGGTTACCTCAGCGAGAAGAAAAGGAAAACGTCCCCCTCCTCTCCCGCGCCTGAAATTAAACCTTGAGCTCCATGAATCGCCTACCAAGGCCCAAAAACGTTTAGAGGAGCCTAACTCGACGGCAACAGCGGACAGGGAGAGCCCTCGTCCAAATCACCCCTCGTCAACCTTGACTCCTTAGACAAGGAGTCCTGCTGACCGCAAACACGGAGGTCTAAACAGACATCAACACACCTGACCATGGAACAGCTGCTTTGTTAGCCAGTCCTGGGGGTTGTCGTGGGGCCGGGAAAAGGGCGCAGTTTCAAGAGAAGAAGGAGCCCCACGTCCATTTATTCAGGAGGAAGACCGACTGGGCTGCTTGGGTTGCTCTTCCCATTATTTAGGAGAGAGAGAATCGGATTTCACATCAACGGGAGGCGGTCAGGCGGGGGAGGGGGCAGGGGGCAGGATTTAAGTCGAATCGCTTTGTGGATCGCGCTGAAAAAAGCGCCGCTCCAAAGTTTTGTCCAGACAGGCGTTCTCTCGCCGCCGCCGCCGCCGCCGCCTCCCTCTCTCCCGGTCTCCAGCCTTTCAACTTCGCTGACGCAGCCGCCGCCGGAGGAGGAGAGCCAGCCAGCCAGCCTGGGAGCGGTGAGAAAGTTCAGTGGGAGACTTTACCTTGCTGGAAACTTCGGGGTTCCCCGGGGAGGGGGGGGCTCGACGGACAATCTTCCGCTCCTCGCCTCTGCCCAGCACAACGGTACCAAACCGAACTCTCCGGGACTGGGATGAGATAGAGGAAGGCGCGCGGGGCGGCTGGGGGAGGAGGTTATTGCAAAGCTCACAAACCGCGCAGCCTAAGAGGAGGACCAAGCACGTGGATTCGGAGGCCAGGCACACCCTGGAGCAGAGGAGGACGCGGAGCGGCTTGCGGGGGGGTAGGGAACCCGGCGACAGCCTTCCAACGGTGCGAAAACCCACCATCGGCAAAGTTTTGCTTCTCTCTGCCCTCCCCCCGCCGCCACGGTAAAGTCTCCCATTCCACCACTCCCTTCTCCTCCCCTCCCGTCCCCTGGTCCTCTCGATCGTCCTAAAGTCCGAACAGGGGGTGCCACCTCCCCTGCGTGCAATCCGAAGTCACCCTCTCTCGGGGCTGGATAGAAATGGTTCACATTTCCTTCAGGAAAACTCAAATCCCACGCTCTGGGGCCGCGGAAGAAACGCCGCCTTCTTGCCTTCCTTCTCCCCTCCATGTTCGGAGCGCCCTGAGAATGATGGCGAGGGCCAAGGCAAAGACCCCGCTTTTTCTCCCCTCCGTCCCGTAACTAACCCACTCCATTCTCCAAATGGCTACAGATCGTCGCCCGGATTTGAGCCCGTGTTTTCAAAGAGGGCGCCTCAATTCCCGCAATGTCCCAAAAGCCCCCAAACAAACAACTCAACCCCTCTCCTCTGGCCCTGAGCTCTAGCTCGGTCTTCCCTTTCCACCTGTTGGCCGTCTTTTCGACCCACATCCATTTCCACGTTACTGTATCAGGGATGACTCTCGTTCGGCATCGCTTCTCATTCCAAGAGTTCACGTACTCAGGCCACCGGGTAGGAAGGAGGGAACCTAGCGAAAAACAATCCACCCTCGTCAAAGGGTTTAAGAAGCTCCTGGCAATCGGGCGAGAGGAGTAGGAAGTGTGTCGGAAAGACAAAGGAGGGGATAACGGGAGAGAAAACTAAAACTCAGGACAGGCAGCGAACTCTGGGCAGAGCAAGGTGAGGGTTGAGAAATGGCAGAGGCAACGGTTTTAGGAGAAATCCGGTAACTCCCCAAAAAGACAGGCTAAAGACCATCAGTGTTTACCTGTTAGACGAGAGGAGGCAGGCAGAGGCGCATGATCCGCAGATTCCCAGTGCCGCCCTGCGCGAGTCGGTAACTAGCAGGTTTGATTGCCAATTTCTACATAAGAATCTGCCACACAGTTTAAATGTCAATGACAATAAAAAAAAGAGCGAGAGAGCGAGCGAGGTTGCTGGGCTTTGCACTAACTTTCCCTTAATATCAGCGCCAGCGCCTCCCTCATTGGCTGGGCCGCTCCGGTGACGTCACAGCGAAGAGTGGTTATTGCTGCTGAGCTAATAAGCAAAATTTCGACCAGCAGGAGCTCACCGAGGCCCAGGAATCCGAATTCACCTTCCCGGGACCGTGGGGGAGGCTTTGGGACGCAGCGCATGGGGAGAGGGGCGAGCCACGTTGGGGCTCCCTCTCTCTCCTCTGCATGTCAGCCCATCTAAGCCAGCCCCCCCCCCAAAAAAAACAATCCAAGTTGCGCAGCACTATCAAATATCCCCACCCAAGCTTTGGTATCAGTCGTGGGTACACACAAACGACTTCTACCGTCTCAGGCCCTTAGAAAGGTTGACAAAGGCGATGCAAATCATAAAAATTAAAAACCAACAAGCACCCTAGACAGGGTTTCTGTATTTGGGAGTCTTGCTGCGTCGTGAGGCAATTCTCTCCTTCCTGCACCTCCTCAGCCTTTCACCTGAAGAAGGGGAGATCTCGTCTCCTTCTCTTCTTCCCGACCCCCCACTCCTCCCAGTAAAATCCTCAGTTTTATTTGTGACGCAGCATCTAGGGCACAGCCGGCGCAGAGAAGTCACGGGGCATTTCGAGAGTTGGGAGAACCACCCGCAAAGGGAGCGAAGCCGTCGACTCTCGGTGACCGTCGAGGGGTTGATCCTTCTACCTGAGCCTCTTTCCGGATCGCACACAGAGACACACAACAGCCCCACTCCGCCCACGGCTCAGTTATCAATAAAAATCAACTTAACGGGGAAGAAAAAAAAAGATAGCTCAGTTCCTAGGCTTCTGCTTATGGAAGAGCTCCAGTCAGGGAGAAAATCCAATTTATACTTTTGGTTGGCTACTTGGGTTGGAGCAGTGGCGAGGGCGAGGTTTGACAACCAGACAGTGTGGTTATCTAACACGGTAGCTCCTGAGATGAGGACGGTTCCTTAAGAACACCTGGATCTCAGTCTGGATGCCAAGATATGTGTCAAATCGCCCAGTTATTGAAAGGGAAAAAAAAACCAGAAATGGCGAAATTTAAACAGCGCCTGGACTTTGAACGATTAAACAGAACAGCGATGCATTTCGCGGGACCTGAAAATTTCGAGCAAAAACCCGCGGCTTAAAAGAGAACCAGTTGCTCGCTCAGTCCTCCCTCCCTCCCTCCCCAAATATCTTTAAAAGCTAGGGACCTGATCCAACCTGAACAAAGCTCTTTTACGAAGTTAGTAAGACTTTCGCCTTCGCTTAATCTTGGGCCAAGTTTTCAACGCTCTAAGCGGAACATAACCGTTCTCTCCGTTCCTTTTACAGAGGCTGGACAAGACTGGAAGTGTTCTTCGCCCGTCCCCGAGCTGCTGAAATCACATTCACCACCTACGAAAACAACGTCCAGACCACAGATAATTTGTTCCATCTACACCTTTATTGTTGCCCTTCTTTACCTTGGTCGAGAATGGAGAAAATGAAAATTTTCAGCGAGACGAAGGCGGCAGAACTGAGTCGAGGAGTAGACCTCCACGTGATTTGCAGTAAAATACTAAGAGTCTTTAAATTCCTAAATTGTTTGATACCTCCAGTTAAAACGAACTTGAAGTAAACAGAGGTAGAATTCATTCATTCATTTATTTGAGGAAGAAAAATTGAGCTCCGTGGAGTTGTTGTGGTGGGGGTGGTGGTGGTGTACCTTCAAGTCAATTTTTACTTATGGCGACCCTAAAGCGAACCTATCTGGGGGGTTTTGTGACATAATTTGTCCAGAGGGGGATTGCCCTTGTCTTCGTCTGAGGCTGAGAGAGTGTGACTCGTCCAAAGTCACCCAGTGGGCTTCCGTGGCGGAGTGGGGATCTGAACCCTGCTCTTCCAGAGTCCTAGAGTCCAACATTCAAACTTTTACACCAGGGTGGCTCAAATATCCATCCAATCCCCAAAACGAATTCCTGGGTTTAGAAGCCTTTCCTTCTAAAGGCATGGTTTTTGGCTTCAGTTCAGAGGGTTTTTTTGTTCTATTTTTTAAAAGGGGGATCTGTGCTGTCCCCCTGCCCACCTTTCGTGGTACGCGATTTGGTATGACTCCACTCGTTTTAGAGCACATTCTGGGGGCCAGGACTCCTACCAAGGGCCTATGGAAATCAATAGAAGCTGTACAGAGAGGGCTGAACCTTGAGAGACAGGCCTTCCTGCCTTTCTTCCCTTCTTGTTCGGTGAATTATGGGTGAAGGTGGGATTCAAAGATACAGCCGTATTACTCTGGGGCAGTAAAGCGGTCTTGTAGCCCCGTTGAGACTGACAGAATGAACCCACTAGCATAAGCTTTCACAGACATGCATCTGATGAAGTAGGCTTAAGTCTAAGATAGCTTATGCTGCCAACTTCCTTCTCTCAGTCTCAAAGGCGCTACAGATCCCTTTGCGTATTGGTAAAGGTGTGGGAGACCTAAAAATCACTTAGAATTGTCTATTCGCAACTTCGGCAGGTAAGGTAGGTGTCTGCTCAGAGTACTCTCCCTTGGAGGTCCCCTTGGCCCCCTCAAAAAGCAGGAGATGGGCTACAGCTTGTCGGAATTAATACCTGACCAAGAAAAGGGCACCACACCCGAAAGTCGAGAGGTGTGACAGAGCCAGGCTTCGCTGTTGAGGCAGTGAGTTCTGGGGTGAGTGGGAAGAGTCCTCTATGCCATACCCTGAGTGGTCTCCACCTAGACCTCTAGGCGGCCCTCCAACCGTCCCCTGAGGGTCTCTCTTTTCCGGCAACACTCTAGGGCTGCAGTCCCCAGCTAAGCAACAATCCACTTGCTCGGGAACAAGGCCTGTTACACTCGTCTGTGTGATGACACAAGAAAGGAGGCTCGGACTTGCTAACAATAACCGTGCAAGAGCCAGTGTGGTGTTCGGGTTTGAGGGTTGGCCTAGGATTCTGAGGGATCTGGGTTCCAAATGCCGCTCGGCCATGGAAACCTATTGGGCCAGCCCCACGTCGTCGGTCCCAGAGGAAAGCAACGCCAAAGCTCCTCCGAAGATACCTGGTTCCCCCTCAGGGTCGCTCTAAGTCTGAAAACGACTTGAAGGCATAGGACAACAGCAGTCAGTGACAGACTACCAGATCTGTCCCCCGACACGACCTGAGGGGGTGTATGTTTCCAATTTCTTCCCTCAGTTATTTTCCTTGATTCCCCCAGGTGTAAAATGAATGAATGAATCCAGCACGAGTCTATGGCATTCTATACAGTTTTTGCAAAGTTGCTTTGGGATTTTCTGAGTGGGATTTATAAGAAGTTCTATTACTCTTCTTCTTCTCTCCTTGGGAGTTTCCCTACACCCAAAACAAAGCTTTCCTAAACAGATTGCAAAAACAGTGAGGAACCGCGTCCACCGATCCCTGTCCCAGTCAAAGTCAAAACAGGCACAGGTTTTTAAATGCACCGCTGGCGCTCTGTTCTAGGCGGGCCTTGGCCTTGGCACAGCTTCGCAGTGGCATGAGATTTCAAATCGGCCGGGATCGGGATACTGCTCTCTCTGTAAACTGCCGCACTATTTTGGGGGTTGTGTGTGAGGGGGAGGAGAGGAGGGAAGGTTTCCTTCACTTTCTTTGAGAGAAAGGGCTGTGATCCGCAGCCTATGAGTACGCGCAATGGGGAAATCACCGGGACTAGTGTCTGATAAAGGCGGATGAGAGGTGGCCCGGCAGTACGGCTCAAAGGGAGTAGGAAGCGACCCATGTTTGGATCCCCACGGTGTACCTCCGCCCCATTTCGGAAGATCGTAGAGCTTCTGGTAGCAAAGTTGGGAGAAACCCGTGGAGATCCATCTCCAGGCAGCCCTGGGCGACAGCATGGAAAGAGTCGGTAGAGGGCATCTACCTATATCCTTCGTGGGGACGCCAAAGCAGTCTGGTAGAGCAAAAGTGGCCAAAAAGAAAACCGAACCACTCTCTGAAGCTCTTATTAGGAGAACAAGTCTTGCAGGAACCCCATTCCTGACTGATCCTAAGAAGTGACTGCCTGGAATAGGTTGGGAGTCACAACAAAATCAGGATCCTATCCAAGCTCATTCAGAAAGAAGCCCCGCGGAATCAAACCTAATGCCGGCATCCTCCGGGTAAGTCCCACCTAGAACAGACCCACTGAACTTTGACTCAATGGGTCTATCCCAGCTGGGACTGAGAAAACAGATGCCGGTCTGGGGCTGCTTAGGAGGACAACCTCCTCCGCCCCGCTCCGGGCGGAACCCCCAGTTTCCTCATTTCCCCGCTCTCTCCGCTTGGCTTAAAAGCCACTGAGAACCGGGGGCGGCTGGAGGGTCGCCCTCGTGGGCCCTTCCTTAGCTTCGTGCCCCCTCTTCCGGCCTCGCGTCGTCTTCTTTTTCTTTTTCTTCTTCGTCTTCTCCCCGGGCAGAGACGCTCCGCCGTAGCCCTGAAGCAGCCGCCGCCGCAGTAGCAGCAGGTAAGGGTGGCCAAGAAGAAGCGTCGCCCGGGACCTCGCCGGAGTCCAGGCAAGCAGGCAGGCAGGGAGGGAGGGAGGGAGGGAGGGAGACCGCGGCCAAGGGCTTGTCAGGCCAGCGAGTGTGTGTGTGTGTGTGTTTGCCTGATTGTTTGGCGTCGCGGCCGCTGCCATTAAGGCACTCGGGCTCCCTGCAACCCAGCAGGGTTCTCCAAGGAAGCGCTGGAAACGCCACGGCTCCCGCCTGCTTATCTGGCTGTCAATAAAAGGAGATGGCTCGGGGAAGCGGGGCCAGGTGCGGCCTTCCCTCCGCTCCAACCGGCGCGGCTCTTCAGAAACTGATCAGGCGTGAAGCCAAGTCTGCTTGGCCGGGCCTCCGGAGCGAGGAGACAAACAGTCCCCCGGCCAACGCCTGAGAGCCGGGCTTGCGTTGCCTGTGGAGCTCGGCCCGGCCTGCTTCCCTCGCTCTGCGTGCGTCTGTGCGCGCGCGGGCGGGGGGGGGGCGGTTAGAATTAAGAATAAAATAAGGCAGGGCAGGATAGGAGCGCGCCTTCTCACTCCGCCCGCTTACTCTATCACACACCTTCAGAGGAGAGGGGATCGGCCCCGGATGGGCTCATTTGCCCATCCGGATCCAGTCCGGATTGAAAAGGTAGTCAGTCCCGAACTCTGCGCGGTCTGGAAAGACCTGCGCAGTAAAAGAAGAAGGGATCTAGGGCCTCTTCCTGAACCTTTGGACAGCGCAGCCACCTGCCTTGGATCCCATGGCAGTTGAATTAAACACGCTGTTCTCTCTCCCCTCCAACAAATTTCCGGGCGAGCATAATCTCAATCTGTGTCTCGCGGGTGCGGACCTGAGAATATCTTTGTGAGCCTTCAAGTCGTTTCGGACTCTGGTGACTCCAAGGCGATCTTATCACGGTGTTTTCTTGGTAAGATTTGTTCACGGGAGGTTTGCCTTTGCCTCCTCTGCGGTTGAGAGAGTGTAACTTGCCCATGGTCACCCCGTGGGTTGACATGACCCAGCGGGGACTCGAACTCTGTTCTCCAGAAACGTAGTTCAGTGCTAAAACCAACACCCTATGCGGGATCCTCAATCTCCCCCTCTCTACCCAAATCCACAATCCCTGCAAGGCTCGAGTTAGGGAGCTGTTCGAGGCCCCTCACAATGGCAAACAAAAGAGGGTCGTTGGTGAGGGACGAACAGACTCCAGCGACTGGACCTGAATCCGTGGCACACGTCCTAACTTCTTAGAAGGAAGACAGACGGAGAGGCGGCGGCGAGGCGGAAGTCATCCCAGGACTACAGACAACATTTCTTTTAACAGGAAGTACTTGGGTAGGTTGAGAGCCAGTGTGATTTAGTGGTTTGAGCTTTCCACTACCGACCCTGGAGACCAGGGTTCGATTGCCCGCTCGGCTGTGGAAACCCAGGGCGTGCCCTAGGACGAGTCACACACTCTCAGCCTCCAGAAAACCCGGTGATAGGTTCGCTTTAGGCTTGCCATAATTGGGAAACTACTTGAAGGTACACAATAACAACAACTTGGGTTTGGATCCAACACCCACCCCCTCCACTCTTCGTAGAGGGACGATTGAGTTTCTTCTCTTCTCGTGCTTTTCTTTAATATCGTCCTCCCGACTCCCCACTTATTCCCTCCGCAGCAAACTGGCTCGTGTAAACACAGATCGGAACTCACCCTCGCCACCCCGCCCCATTTTCTCAAAGTAAGATTGGACGGGGTAAATGAACAGGCCTTCTAGGTAGGTAAGGCGCTGATGAGGGCGCTGAGCTGGGAAACAGGCGGGTGTGCGAGAGTGGGGGTGCAGGAGAAAGGAACTTGCCTCCAGTGGAGGCACTGGACTGACCGAGGTTGCTAATGGGTAGAATACATGCAAGCTGTGAAGCCACTTTGAATGGGACGCGAGCAAGAAGCAACAATAATCTGTTACAAATTTATAAGCACTATACATATTTGATTTGCACCGTGACAGAAAGCTGCGCTCTCTGTTTCTCTCTCTTTTTCTACAAGGATGCCCCAAATCCCTGTGTGTTCGCTTAGATGGAGCGATTCTCAACGCGCGCACACACACACACACGCACCGAGAGGCGCGCGCACACTCTCTCACACACACGCTGTAATAATGAGGTTTAATTCTCTATCCAAGCAGAACTTGAGCAATAATAATAAGCACATCAGAACAATTTGTTTACTGTGGCATCGCACAGACGGCAAAATAAGGTCCGAGAAAGACGAGCTGCCAGGCACGGCTTTTTTGGCGGGGCGGGGGAGGGGAAAAATTAAGGAAAAGCAAGCCAGGGAGAAAACAAAATTCCACAGAGCGACGAGAAAAGTGGCTGGAGTGGAAGGCAAAAAGGGGAAATCCGCCGGTAGAAAGGATCTGACGGCCTGGTTCAAGGTATGTGCTTTTCAAACCCGTCCCTTGCTCAGTAATTGCTTTTCTAAGAGGACTTCATGACCGAAAAACTCCCTGTTGTCACCCGCCCTTTAGTTTTCTCGCACAGGACTCCATTTCAGAGACATTTGAAACATCTGTCTAGCTACCTTTCCATTTAATTAATCCATCTAACAACCGTAGCCGCTTACCTGTCAAACTGACTTCTAGCATCATTTTGCCGATTTAAATAACCCCGAGTCTGCAACCAGGAGAGTTAGCTTCCAAGAGAACATATTGTACATTGATTTGCCTACAGGGCCGTGCAGTTCTCCGCGTACCTACTCAGAAGTCAGACAGGCTGCATTCAGTGGGGCTTACTCCCGGGTAAACTGGTGTAGAATCGCAGACTCTGTGTGTAATCCAGTTGGAAATTAAATCAGTTACAAAGCTCGTGTTGACTAGAATTGATCGGCAAAGGTCTATTCATAGTCTGGGGAAAAGAGAAACAACCCTCTAAAACACTGTTGGGCACTTTGTTCTCATGGCATCTTGCTAACTAATGTCCCTTCACGACATCCTCGGAAATCATACATCTGATTTGCAAGAGCACTTGCAAAAGGTACAGTATCCTTTCACAGCTTTGTCCTAAATACATGACCGGGAAAGCGATTTTCTTAGGTCCGTGGGATCGTCTATGGGGTGCTCTGTTTCCCGACCAGGATGGAAAGACAGCGATCCTAAGGTTGCAGGGCCTGGGCACTCGTGCTAGGAAGTATATCTTATTGAACTCGTTGGGACTGAGTTTTACTCTGAGAGAAAACACGTCTCGCTTCCTCTGAAAATAAAAGCAAGTCCCTTAGAAATGGAGGATGAATGAAACTTCCTTCCAATAGCATCCGGTTGGGTTTGGCTGTTAAATCAGATTGAAGGAAGAGAGAAAGCTGTACGGGAGGTATCAAGAGGAATGAATGAGACTCTGAGGTTTGGAAGTTTGCGCCCAGTAAAGTCTGGGGACAGAAAAGTCGAAAAGGAAATTGCAGACGCAGGAGCATCATTCTGTCAAGGACTTGGTTTCGCCAGGAAATGGTCCTCCCATTCCTCTTGACAAACACTCCAGAGAAACAGACAGACAGACCAGTAAATTCCTGGTGGGTAGATAGGCAGGTGGAAGGAAGGAAGGAAGGAAGGAAGGAAGGAAGGAAGGAAGGAAGGAAGGAAGGAAGGAAGGAAGGAAGGATCCAACAATGAGAGGTCGGATCCTAAACCTGTTTGCTCGGAAGTAAATTCTGCCCAATTCGTAACTGCACCTCAGAGGCTAACAGTCTTAAGGTGTATGTGTAGGGAGGGGAGAGGTACTTAATGCTGTTGTTGTTTTTTAATTTTTTTAGAAAAAGCTGGGAGGGGAAACAGGTTGGGGAGAGGAAAAATCAACCTCCCTCAGCCGGACTTTGCAACCCTCTCCCCTGCCCCCTTCAGGACTCCTCGTGGTATTAATTTGGCTCCGACATGATCCGGGCTTGCCTCGCATTCCGCACCCCCCCCCCCCTTCCTTTCAGACATTTTCATAACAAGCGCGATGCCGGCCACTGTTGTCTGATTTCCTTTTCTGCCCCTCGTCCTCGGGCTTCTCCCCCCTCCCCGCACGCTTCTCCCCTTCTCCTCTTCCCCCTTTCCCGTTTTCTCCCCCGACTGAGACATTAGCTGAATTCCCTGGGGGTGATTGGACGCAGTTCGCTGAAAGTCGACAGGCACGTCCTGGATGTTAGAAATTCACTTTTCCTCGACGTGACAAGGCTGAGTTCGATCTACAATTGTATTTGAAAGGGCAACGAGCGGAAAGATCTCCCATCATTAAAGCTTCTCCTTTTCCTTTAGCAAAATAACAAGATACTTCATTTGCACACAAACACTCCTTTGAAAAGGAAAGGGGGGGGGAGGAGAGCCCACCCCGACCCTCGATAAACCTTTTCATAAAAAGCGCTTGCTGGGTAATTTACATCGAAGGAGGAGGGAAATTAAACCAAACCAGAGTAAGTGTATGTGTTCAGGATCTCTCCCTTTCTCTCTCTCTCTCTCTCTCTCTCTCTCCCTCTCTCAAGGTATCGGAGCTTCCCCAAAGCGCCCATGTGATCCAGTTGACTTTTTTTAAAAAAACTTTAAATCTTGAATAAGATGTGAGTTGTAACAAGGGGATTTGCACTTACTCCCTGACCCTTGTAATTGGATTAAATATAGACTGAGACATACAAAAACAGACCAAGATTGACACCTGCCAACTGGGTTTCCTTATGATTGATCGTGATGCTTCGTGCTGGCAACAATAATGAAATAAATTGTATGGATAAAAACAGTGCGTTTGTCATTTCCGTGCCATAAGAAGGCGAAGGAGTAGAAGAGGGGAGGGGAAGGCAGCGTGGCTGGCAAGCTGTCCTCTGACAGCCAGCCCCAGAGCAGCGCGGACGCGGCTTAAGGAGCTCGAACGAGGAGGCCAGCCGCTGACACGGGGCACAGGATAAAACTTGTCACAACCTGCTTAAATGCCCAAGTTTGTCAATTAACGTATAGACCGCGCTTTCAAGAGACGACCACGATGTTTCGCGAAATAAAAAATAAAGCACTCAGAACTTGGGAAGCCCAGAGGGAAACCTCCAATGTGGCTTCCTAGTTAGTCCTCTGCTCGCCATGAGAGGCAAAGGAGAGAGAGAGAGAGAGGTGGCCGAACGAATCCCACGGAAAGTCCTTCTGTTTTAACGGAGGAGGCAAAGGTACTTTTCCTCCACGCGTGTGTGGAGGATCCGCGGGAGGCTGCGGGGAAGTTCACTTTGGCTAGGCAGAGAAGTGTGAAAATAAAAGAGGAGGTGAGTCGGGAGACAGCGAGAGGGACTTTTTAAATGAGTGGTGCAAAAGTCCACCTCTGCAGATGCTGTGCTGAACAGGAGAAGTATTCAAGGCAGGAGGAAATCCCAGCATCTCTCTTTTTTTTTGTTTTTGGTTTGTTTCAGTTTTAGCTTTGGTCGTGGCTTAGGGAAAGCTGTAAGGGTCGCGGGGAGACGAAGGCTTCTGGCAGCGGCTAAAGGGATCCCCACTGGCAGCGAAGGGGAAGGACGACCGTCCTTAGCGGCCGTCCTGCAGTTCGAAGACGAACAGCCGGTCTCGGTTTGCTCTTGCAAGGCAGGCCGAACAAAGGGGCGCCCTGGCACCCCGCCTCGGCCAACGGCTGTGCCCGGGCTTAGCTCGCCTGGCAATTCACGCAGGAGCCTCCCGGCCTCGGAAGCGGTTCCGCCTGAGCCTCTCACATGTGGCGGAAGCGCCCTCTCAGTTCCTCCGAGGACCTTGGCCTTTTGGTTGGACTTCGCGGGTCCGAGGCGCGGTCTCCGGGGCGGAGTTTGAGGCTTGCCGATCTTGCTCCCCTGTTATGGGAGTCAGCCTCGGGCCTCCTTTGTCAGAGAGCGGGGAAACGTTACCTTTTGGAGAGCGTGTAGGCTGCGGCTTTCTGGGACTTCTAGTCCAAAAAAAGTAACTTTTTCGAACTCTGGTGCACGCCATCCTCTGTCCGTTTATTTCTGGCTCCCCTTTAGAGCTGTCCGCCACCCGCCCTTCATTTCCGCCTGCCATAACGCTCTGCATGTTTCCTGACGGATGGTTGAGGGACTCCCCTCCACCTTTCCCCATTCCGTCGAGCGGTCCACGTGCCAAATAAGGCCCAGCACGCCTTCTGCAGAGCCGAGTCAGCCCGTGGCTCACGAGTTTTAACGTCTCTTCCCACACCGACGGCACTAGAAACCGAAAGGTGTGACTTGCGGGCAAGATCCACAACGCGGTTCCTTGAAGAGAAGGCGCTGCCAGTTGCCTTCCCCGTCCCACCCGCCTCCGCGTCTCCCGAGAAGAATCCCCGCGCCCGAAACGCCGAGCGATCTGCAGCTTCCAATAAACACGACCGTAGTTTTCTTGCCGTTCTACCTTTGCCGGTGGTGTGAGATTAGAGAAATCGTGTAAAGCTTTTAATCGGCCGTTTGAGAGGGTGACTTGACACGTTCCCCCAGAACTCATTTCGCCCCTTTAGGCCTGTTAAGTGCGCGGGAGATAAACTAACGCTACTCTCCAATGAGGCTGTGCTTTATTACACGTGGAATCCCCTCCGCTGGTACACCGGGAGGGGTGAAGTTAACCCTTTTAAGCCTCTTTGGGGGATTAAAGGAAACATTCTTCAAATGCCTCATACTGGACCTCTCCGATTCAAAGCAAATCTCGGAGCATTTGATCTTCGCCTCAGGTCTACGAGGCACCTATTCCGCAGATCGGGTGTTTGTTTATGTAAACTCGTCTGTTCTACCATGAAAACATTTGAAGCCCACATTTGAATACCGTTCCTATCTTTGAATCCCATTCATTCACAGGTCTCCTATGGGTCGATTCCCAAGCCTGTTAAGCTTCTCACAGCTGGGAAAATATTGGGATTGTACATACTTCGATCCTGAAGCAAGTCTCCGGGAAAGCAACGAAACTTACTTTCCAGGAATGCGTTTCTAGAACGAAACTAAGACTGCAGCTCTGCATCTACTTAACCTGAAAGCGAGTCGCATTCAACCTACAGGGCTGAACTCACTGAGACTTACTCTTGGTAGACATATAGAGGACTGAGAGTGAAACTCGGCGCACACTGACTTGGAACTAAGGCCATTGATCTCAAAGGGACTTGTTTCGAGGAAATGAAATTGCATTGTATAGTCCCATAAGTTTTAAAACTCTCTCTCTCTCTCTTTTGTTCTTCAACACCATTAGCACTTTGATATCTCCGGAGGAACGACAGTGCTTACAGTACCAGTGGCTCTGGTTTGGCCATTGGAGAGGAGACAACTTCTGATAAGTAATTCGGCGTCAGCATATCAGTACAAACGATTCTTCACAGCACTCGATCTTCATGGCTTCTCTTCTTGCCTTCTTCTGCATTTAGCAAAATAAGAACAAAAAGAATAAATCTTTTCAAACCTCCTTTTTATTATATAAGACATCCAAGACGACCGACTCGTTAACAGTTTCAAATGGGACATAATAAAGATCCTGTGATGAGCAGATTCATGATATCCTTTACAATTAAAAATGGGACAATAGCAAAGGGAGAGGGGGACGAAATTAGTCGATAATAACATCTCCCCACAAACTGAAATGTGCCTGAGGAGGACCTATGGTATTCATTTTATGGTTAATGTAGTCTATGAATGGAGACCAACATTTTGAAGAAAAAAAGTGTTATCGATATGCAAAAAGAGCCATTAAAAACCCAATGAAAGAGAAAATAGACGATATTATGCTTCTACGAAATAAACAGAAAGGGATTTTTTTTCATCTAGTACATTTCTAACTGGAATGAAATTAGAGCGGTTAGGTAACGTTCAGCTCTGAAATTTAGAGCCCTCTGCCTCTCCTCTTAAGAACACGTCAAAATGTACCTTGGGGGACCCACCCGCTTATTCTGCCCAGTGAGGCTCTAGGCTTTTTGCACCACGAAAAGGAACTTCCCTGCCCCGTCTAGGCCTGGCACTCTGTTGGTTACTCCCAGCTAGAGTAGATTCATTCAATAGTGAGTCAACCGCAAAGCGGTTACTCATTGTTTCTCCCAATGAGCCCCATAACCAAGGGAACTTAAGTACATGTTGATCCACCAAGTTTCCCTTGATTCCGTAGGCCTGGTTGCTGCGGGGACCAGCGACTAGATTTAGGCCAGAAGGCCGTTGCAGTGCAGCTTCGGGTCTCTTATTGGGTAGGTCACTTTGTACGAATTCATCCTGACAGAGGGACCAACAATAACCCAGATCAATAAACCGGTGCCTCCTTCAGGGACTGCCATCACCCGGAAACAGAAGAAATGCAAAGGAGGGCCGGTAAGGTAAAATAGCCTCTTTTGTGAGTCTATAGGGTAAAGCATGAGTTCGTAGGCTTCAGTTCGAGGGAAAAAATAAAGGAGAAACGCCAAGGAACAGGAGGCATCGCAACGGCCGTAGTCTCAGCAATGAGAAAGGTGTTGGTGATAGGCCTTCCCTCTCGGTCCAGTTCAAACCCAAGGAACAGGGATCCTCCTTGTTGTTGTGTGTCTGTTGGAAGAAAAAAATGGAAACGCCTCATAGGTGCTACTCCAGGCTTCTTGGATTGCAAGATGAAAAGAATACAATCGTCAGGATCCAAAGAGCTATTTTAGGTGCTCCAAGAAACTGGGTATACTTAATGAGAGTTTCTCTTTTTTTAAAAAAAAGATCAGTTTATTTGTTGTTCTTATGTATCTTCAAGTCCTTTTGGACTTATGGCGACCCTAAGCTGAATCTATCATAGGGTTTTCTTGGCAAGATTTGTTCAGAGGGGGTTTGCCTTTGCTGTCCTTTGAGGTCGAGAGAGTGACCTCCCCAGTGGGTTTCCATGGCTGAGCGGGCATTGGAACCCTGGTCTCCAATCATCATGGTCAACGCTAGAACCACTACACCACACTGGCTCTTCTGTAGCGATCCTCCTTGACAGTAAATCCCGCCCAGACCAAGGCCATTTCCGCACTACACTCTTATAGCGCGATTATTCCACTTTCAACATCCTGTGGAATCCTGGGGTTTGCAGTTTAGGCCCCTCCCTAAACTGCAAACCCCAGGATTCCACAGGATGTTGAAAGTGGAATAATCGCGCTATAAGAGTGCAGTGCGGAAATGGGCCAAGAGACTTATTTCCCCCTAAAAACAGAACTATGACTAGGGCTTGTATTTAGCCTGGGCTGATAACCAGTAACTTGCTCCATCCCTTCCTGTTCTGTATGGAAATCACCCAGGACATCCGGGGCTTTTCCAAACAGGCCTGTGTGTTTTTCTCCATGGGCAGACGTCGCTTGAAAAGGACTGAAGAAACCAGAGAATTCTACATTCCTTGTTGTATAGGTGGTGATTTCTTCATAGACTCTTAAAGTCTCAAGCAGACATATAACACAGAGAGAGAGAGAGAGAGAGAGAGATGTTTGACACTTTAACTATAGTCTCAGGGATGAGAAATGTATTGGTGATTGAGATATTATATACATACACACAGACACGGATGACAATCTGACATATCTAAGATTTGGAGGATGCAGGATTATTAATATACTGTATTAAAAATGTACTCGACTCTGAGTTTTGGGTACAGGTTCCCTGTTTATTCAGTGTAAATCTGGTTTGCTTTCTTTCTTGATTTTGTATGCTTGTAATAAAAAAAAAAAGGCATAAAACATGGACCAGTTGATTTGAAGGCAATTAAAGATCAGGGAAAGGGAGGAGTCTGCTTGCTTATAAAAGGTTTTTAGGACGCAGCTTATCTGAGGGATTCTTAGCCAACCCCACCCCTCAGCAGGAAAGAATAGAGTCTGGGTGTGGAAAAGGATAATCGAAAGGTCAAATTCAGCCAAAGGACTGCAGGTGTCTGCCAATATATGAGGCAGGCTCCTGATGGCCTAGTTAGGACTGCCGGTCAAAAGCCAGACTTTTTTTTTTTTTTGTGCTAGGAAAAAAAGTCATGAGCTTCTCCTTTCAACATTCCCTTGCTTTATTTTCCTGAATCAGTTCGATTTCGGTTTAAGTAGAAAACAAGGCATATCTCTTTCTGTCTCTTTAACTATCGCGGAAAGAGGGAGAGGTCAAGCTAACCTCAAAGAACTCATGTGGCAAAGCAATACGTTGTTACAACTCGCAGGCCAAACCGTATTCTAAAGCAACTTTCCAGTTTTCTGTAATTGCTAGCAAACTCATTCCTATAAATTAAATGTGGAAAGAGATTTAAATTCTGGTAGAGGAAGAGGAGGGAGGGAGAGAGGGGATGAAAGGGGGACAAAACCGAAGTTCCATCGAATTAGTTTTAGCTTGCCTGTTCTCCCCAGTGGCTGCCTCTATTAGCATTATAATCTCAAACACCATTTTTTATGTAACACTATTGTTAGTAAATCAACTTCTCAGGTCCACAGAGACGCTGACCCCTGGCAATTCAGTGAAAGTGTAATTATCTCCCCGAATCTTGGACAGATTTAAGAGATTACATTGCAACTAAATCTATATCAATGCTAATTTTTTTTTCTAGACTCCAGGTGCCAGGCAGTAGGAAATGGTGCGCCTGCCCAGCAGAACCGCTTACAAAGAGGCGAGAGCTTGCTGTGGAGAGAAGGCCAAAAGAAATGGAACCCCCCATAAAATTACACTTTTCCCCCTTTTGCTACAAAACCTGGTTCTTATAAGGCAAAGTTAAACAAAGCAGCTATGCTAAATTAGCGTTAAATAAAGGCGAGTTTAATGCTCGGCTACAGTCAACTGGTGTATATTTGATGGCTAATTGTCTATCAAAATTAAGGAGAAAAGAACAAATGATTCGTTATAAGAAGGTGTTAAAAGCTCCCACAAAGGGAGACATTTCACAAATATAATATCGTTTGGATGGTGAATTTGAGCCTTTCGGATGGATTTGAAAAAAAAAGCAAAACTGGAAGGGAAACCTGAAAGTCCCCAGACGACAAGAGTTTTAAGCAAAGAGCTTTTTAAATGCCCCGGATTGGCTCTTCCATTCGAAAGAGAAAGTCAACTCCAGTAAAACGAGGCTGGGGTTTTTAAATAAAAACAGGAGAAACAAACAGTTACCAAGGCTCTCCCCCTCAGGAGCGATTAAGTCTAGTCGAAATGTGGTCCTACAATAAAGATTTGGAAAGCAACGAAGAAAGGACTGCTTGGCGGTTTGGAAGTTAGAGAGGGCTTTTAGGACACTGGAAGTTCTCCTGCGCAGGGCCCACAGAGAGGAGCAGGAGGGAGGTAACCAGTAGGCCTGTTCCATAGCGCCCCCATATATTCTGAAGGGGGCTTGTCCGGCAGAACTTCATGATGGGTTGTGCCCTCAAATGTATGAGAAGAGGAGATTAAATTTACAGAACAATCCCTAGCCCTAAGAACACGTGTTCAGCAGATTTTAGGGTCGAAAAGAATCTCTTTCTTTCCAGAAATCTACATGGAATAAGACAGGGTGGGTTTTTTTTTTTCGGGGGAGCGGTAAATTTGAGTTTTTCCTTTCCATTGTTTTTTCTTCTGAAAATGTTTTTTTAAAACAATGGCTGGATGTTTTGAAATCTTCCGAGTTTTGAGAGAGCGAAGGGCTCGATCCAGGAGAGGTTAGGTGTCCCCTTTGAAAACAGTGAAGAAGGGAGGGGGAAATATCTCTTACTGGAATCAAGGGGAGGGGGGCACTGAGGCGTTCTTAAGTTTTCGCTGGATCGTGCTCAGAGGAAAGAGGAGCGATGATGACAAAAGAAAATACCCTTCCAAATATGCGAGGCGGGGGAACCCAGGGACAACTGGGCGGGGGAACGCGGTTCGCCAAGGCGTCAGCGCCCGACGGCCGCGGCTGAATCCGACACCAATTTTGTCGATCTGCATTAAAAGAAGAAGCGGCTGAACGCTTCCGCTGGAGTAAATGTAAGAGAATCCATGTATGCGCCAAAGGCGGGGGGGCAAAAGAAACAAAAAGGAAAGAAACCAAGCAAGCCCCAAACTAAATCATGCAGCAAGAAGGACAAACCGTCTGGAAAATAGACCCACGGAGCAGCAAGAATGTACTTTAAAAAAGAAAGGCGGGGGGGGGAGTCTTTGACAACTTGTGTCCTGAAGAAACTATCTTGAAGATAATTGAAATGATTACAATTCATCGCAGCATTACTTTGAATATGAACAGCCCAATAATGAAATCTTCGTCATACAACCAAAATTGAATTTACATGGCAGCATTGTTCCAGTTCTTCTTTTATGTCTAGCTTCCCCTAGAAATTTTGTGCTAATACATAATTCTGTCCTTCGTTGCATTATTCATATTTTGGGGACGGGGGGGATACATTTTCCCTGCCTTCCTTTCCCAGTAAACGGTCTCCTGTAAAACTTCAAGGTAGGGATGCAAATGAAGAAGAACTGGAGCAGTTCACTTTCTGGGATATATCAGGAAGACGGTCTACAGCCCACAGACAGACACACAGAAAAATAGTGCGTGTGTGTGTGTGTGTCCTCCACCTCCTCCCTTCTTTCTCCTGGAAGCAGGAGAAAACTAATCTTTAAAAATACTTTGACTGTGCTTTATTCCCTTTTTATGAGCAAAGGTTTTTTTTTAAAAAAAATATCATTAATAACACAGATCTATATGAACAATTAAAAATTCAAGTAGAATATTCAACCAGTCTTCTATTTTAAAAAGATAGAAGATTATCCTAAACTTAACAGCAGTAAACAAGAGATAAACAGGAGCCCGGAAGAAGATTCGATTTCTTAAAAGTAGCATTTCTGGATTTTTCAGAATCATTTCCGTAATAAATTTGGGTCGGGCTAAACTATCCGTAAGCCTTTCTTCCAGCTTCCAGAATAAATGCGTCTTGCTGAAAGTACTGGCACTGTGTGAAAATGGATGAACTTTCTAGATGGAAAGTTGAATCATTTTTCTTTTAAAGGAACGGTACATATACTGATCAGAAAGGGTGGAAGAGCAAAAGAGAGCAAGGAGGCGACCCGAGTAGAATGAAGTCATTCATTTCGAGTAAGTTTGTCTGGGACTGTAGCCCGACACAAAACATGCCTATTTTATTTAAACCCCCTCCCTCCACGATTTTGAGCAGCCGCTCTCAATATTTAGTTGAGCGCAAAGTTCAAGAGGTCGTGAACTTAGCAGCTACAGTATTTTTTTTTTAAATATGACTATTTACAGATGAAGGAAGTCTAGGAAAAGTCTAAAAAAAATCAAGATTCTACTCTCCTCTTTTTTTTTTTTTTTTTTGGCAGTTGGACGAAATTAGAATAAATTCCATATAGAAATCACCACAGATTTTACCATATAGAAATCCACATATTACCAAGACCTAGTTGGAATAGAAATCATACCAAAAATTCCACAATGTTTCTTTGCTTGGCGCCGACACACCACACATACACGTACACACCACATCGTGGGCAACGTGTCTCTTAATCCAAATTAGAGATAGACCACTATACATCCTTCGACAGACTTTTAAAAAAAGACCATCTGGTAATTGTCTTTCTTTAGATCTTCCCTTAATTATGCTTTTAATTAAAGATGGTTCAAGGCATTGGACCACATGAAGGGCAGTAATTACAAATTACATTACAAATTCAACAGATGTAGATGTATCTGCTGGGAATGTGTGTGTGTGTGTTTTGTGGCGGGGGAAGAAGGAGGAATATAAAATAGACCAAATTTTGGAGATGGGAGTGGTGCTGGACGAAGAAAATAATCCACTGCCCTGAGAACAGAAGCATGTTTAAAAAAAAAGAAAAGAAAATTATTTTTATTATCCAGACTCTCGCCAGGATTTAAGTTCTCTGTCATGATTGTTTTCATATTTCTTTGACATCTATTGATTCGGAGGCAGCTGCAAGGCTTTGTCACAAGAGAGAAGAGCAGTCACAATATATTAACTTGACGGCAAAACTCAAAGACGGAAAGGAACGCGAGGAAACACGACAGCGGCGCACGTGACCCAGGGCTGGGCCCCCCGACCACATCCAGAAATTAATTTTTAATAATAATCCCACTTTTTTTTTTTTTTTGAAAGGGGGAGGGGAAAAAGGACTAGGAAAAAGAACCGTGTATGCGCGTGGGGAGGGGAGGAAACGACACCAATACTTCGGTTAATTACCGAACATTAGAGAGGACTGAGAAATTTCCGCCCCGAAATTTAATTTCCCCTTCCTTGTCTTTTAATTCGTATTTCGAAATCCCCCCCCCCCCCCCGATGGAAGGCGACCGTCTCCGAGATTTAGCCGGAGCTGGCCTCATTTCGGTCCCGATCCCGCTCGGAAAATTCAAAACCAGGGCGCGCCAGCACCCTCGACCCCCTTCTGATTTGAAGAAGCGCAATCCCGCGAAGGCTGCTGCTAAGAAGGAAGCCCCCAGGGAGCCCCGCCGGGGCTGACCCCCCTGGAAGTAGCCGTAAGGGTGGGCCCGGTTTCCCAGACGTCAAAGCGTGTGTGTCTGTGGAGGGGTGTCGTTTATTTTCTATTAACGAACTAAGAAAAGGTAAGTGAGACTTCAGCTCCCTGAAATACACCTTTGGTGGCTCTGAAGTCGCCTTATTCCGAAGTGTTCATCTTCCGACATCCGTCGGCATAAATTGGTTTCATCGGGGCCATTTCCGCACTAGACTGTTATAGCGCTATTATTCCACTTTCAACATCCTACCGAATCCTGGGGTTTGCGGTTTAGGGAGGGCCTTCAGGAGCCCTGGGATCCCAATAGGATCTTGAAAGTGGAATAACAACACTATAACAGTCTAGTGCGGAAATGGCCTGGGCTGAGGATCCTGCCCGGAAAGACGCCGCCGACACACTAAATAGGATTATTCCAGTAATCTGTGATGATCCTAAAATGAGACTCTTGCATTGAGACAAGATAGCAGTTTGATCGTCAGCGCGCACACACAAACTTCTGTCGAGTTTTTTCACCATTACCTGCTCACATTTGTCTCTGTTGGATGAAAAATAATCAGGAGGGAAAACAGAGTCCAGTTGCGACATCGGGGCGGCAGAGAAGTCCAAAAATATCAACGATGAGACATTCCCAAATGTTAGGGGTTCAAGGGTTTGAATCCCACCGATTGAAAAACCCAAGGCTTCAGAACCGATTTACAAGCCACACTTGAAACCGGTGGGATTTCCCCCCTACCTGAGGGAGGGGGAAAAGCGGGGGAGGGGCGGCGGCGGGAAGGAGGGGCGGGTTCGGGGCTCATCAACAGCTTTGTATCATCTAATTCTGGTTCATTGGACAGACACATTGAACAGAAAAGGAAAAAAAAAATCTTCCTCTACAAATCCTTTTATGGGGGCGGTGTTTGCTTTTCTCATCTACGCATATTACCTTGTATGTCGATTTTTAAGTATTTGGAGCAGGTTTGGGCAAGAAATCCGAATTAGTGCAGGGGAGACTGGTAATTAAAAAAAAAATCCGCAGCAGCAGCAGCCATTGTGCTTAATCTCGGGGAGGGGAGGGGGGAGAGGAGGGGAGGGCGCGGGAGAGGCAGAAAGCAAGCCCGGCTAAAGCCGGAGGGAGGCACCGAAACGGGCCCCGTTGCCACCGAGGGCTTCTTTCGGAGTGAGTCAGGCCGGCCCGGTCACCTGCGCCGCCTCCTCCTCCTCCTCCTCGTCTGCTGCTTCCCGCGCTCCTCAGCCCCGAGCAAGGGAGCCTCGGAACGGGTGCAGTGCTCCTTCTCCTGTCGGACCGGATTAACTCTGGGCGCGGCGGACGATCCAGCTGAGAGGCGTCTCCCTCTTGCTCGCGGCCTGCCTGGCGCGGATCGCCCCCGGCCACGCCGGGCCACGTTCCTCCTGCTCTCCCCGCGCTCCGGCGCGGCAGGCCTGACCTGCTTTGCGGAGGCTGGCTGCAGGGCCACCCTGACATCCCGGCTGCTCGGGGCGGAAGGGGAGGCCGGCTCTCACCGGCAGGCGTTAGGCAATGGCCCAAATGGAGGTGGGGACCCAGCGGCCCTAATCAGCCATACATCTGTGGCGGGGAATGCTGGGAGTTGCAGCCCAATAACTTCTGGAGGACAGTAGGGCCATTTCCGCACTAGGCTGTTATAGTGCTGTTATTCCACTTTCAACATCCTTTGGAATCCTGGGGTTTGCAGTTTAAGGAGGGGCCTGGAAGACCTAGGATTCCCACCTAGGGCCTCAATCCCTTTGCTAGTCAGACCCACTGTAACATTGAGATTTGCCCATGGATTGAGTTCGCCTTAATCAGTTAATTCAGCAGCTCTATCCTAGTTAAGACTAGAAGTTGGATTTAGGCCAACCTGTTCATTCATATCCTAGAACTGTGTGCCTCAAACCAGGTCCCCTTAGATGTTTTGGATTTTAGTTCCTGTGGTCCCCAGCCAACATGTCCACAACTTGGACATTTTCTCTGGCTGACCTGGAAATCTCTCCCCCCTCCAGTCCTCCGCATGTAGGGTCATAACTGTCCTTGGGTGGGGGTAAGAAAGGTACTGGGTTTGTATTTGGGAGTCAACTTTCTATTGCCTCTTCAGGCATGGGCAGGGTCTCTGACTCCTCTTCCCCAACTCCCTTACCATTTCTATATTCTAAATGTTGTCTTTGGAGCATCAAAATGTAGATATATCCGTCATCCATAATGTTTCAAAATGCTTTATGATCTTCATTACCTTTGCCCCTTGTAAGGACTCCATGAAGTAGATGGCTATTTTCCTAACAATACAGACAGGGAAAGGGAGGCAGAAAATCCTGAGTGTTCTAAAGGGTATCCACTGAGCCAAAAGGAAGAAATAAGATTTATATCTTAGCAAATTGTATCTTCAGCAAATGTGTTAGGGCGGTAAGATAAATATAAATGTTCATGTACCCCTAGATGCAGACTTCCCTTGGTGTTCTCTCCACCCTAAGCCCACTTTATCTTGCAAGTGTTTGTTGTTGTGTGCCTTCAAGTCCTTCTCAATTTATGGTGACCCTAAGGCGAACGTTTTTCTGGGGCTGAGAGTGTGTGATGTGCCCAAGGTCACCAAGTGGGTTCCATGTTGGAGTGGGGAAAGGGACCCTGGTCTGCAAGATCGTAATCCAGCACTCAAACGATTACACCGGGCTGGTTCTCCTTGGAGGTCTACCCCACGGTAAGCATGCCCAGGCAGAACTGCAGCCTTCACCAGCTATTGTCTTTTCAATGGATATGAGTTTCAAAAGAACATTCAGGTCTTATATGGCTGCTCTCTGAGAAATCAATGAATAAATGTTGCAGAAAGGTAGTGCTTAATTTCTGAAGATGTGGAAGCACACATCTGCGCCTGGAAGACACATCTGGAGCTTTCCTGCTGCAACATCCCAGAGATGGGGTGGCAGAGGGGTAGAATGCCTTCTGCCCATGTTCAGATGGACATTCCAGCATTCATTCGCAACTTCCAAGGCTGAGTACTGACCATGAAAACAAGCTCTAAGAGTGAGCTCTGCTTTATAGTAGGTGAAGTCCATACACCTCAGTGAGATGAAATACTTTGCTTGGTATGAGCTGCTGAAGATGGCTGATTAATTCTCACAGTTACCAAATGATTCTGGGCTGCTTTTAGGTTACATTTATTTTAAAAGGAGTGAGTTTGAGCACATGTTTGTGCAGCCACTGGAATCAGTAGGACTTTAAAGTGGTTGATACTTAAAAGTGTCTAGGTTGCATCCACTGCTATTTTTTATTTCACACTGCATTGAGGTTTATGCAAATCGACTACACTCATAGGAGGACACTATACATAAAACTCTTATATTTTCTCCAGATAATTTATACTGAAATCAACCAGCCCTTTTTGAGTGAACAAGTTGACTGGTGTATAACTTGGATGGAAAGTCAACTGAAAATACTTGAACTTCTAAAGTGATCTTTCTTCTAGCCCAGCTACTATGTTCATTCAATAGAAGAGATTAATCTACATACCTGTCTGACTAATAGATAGAAGACAGAAGTATTATTCTGATTTCTATCCCAGTGGCGGAGCTTGGAGTGTGTGGAGGGGGGAGCAGGAGGGGGTGTGGCCACTGTGCTCGGAGGCATGGCCAGGGTACATGGGAGTGTGACTATGGGCTGGGATGCCCCAGAAACATTGCCGCCTGGGGCGAATTTCCCCCTCCACCCCCACATCCCTACGCGACTGTTCTATCCCCTTCTTTTTGTTGTGTGCAAAACTCACCACAACAGTAGCAATTTTGAATGTGGAATGACTATATATTGAATGTCATTATATGTTTTTTGTGCTTAATGAATGAAGATGTGTCATTTTTCATTTTCTCTAATATGGTTATTGTTTCTTCCTTCCTTGGGTGAACTATCCATGTACAACAGAGAGAGAGAGAGATCAAGCCAGTGTGGCTTGCAACACAGTTCTACATGTGCCTATGTGTGTAAAGTCAAACTTGCTGATTTCAGTAAGATGGAATCCCCGGTAACCAACTTCAGCATCTGCAATTATACTTTCATTCCTCTGGATCCGGTTTGGGTGAGATATATTTGCTGTCCCACATTATGTTTCCAGTGTGGCCTTAGGCCTTGAGGTACACTGAATTTCTGTGGAGGCTTATGTTTGGATCTAGATTGTGTATTTTTGGTTAAAGTTTATTTCTTTCCTTGTAGGACTAATTCCTATGACTCTAACAAACACTTTTTAGTCAAAGAGGAGAAAATGATTGATCAAAAAACAATAGTTCCACAGCTCTCAGATATACCAAAGTTAACACCATTTCCACACTATGCTCTTATAGTGTGATTATTCCACTTTCAACATCCTACGGAATCCTGGGGTTTGCAGTTTAGGGAGGGGCTGGCCAGATGAAAGCCATGCATGCTGCCTTAGTCATTAGAAGAAAAGTGGGGTATTAATATAAATAAGAAATTTTCTGCAAAGAAGGATTTTTTCTCCCACAGAGCAATTCTGGAAGTGTAGCAATAATGCCAAATACAGCCCAGCAATAATTCCAAATATAGCCCAATCCATCCGACTAGGGATTGAAAACACTAGAGACCCAGTTAAGAAATCAGACATGCACATCTGCCTAATTATTAATTTCACTGGAACAGTTTTTTAAATAGGTGTAAATGGCTATAGGAATTTTTATTTGTTTTAGTTTGTGATTAGAATATGATAGTTCAGTAAATTCCAAAGTTTGTTTGTTTTTTTTAAAGGCAGTAAGGGCCAGAGCCAGTGTGGTACAATGGTTTGAATGTTGGACTACGACCTTGGAGACAGGGTTTGATTCCTCTCTCAGCCATGAAAGCCCACTGGGTGACCCTGAGTGCATCACACGCTTTCAGCTCCAGGAAGCCCTGCAATACGTTTGCTTTGGGGTTGCCATATGGAAATGACTTTAAGGTACGCAACAGGGACAGGTAAGGGCAGCTTGAAATGGGGGGTGGTCTTCTTGTTTTTTGGCCAGGACACTGAATTTTGAAATTCTTAACCCCAGGAGCTTTGCTGGGATTCATGTGGGGAAGGTGAGACAATAAGGAACAGAGAAAGGAAAAGCAAAAAGTTCTGGTGGGCTGGATGAGAAACGGGGTTTTCAAAAACTAATGCAGCTGTTGCCTTTCCTAAGCTCCAAACAGGCACAGAGGTGGGGATGGTAAAATAATAGATGGTGTTTTCCACTTTTTTTTCTGACAAGAGTCCTTACCATATGTGTTTAATTTAAACTTGAATAGCAATTTCATATAAACTTGGTAACATTACTCCTTCCAAAGTAAACATAATTAATTTGATTAATTTATTAACTTTCTATTAACTTTCCTAGCACTTTTGGTTACAATGTGCATTCAGTTTTAGAAAAAAGGTATTTGCAGCAGCAAATTATTTGGCTAACAACTCCAAATTCAGAACAGCTTGCATGCTAGCTTGATTTAATGCCCCATATTCTGCACTTTTGGAGGGGAGATCACAAATATGTTTGCCCTTACAGAGCAGCAGAAGTGGAAACTGTTAGACAATTTCCATTATATTTTTCCTTTTATTGTAATATTCACATGGCTGTCACTCCTACTCCCATTTCGCACCTGAAATCTCAGGTAGATCAGATGAACTTTATCTTTTTTTATCTTTTCTGTGACCATTACTTGGACAGCTGCAGGTGCCAGATTTTGTGTAGTCACTGGTGCTTGCTTCTATTCTTTGAAAAGTGCATAATGTAACTTACTGCTTACATGTAGTATTATTGCAATATAGTCTATATTTTATATATTGATCTTTGATCAAAATAAAAAATATTTATAATTACATCTGGGGGAAAAGACCTCTTGTTTCTTTGAGTTATTTCTTTGTTTTGAAAGCCTGTTGTGGGAAGGAAAAAAGAAGGAGGACCACAGACTGGTTGAACAACCAAAGTGTACTACTTACCTTAATAGCTATTCCACAACTCTTATTGCGAAGATACATGTGTTAGGGCATGTCAGTTTAATGCAGATAAAATGTGATCTTTACTATTACTGCTGTGTTTGCAATAAGAGCAATAAAGAACTGGATCTTCCAACCTTGATTGTATGAATGCATGCTTGAATCTTAATTTTCTTCAAGCAAAGGCCTTTTACATCTTTCCACAGATATAGAAGGCATGTTAGGCATTGTCAGGTCTATGCGTGGCCTACTACATCAAACAGCTCTTCTCGTTCACAGACCTCTGTATGTAAAAATAACAGTCTACCAAATGCAAGCTCGGACTTTTAATGCCAGGGAAAGATACCAGAGGAAAAAGGAAAAACCACACCAATACCCATCTAAGTGGAGGGACATTTTAAGAACAAGAACCTAGGAGCAAGAACTTTTTGCCCACCAGATGTTTTGGACTCCAACCCCTAGAATCCCCAGACACAAATGGTGAAGGATTCTGGGAATGGTAGTATGAGAATGGGTAATCTGGAGGTCCAAAAGTTCTCCTGCCCTATGACACCAGTCATTTTTGTCTACATTATTACTACACATCTGTTTTATGGTCCATACTCTATTCTTCTTTGTGGTCTCTGTGACTCACACAAATGGGTTTACTGTGCCCTCTCAGTGCATTGTTCAGAACCTTCTCTTGCTATTACGTAAGTGATTTGGTGGTAGCCTCTCCTCCCCTAGTCCATGTGACCAGCCTGATGCTACTCAGATCCTCAGTTCCCTGGACACCAAAGCAGCAGGCAAGGAGTTAGGGAGAGGAGGACACACAGAAGGGAGGAAGGGTGGGTGTCGTTGTGTGACTTCACAATGACCACTCAATTGCTCAGAGTAGCCCAGAGCAGGACATTTTGCAGGACTTGGCTGGTTTATCTTCAGCAATACAGCAACACTGTGGGCCTTCACACCTTTCTCTGTCTAATACACAGTATTGTCCCTTTGGTGGATCTGAAAAATGGAAGGATACCCCAACAGTCTACAGTTGTATGGCACTTGAATGGCTAATGAATTTAACGTGGCATAAGATATGGTGAAGTAGTCATACATCTGCTGAAGGGATCTCATAAAAGCTTATGACATCATGTATTTCAAAGTCTTTTAGGTGCCACAAAACACATGCCTAATTTTGCTGGAGACAAATACCCTAAAGGCACCAGATCAATCTCATATTGGAAGCTAAGCAGAGTCAGCCCTGGTTAGTGTTTGGACAGGAGACTGCCAATGAATACCAGCCACATTGGTTCCCAATTCTAGGAGAAAGGCAGCCTACAAATATAATCAATCAATCAATCAAATCAATCAATCAATCAGTCAGTCTAGCAAAATCACCTCTGAGTATTCCTTGCCTAAGAAAGCCCTATAAAATTCAGGGGGTTGATGTTAAGTCGACAAGTGACTTGAAGTCACACTCACACACCACAGAGAACATTGGATTTTTCCCCTCATACAGTCATTTCTCTTAGTGGTCCCTTCTGTTTGATCAAACTTCTATTATTTCATAGTCCAACAACTCCTCATTGGTTTTCTTGATACATTATGTTTTGGGGTACAGGAAGAGGGATAGAGGGTATTGTTAATTGTTCCATACTTCTCTGAATGATGAGAATTTCAATGGGCATCATTGCCAGGTTTCATCTCCTTTGGATACTTATCATTTATACATAATCTATTTATATAAAAATATAGGATCAGTGCTTTTGGTGGGGGGGGGAACAGACTCCAAAAGGAGACAATATAACTGCTAATCTTGTCCCTCCCCGCCAAAAAAGGTGCAACTTCACCTCAAAGCACTTTATTTTAACTAATTCCAGCAAAAATCTGTAATTGCTCCAAATTTTTGTATATCCAGATTCAAACTGTTCCTATCCCTTTCAGCAGCTGAAGGGTTCCAGCTTGCAAAGACAGCTGAGAAAGATTTCAGACATAAAAAAAAATTATCTTAGGCCAGTACTACCTCTTGCTTGAACCCCAAAGTGACCTTTCTCATGTTAGTGGTGGGATGATACTAGAAACAAAAACTCAATTCATGAATCATACTGTCTGAAGGAAATATGCCTTAGGTACATCCTCTAACCTTGCGTCACTTCAGTTCTTGAAAACTATCCCTCTGTCTGTCTATCATTTAAAAAAAATACTATCCAATTCAATCCAATAAAATACAATACAAAAGATATTAGGACAAGCCATAAAATTGCAACTATATTACTGGGTGACCTTGGAAAAGGCACACTCTCTCAGCCTTAGAAGAAGGCAAAGACAACTCCCTTCTGAACAAATTTTGTCAACAAAGCCCGGTGATAGGTTTGCTTTAGGGTCTCCATAGGCAGGAAATGACTTGAGGCAGGAAATGACAACAACAACACTTTTTGTTAGTAGCGGCCTTCTCTGCTACAGCCCCTTGCTTATAGAATACTCTCCCCAAAGAAGCCTGAGCGGTGCTGACTTTACTACTTTTTTGGTGACAGATTAACCTGGCCCTTTTACTTTGCTAGTTTAAGCCCTTTCATTATTTCATGACTGATTTCTGTACTATATTTATTATATTTTATGAACCTATCATGAGTTTTGGAGTCTCATTTTGTATACCACCCTTATATCTTTTGACAAAGAACAGGTCAAAAAAGTATTTTAATTAATAACTAATAAAAATAAAGACAAGACAATTGGATATGACAAAAATGATAAAATCAAGGTGAAACCAGGATAAAACCACAAAGACAAGGTCAACTTGTAACTACTGTAATATTTTTGGGAAGAGAGAATAAGTGGATGCCTTAACAATCAACCTCTGCTAACAAGTTTTATACTTTTTTTAAAAAATAAAAACACCCCTACACTTCTAAAGTGGGGTTATACTTCAGCGATCAGGTAGAAGATTTTTTTAAAGTTTCCCATTATTTCCCAGATCCCTTTTTGGGCTTTATGGTTGTATAACTGCTGATTTGCACAAGTAGAGGTACATCTTATCCATTTGAGAAGATCTCTGAGCCTTCTTCATGCAGACATTTCCCTGGGCCGTGCAACAGTGATCCTGTCATGGTAGGCAGGCACAGTTCCACCTTCCCCACTGTGTGTATCTGCCTCTCTGCAATCTCCATAACTCTCCACAGAATTACGCCACTGTAGCATTACACTATGCCAACTCTCAATAGAACTTGGGCTGAAATATCATTTGTAAATGAAGAAGATACAGAAGAAAAGTTCTACTATACTTACATAAGGCTCTAACATAACTTTCTAGCATAATTGTCTATTTTAAAAAAAATGGGGCCATCTGGAGTCCAAAATAGTCCTGTTCATTTTACCATTAAAGAAGCTCCTGATCCTTCCTCCTTCATCTTGCTGCAGATCCAGACTCAAATGAAGAGCAGATTTTGCTTGGGGGTCCTCAAACATCTGACCTCGGCCATTTCCACACTAGAGTGGAGGAGTGTTTCACTGCGTTTTATAAGCGGTGTTTTTTACTCCAATGTCCTCTAGTTTCTATCGAAGAAAAGCAGAGAAAATCATTTGTAGCTTCTGCATGTCAATTCCCCTGGAACTCTTATTCCCCTCCCTCGGTCCACTCTGATTGGTCAATTTAATGCCCACCTCTGTGGTGTGAATCGATGTAGTGCTTCCACATGTAGGAAAAAATGCTGTGAACCGTTTTGGCTGATTTGCTTTGGGATTTTTTTCATTTTTATATTACACCAATTTCACAACAATGTGAACTGCTTTAAGAGCTAAACAGGTGTGGAATGGGCTATGACAGAACGATATCAAACTGGTTTGACGTGCGGATGTATTCGAGAAACAACGATGCCACAGCGATGTATCTCCCTTGTATGGAAAGGGCCCTTGTCTTGATAGATTGTTTTGATAGACTGCACTTTCTAAGCAGAAAGTGGTGATCCACAAATATTTCACTTCATTGTAATTGGTCTTCAGTTGAAATCTTAAATGTGAGACTGAGAGTATGTTTATGTGTGAGTTTGTGTTCGGGGTTCAGATGAAAATCTTAAATCCCAGACTTAAGGAGCTTAAATGGCTTACATTCAAGTGCTTGGCTTAACTGGGTTGTGGACTGAGCTGTAAAGGTTCATGAGAAGACAGGAGCATTTTTTATGATAATCATTAAAATCTAAGATTATTAGTGACCTGGAAAAATAACTCCTTTAAATGTAGCATCAAAATATACAATGGGGCTTTGTGATAAAACACCTCTGGTTGATTTTGTGACATCTGTCATGCGATTATACAAGCTCATGTGGCACTACTGTTGAAATACTTTCTTAAATGTTAAACTGCCCCACCTTTGAGGATAGCCCTGAGAGGAACACTAATTCAAGCATATTCCTCTGAGTCATGTACCCTTCCCTGCTTGCAGGGCTTGTAAGCAGTTTGTTGGTACTAAGGCTTTGTTGCCAGACTCCAATATTTGGAAATCATAGAGGAATTAAAAAAAGAAAAAGAAAAGAAATCATGCTCTTTTTATATATGGTGAGACAGAAGACCTAACAGACCTATGGGAATTTCAAAGCTCTGTGACATTTCACAGAAACCCAGAAGACGTGAACCTGCTGGTTAACCAGTAAACAATTAGATCTGTCTTTAAATTGTTCCTCTCTGCTTTCCCAGAAGATGAAAGATGCCTCTCTTTTAGCAAAAGAAAGCAGCAAAGTACCTCTGAAGCTCAAATGGTTCTCTTCCTCTGTTGAAAATAGAAAAGAAAAAGACCACAGAATTTAAACCTTTGCTGGCTGTTGTGCCAGCAAAGAGGCAACTCTAAACAAAAAATACCATACCAAGTTGCAAAAGAGAGCATCACCCTTAATAGGGCCTGTTCTTATTATTTCTGAAATATGAGTGTTGTCACCCCACGTGTAGAATAGTCTGAAGCTAGTGGACAAATCACCAAACTTTATTCATTTTGTCTTCTTTATGATGTTTGCAGTTGCACCAAGCTTGACCCTGAGGAGTTGCTTCGGTGTATTTGCCTAGGAAGTTTGTACCACTGACTCAGGTTTTTTTGATGTTGCTCTAATGTAGCTGCAGGGCTGATTTGGGGGATTGATGAACTCTAAATATGAAATATAAAATTGATTAATGTTGTTTTTGGCAACTGCCCTTACTGTAGTCTATTCCCTGTAATCTGGGTATCCCTTTTGACACACTCTATTCATTTCTGGTAATGCTTGGCATTCATTGTGTCCTATGTTTGCTAGAACAAAGCATTTATCCTTCTTGCTCCTGATCACCACTCTTATTGGGTGAGAAGCTGTTTTGGTACCCAGGAACCAAGAATGCCACTTTAGGCATCAATGAATGAAAACAGGGGGGAAAATATCAGTGTGAGTGTGTGTGTGTCTCATTCACAGCAAGATTTAATAGCAGCTCTCAGACATGATGAAACTTACAACAAGAAGAAATGAAGCAATAGGATGACTTAAAATATTTTGTTGTGATAGCCACTATTTCCTAAGCATTTAAGTCTAGTGCAGAATATTGTAGAACTGGGCTTTAAATGACATAAAAGAAAGACAAAATAAGATTCATTTTTGTCATCATCCAAATAAATCAAACAATTGGTTCCTCATCCTAATTAGTAGCTAACATGCCCCCAAAAGGAAACCTCCAAAATAGTGGAGTAGGGCTTTAATGGTGAGTTTGTAATAGGTGAAAGGTTAACATTAAAGATGATATTTTCAAGTGATATTTTTCCAAAGAAAAGCTCACCCTGCAATTTTGTCTGACTCTTACTCAGATCAGAAACAAAACTGGTTGCAGGAGCTATTAAAACACATTCCTTTCTGTGTTGGAATCCAGCAATGCTTGGGTGACTCAACTAGCAGAGGAACACTTGTGTGCAATGAAGAACCATAAATGGACTGGAAAAGCATATGCTTTATTCATAAAAGCAAGAGACACATTTCTGCTAAAAATGTAGTATAAATACTGCATGTTTCTTCTAATGAAATGGTCTCTGATGATCGTTGGGACTTAGCTTTTCCCCAGGCCTGAACACTAGCAACCGAAATGACCACTAATAATGTGCAAAGTGGAGATAAATAAATGAAAAAGAAGATATGCTGCGAGGGCATTATATTTTAAAGAAGTCTTAGGTCTCTGCTGGCTTTAAAACTGAAGTTGAGAGGGTAAAATAAAGAAATGAAAGTTGAAAGGCAAATTAGGGAAAGGGATGCAAGAAGAATGAAAGAAAATGATCGCTGGTCGTGTAAAATTTTTGGGGGGATGGCTTTTATTATTAATCAGACTATGCTAAGCTGTGTTCTCTAATCTCACAAAGAATGCCTATTTGACTACCCCACTCCATCAACACTGATATATTGTGGAAACATATTTCTGGATCCTGGATCAATCGTTCAGATCTGGACCCGTTCACTTTAGCAGGCTCAGTCAGGCCCATGAACTGGAGTTACGCATGCAAAGCAACTGTTTGAGCCATTTCTTCTGCCACCCCCCAATTCACTAGTGATCAGTGTTGTTCTGACACTGCTAACGCACCAGAGAAACTCCGGATCAGGGACTCCATATGACTGAGGACTTCAAAGGGATGCTATCTCAGGGTTGGTTCTGCTATTAGCCGGACTGAGGCAGCTCAAGACATTGGGTAGGGTGGGCAGGATGCTGGAGGACACTGATGTGTGCCCTAGGTAGCTCCCTTTGAGCTAGTCTGCAATCCTTGGGTGTGAAGGAAGACAATGAGCTATTGTAAGATTCAATTGCCATTCTATTAGAGATTTGTAGGAAAGGCTTGTGTGGGATTTTGCTCTTCTCTTCAGACAGCAAAATGTCTTGGCCTGGCCCTGAAAATACTAGCCTTGAATTTGCTGCAGTTGGAGGCAATTGTGTAACTATTATTATATATAATAACTGCCAATCCCCCAATGCAGATCCACATCCCATTTTTCATTCCACCAGAGGAATATTGTGATACAGGTGGGATGTGTACACAGATGAGCACCTCTATCATCAATGTGCATGAAAGACTGATTCGGCACACTAATTCACTGGCTGGATTAAGGCAATTGATTTTTAGCCATTTAAAGAAATGAGCTCATAGATCATTTCAATTTGAAACTCCTTGCGATTAATACCAATATCCCCCATATCAACACAAAACAAACACACACACACTCACATATCCAAAAGAGCCCTGATAAAGAGTGAAACAATTCTTTTTCAGGTTTTTTTTTTTGAAATCCCAAAAACAGGCAAGGCAGAGTTAATTCCCAGATACAGAACCTGAAGGAAAATTAAGCATTGATTTGTAAACAATTCACATAAACTTCAATCAATGCACTGTCATTGAAAAAGCCAGTGAAGTCAGATGAGATGGGTGTAATACGATGAGACAGCTTAATTCTTGTTATGACATTAACAGCTGAATTCTGCAACAGCTGAAAATGTTGGAGTGAGAAGAGTTTCCAGTTATCAGTAAGACACAATGGATAAGTTTGGATTAGGTCAAAGTACCAACCAAGTCTCCTGACTCTGATCAGTGCAAATGAAATAAATACAGAGGGTGTTACTAAAACATTGTTTTGGAAAGCTGGCTAGTGAAGGGTAAGTTCATGGCAACTATTAAGATCAGCACAGAAACAGTACAGAAACAGAGATATAGTACGCGGCTCTGTCTCCCCATTGTACAGATGATCCAAAAGAATCCAGAAGGGAGTCCTGTTCCCAACAGGAATGTAAAATACAAAAATCTTCTAAAAATGTCCAAACTTGAACTTCAGGTAGAGAGTAATAAGGCATGACAGCACCCCAGCAGAATCTGCAGGAACAGACAAGCAAGCCTGGGTGTCACCATATGCATCTGATAATCAAATCCAGATCTCTGAATAACACCACCAAGTGTGAGCATGCCAGAGATAAAGGGAAGTGGGCTGTGAAGGGAACCCTGAGGGACCTTAAAATCTAAGGGTATGATATGGAAGAGAGAAAAGGAAGGCAAGAAAAGGTGAGACTGAGTTGGAGATGCCTTCTTGTTGTCTTTGATCAGGAGTTAATGTTGCATCTTTTCTTTTCTGTGTCTTTTCTGTCCTGTTACCTTACTGAGATTGAATACTCAAATATGAGGATTGATGATACAACTGCTACATAATTTTTGTAACACTAAAAAGTGTTGTATTCTGTAGATGGTTTCATATGAGCGTGAAAACTGCATGTGGTTCCCAGGGATATACAATGCTGTCATCTGGTGTGGTGATTCATGGGGTAAGAAGCTTTCAAGAGCAATATATGCCACTTGGAATACTGACATGGGCACACATTTTTGACAGCCAGAAGGGAAGGGCAATAACGTTTAAGCTAAGGTGGGGCAGCTCACTTCAGGTATTCAGTTTTTGAGGTACAATTAAAGGGAGACAAATTGTCAGCTTTTCATTTTATGATTAGACTTAGATTTTGTTTTCCACCTTATGAGTGGCTGGTTTTTGTTTGTTTGTTTGTTTTGCCTTTGGGCCACTTACATTTAAACTGCCCCCCTCCCTGGATCATGTTCATGCATGCCCTATATAGAAGATTCAGGAAAGACAACATAGATCATGAAGCACAATCAGCCATTTTAGAACCCTAGATCTTGTGGTGGTGGTGGTGTCTTCAAGTCATTTCTGACATATGGCAACCCTAAAGTGAACCTAGCATGGAGTTTTCTGGGGCCGAGAGTGTGTAAAATGCCCAAGGTCACCCAGTGGGTTTCCATGGCTGAGCAGGGAACTGAAACCTGGTCCCTAGAGTTGTAGTCCAATGCTCAAACTACTACACCACATGAACCCCAAATGTATTTTGTTTTATTTTATTTTATTTTATTTTATTGCACATGATAGTTCCTAGCTTGCAAATTGGGGAGAAAGCAAGTAGAATCAGAACCTTGAGAATTTACTTTTTAAGGCTGTAACCCCTAGAAATACCCTTTTCAGAGTTATAACTCCCAGAACTCTCCATCCTGGGTGGAGATTTCTGGGATTTATAATCTTTAAAAAAGTAGCATTCCCAAGTTCTGCTCAACATCCACTGACAGATCTCTGTTTGATTAGAAGTAGATCTCCAAGGATTTCTGTCTCTAAACAATAACAAAAATTTCTACCATGTTTGTACTTGTGCTAATTCCTTACCTCTTCACTTTCAGTATTCCTCATCAGTAAATCAGGAATACTAATTGGTTGATTTCCACCCAGTCTTTGTTCATTGTCGGCCATTTTGAGAATTTTGCCTTGGAAATCCCATAAGATACACACATCTACACATATGTTATTAAAGATCAGGATTTCTAACACAAAATTCTCAAAATGGCGAGCAGAACTGAACAAAGCCTATGTCAAGTTATGCCAAGATCCACAAGGTATAGTCTATGGTTGATTTCATATCTTGACCCACTATTTTGTTTCTAGCTCTTTTAGGTAGACCTCAACATTCTATTAAAACACAAAAAAGATCCAGCAAACCTGGGAATTACCTATCCCTACCTTACATCACAGAAATTAATGGATTTTAAGACATATTTAGGACAATGTGTTCCAGAATTAACTGGCTACCCTCATAAATATATGCTTTAGAATATTTTCCTGCTCATGGGCTTCCTACAGGATTCATTGTTGAGAAAACAACACCAGATTAGATAAAACAACATAGCCATTTGTTCTTAATTCTGAAACTCATTCTGGCAATAACATTAAGCCTCTGGTTTCAGACCACAGAGAAAATATAATTCACCAGAACATAACTTATATCAAGTTGCCAGTGTTATCTGCCTGCCTGCCTATCTATCTATCTATCTATCTATCTATCTATCTATCTATCTATCTATCTAATCATATATGGTGTGCAGTTTTACATCTTTGTGATCTTCAGTTTCTCACATCACTGAAAAAGAAATGTCCTTTTATGGACATGCAAAACCTGTGTTGTGCCTTTACAAGATGTTTTGATCTAAGAATCTAGAGAGCTGCCAGCTTCTCCAAGTTCAAAACTATCATTATGCATTTACTTTTTGACAAGAGGATTTTCTGGATCTTCCCCCCTAAAGCCAAGTGGTTTCAGACTGAAGATTCATTTCTCCCTCCTTGGCAATTATCTCTGTGACTGCCCACAATCCTTCCCAATCTTTTTAAACAACATCCTGTTATTAAACTCTCTTGGCAAGTATTTAAAGCCATAGCTAAGTTAACCATGCACAAAATATCCCACTTGGGGCACAATCCAGCAATAAAGAGAAACTGTTTACACTCAGGAGGCCAGAGTTCAGGATGGGGCCTACTCATTTGTGAAAAATGGTTCATCATTAGTGACAATAAAATTATTGAGGTTTTGATCCTCCCCAACTGGAGTGAACCGTAACATTCTTACCGATTTCAATGGTTTATTACTAGGTCACTAATTAGACATTAGAAATCCAACATCCTGAAAGTAGTTTTTAAAAAAACATGTGATGTGCTAAGGATGGCTTTTGAAGATGTTTCAGATTGGAAACATTGTCAAGTGCGCTGCAAATGGGATCATCTGTACAAATGAGGCAGAAATCCGTTTAATATTGTCCTTCCAATCTGCTTCTTTGGACATAAAACCACCAAGTCTTATGAAATTAGATGCCAGAGGTCATAGGAAAAACTCATTGCAAATTAGGGTGAGATGGAAAACTTTTGGCTGGCAGTGTAAGCCAAAATTTCCAATCTTTAAAACAAGAGAAAACAGATCTCTAAATGGCAATACATACTGCCATGGAAAATGAAGTTTAATTGATATGTGCTGCAGGCATTTCATAATATGCAGCAGCTATGTGAACGGCTTTGAATCACAGCTGAATCATGTAGAGGTAATAAACAATGGGTTTGGGGCTAATAAAAGTTTAAATTGTCAGTAGATCTGGATGGAATACTAAAAGTCCTAGAAGAAATCAAGTATGAAATTGCTGAGTTCCTGATAGAAATATTTAACATCTCTTTTTCCTAGTTAGAATAGAAGTAACCAACATGGTCATTGTGGTGTGACTTCAAGTCATTTCTGAATTATGCAACCTTATTTTGGGGGGGGGGGCAAGATTTGTTCAGAGGGGGTTCCTCAGCTTCCTCTGAGGCTGAGAATGTGTAACTTGTCCAAGGTCACTCAGCGAGTTTCCATGGCTGAGTGGGAATTCAAACTCTGGTCTCCAGAATCATAGCTCACACCATGCTAATTTCCAATTTTTAGAAAGCATCTGGAGTGTAAGCAGGACATGGAGGCAGGTTAGTGTAACATCTGCTCTGAGTAAATAGTTGGAAAGCATTATTACAGTCAATAGTATTAAAATTATTATCAAAATACAAGATTTGCAGGTATATCCAAAGAAAAATCCCACAATATAAACATCCTTTTGGGATTCTTTGACAATGTCAACAACAAGTATGTGAGAATAGCTGATCTGGTAGACCTTAATTAGGATTGGGAGTTGTGTGGCCCACCATATGTTGTTGGACTGCATCTTCCAACAATTCTTCACCACAGATGAGGGCGAATGGTGAGCTGCTGGATTTCCACCAGGCATTTCATAGAATGGTATAATGGAATCAGGGCTTACATGTGCAAAAAATCCAGCCTATTTCATTAGCTGGGCCTATGATATCACCTGCTGCTCTCCTGTTTCCTCTGATTTTAGCTGCAGTTCCTACTATAGCTGGATGGGAAATAGATTTCCCTAAAACAGTGCAGTATTATGAGCTTCCCTGTTGCAATCCAAAGTATTTTGGGGTTGCTTAGCTTTGCGTGAACAAGCTTTACAAAACACCAGCTACTGGTGATGAAAACTGCAAGGGTTTTATATAAATAGATCAATACAGTATTTTTTAACTTTCACCATACAGACTACAGTGATCAAAAGCTGGTTTTCAAAGTTTCCTGCTGTACAATTGGTTACATATAGCATGTCATATACAGACTTCCAATGGCTTTTGATTGAAGTTTTTTATTAAAGTTTTTCAGTGCAGTGGTGTACTTACTCAGGGGGGATAGCCCCTCATGAGTAGATTAAACAGAGTCTTTGCTATGGAAGAGAGTAGACATGGGCTTCCAGCAAGTGTCTGTATTGGAGATTGGTCCTGGTTGTATTTAGTGGCTCATAAATGATGTAGCGTCAGGGGTAAGCAGTGAGGAAACATCACTCACCCATGTTGAACCATAAACCTGACAAAGCACCAAGTGAAATTAAGTAATAATTAATGAAGAGGTGTGGGATGCTGTGTGAAATGGAGTTACTAGGTAAACTGAATTTGTTGAACTATCTACATATGCTTTATGAAGCTTGAGGTGCCTATTGCTATGGAACAGGAAATGATAGAGAATGCATGAGTGCAGCAACTAGCTACTATGATTAAGGAAGATTAACACCAATAACTATAGGAACTAAGCTAAATTTTTATTATAGGAATTCAATTAGAGATAAGAAAGCTCTCCAAGGAGACTAAGACCATTTCCACACCACACTGTTACGGTGCTATTATTCCACTTTCAACATCCTATGGAATCCTGGGATTTGCAGTTAAGGGAGGGGCATTTAGAATTCTCAGCCAGAGAGCTCTTGGGCCTCAGCAAACTACAAACCCCAGAATTCCACAGGATGTTGAATGTTGAAGTGGAATAATAGCACTATAGCAGTGTAGTGCAGAAAGGCCCTAAGCTAGAACAGGAAGAGAACTAAGTGAGGCCATTTCCACACTAGACTGTTATAGCATGATTATTCCACTTTCAACATCCTATACAATCCTGGGGTTAGCAGTTTAGGGAGGGGCTGGCCAGCCCCTCTCTAAACTGCAAATCCCAGGATTCCATAGGATGTTGAAAGTGGAATAATCGCGCTATAACAGTCTAGTGTGGGAATGGCCATGGTATAAGTCCAACTTATACCATCATAATTCACCTACGGAATGCCAGTGTTACCATTTGAACTTCATGTATGGTAACATCATTCCTTCTGTAGTATAACTGTAATTTTAGTTGCTTTTATGGTCACATTGGTGTGGCCTCACTAAAAGATAACAGACAAATATTAGATTGTTCAAGTTGCCAACAGTTGGCATGACTCGTGCTGCTGTCTTTGTTCCTTGATGTGTGTTCTCAAGCAACAACAGGGCAGACAGGATTTGAGTGTGTTTTATACAACAGGCCAGCAGCTTGTAGGCACTAATATTTCTGAAGTTATAAAAATAATTCTCCTAGTTACTCTTGCAAAATGAGAAATTAAAAAGTCACCATGTTGTTGTTTTTTAAACTGTAATTATAACGGTTACTCATCACTTTTTTGGCCTCCAAAATTTAATGGTAATGAATTAACGGTTACTTTGCAAGCTCTTATTGAATAAAAAATACTTCATTCTTATTCAAGCAGGGCATCTAATCTAAGCAAGTTGTCACTGGATCACAAATTACAAAAATTCATCTCAAATTTATGTGTGCGTAATTTCCCCAAAAAACAAAGAGAGATTAAGACACATTTTCAGCAAAAAGCTAAGAACATTCTTCATGGTTCTCCAGAAGCGAGGGAAAAAAACCCAAACGCATATCATTGATGTTGGCAGTGTAGCTGGCACAGCTTCTTAAAGCCATTCATGAATGTCAGTGGCTAAAATGATTTTGAATGAATTTGTGCCACAAAAAATGTATTTCTAATACAAATGGTTAGGGAAGGAGATGGTGACGTAACGAGGACCAAACTTCTGCTATGCTCTCTTCATACTTGCAGTGTGGTAAATACAGTCAGCCCTCCATATTTGTGGGTTTGACTTTCACGGATATGATTATTTGCAAGTTTCTCCAACCCCTTGCCACTGACACTCCAGGTACTTCTTTTGCAGGGGAACCTTCCCTCTCGGTGACTCAAATCGGGATGTGTAGCCCTTTAGAAACCTGCCTCTGGCCCTCCTCTTCTTCCACCAGCCGCTGTCTGACCAACTAAGGATGGCTCACAGCCCAATTTCTAAGCACCACAAGCCCTCTCTCAGTGCCCCATAAACACCCAAGGAAGGAGATGGGCAAGAGAGAGGAAGTATAGGGATACCATGCTTACCATCCCCTTTCTCTCTCCTTTCCCTGACCTGATTTGGACCCTGGGTTTCCACCCTCCCCACCATGCCTCACACTCCTTCTCTCCCCACACACATTTTGGTATTTGCAATTTTTTTCACTTTTGTGATGGTCCTGCACCCCTAACCTTAATGAATGTGGAAGGACAATTGTAATCACTTCCATGTATCTTTGAGATATATGTTCCAGCCTTGTTCCTGAAGTGAACTGATTCAGAAGGGCCATCCTGCTGTTTGGGGCACAGAAAACTGGAGTTACTTTTGTGGGAACTTGTGGATAAATTTTAGAAGGAGGAAGAATAGCTGTTTACATTTTTAGGACCTGCTATGGAAATATCAGATCTTTCTAAAGATAAAACAGACAAGTTCCCCTGTTGCTTGCTGCTCTACATGGAGTCACTACAGAAGTAATTAAACGGATGTTTAGCCGGACACAACTTTTTGTCTTGTTTTGGCTATTTGGCGTTAGCTGATGAGTGCTGCTTTTATCTGATAAATGTGTTTTTACTGCAGAAGGCTAAAAGTATTTTTGTCAGCCTAAATCTCTCTTGTCTGCTGCTTGCTCTACAGTTTTCCATAGTCTTACATCTACATCGCTATCTACTGTCTTCAAAGAGCTGAAGTACAATTGTAAGTACAAAATCTGGCATCATTGAGGAATTTGTGACTGTTTGAATTTTGCATATTTTCAAGGTCTATTTTTTAAAATTAAAGCAGGAATTAGGGCATGGAAGCAACTAGTAACAAATAGCTATATACTTGTAATTAATTCATTCTCCCCCAAAATAAAGATATAATTTCAATACAGTCCAGTTGTAAGCCAATGAGGGACAACATTACACTTTCTGCAGTGCAACTGTAAACTCTTTGTCAGTTTTATAGATATTGTCATCCTTAAATGATAGAGGAAGAATATCATATGTTCAAGTGCTTCCTCATGCTGTTGTAGGTATTGAGGCCATAAGAGGTGTGTTTGGACCACAGGTTAGTGGCTTGTAGTATTCAGACTCTTAAGAAGGTAGCTCCAAGGAACTAGCTTAGTTACTTCTGAGAATTGTAAGAGAAATGCTACTTTTTTAAAAAACCTAACTCTAATGATAAATAACTATATGTGGGGCCTTGGAAACCTTGGAAAATATCCTTCCAGGTTCTAGATTGAACAATACAGTCAGCCCTCCATATTTGCAGGTTTAACTTTCACAGATTTTATTATCTGCAAGTTTCTCCAAAGCCTGCCTCCAACGCCCAATTCAAGTGCTTCTTTTTCAGTGGAAACTTCCCTCTCAGCAGCCCTCAGCAGCTCTCTGGTCAGGCTGCCCCCCCCCCCCGACACATCCATGGAAGGAGATGGGTGGGAAAGGAAGTACAGTGCCATCATACTGACCCACCCTCTTTCCCTCTTCTTTTCTTGACCTGGTTTGGATCCTGGGTGCCCACACTCCCCACCATGCTTCAGTCCCCATCTGACAGGCACACACATTTTTATACTGACAGGCTTTCCACATTTGCGGGTGACCTATTTCCCTAACCCTAGCAAATATGGACGTCAACTGTACATTTTTAAAAATCTGAAATCTGAGTTCCTGTTGTTCGAGGTACCCAGTTCATTCCTTTGTTCAAAGGCTAACAAAGAATGTTCTTAGCCTTTACTTGAGCATCCTCATTTTTTTCCCACTCTCTGTTTGTTTTCTGTTGTCTAGTGCAGAAGAATGGTTATTCCAATGAACTCACATATATGGCAACAGACTCAAAGCTATACTGTGTGAAATGACCTATGGATTCGCCAAACAAAGCATGAACCTCAAGGTGCAAATGTTTGTTGGATTAGAAGCAGATTCGCAGAGTGTTAGCCTCTTTTCTTGGAAAGATGAAGACTGGTTCAATTAAGACTCAGCCTCCTTTAACAGAATTCACAAGTGGAAGCAATAACTCTCTTGGGTCTCTCTAAGACTAGCTTTAGTAAAGTAAGGCAAACAACGAGCATGCTAATTTCATAAATAAAAACTTTACTAATTACACTTTAAGGTATATCCAAACACACACACACACACAGTGCCTAACTTTTGGCTAACTACAAGAAAGTTTTAAGAAGAGGAGCAGCTCAGGAGAGCCAGCACTCATAATCTTTAGGGAAGAGAGAGGGAGAGGGAGAGAATGGAGTCCTTTTATTAGCTTGCAAACATATCTGGAAAGTGTACTTGCTTAGATACATCCCCACAATGGGTGACTGAGCAAATAGGAAAAATTCTAGAGACAGCATATATAGGATAGAGCAGTGATTCCCAAAATCTAGTTCTCCAGGTGTTTTAGACTTCAACTCCTAGAAGTCCCAGCTGCCTTGGCCAATGATCATCAGTGATTCTGGGAGCTGAAGTCTGAAACACTTGGAAGAACAGAGTTTAGGAAACACTGGGGTAGAGGCATGTAGGAAACTCTTGCTGTCTAAAGCTCCATTATTCTAACAGCAAATGGGTGAAGGGGGTTAAAGAAAATGCTTGGTTGGGAATGATTTTCTGACAATGTTAAGCCCAGAAACTGAATACAGAAGGAACATATTTGAAATCCATGTTGGGGGATGATAGGAGTTTCAGCCCCACAGAAATGCAGTGGAAAAAGCCAGAGTTCAGCGAGCCAACAGCAGCAGCCTTATTCCCCAGTAAGGATACTCATACACAGAGAAGTTTCTTCCAAACAGGAGGCACTTTATCTTGCAGCAAAGTTCCGTTATATACAAAACATAGAACAGACGGACAAAGGCTTGCGCCAGACACCGATTTGGTCAACAGACAAATACAAACTGGGGATTGCTTTCTTATATACATATTTACAACCAATCAGGTAGAGGTTTGCACACCTCCCTCTACCATCTGCACAGGACCCCAGTTTCTTATGCAACCTTGCAATTAGCCACAGCTGGGGCATGATGCAACATCTTTGCAGTGGGCTGATCATTTTCCCAGGGTTCCCTGCCTGGAATCCCTGACAATCCAAAACTTCTTCAGGCCCCCATTCCTGAGGAGGGACTATTCTGTACCTGCTGTTCTGGTCCACGTACTTACTAGATTAGCACTTATGTTTGGCTATATTTGGATGTGTCTGTAAATTTATATTTTCAAATGCTGTGTGCTGTTTGCTTTTAGAGCTTTTCCTGGGATGCATTTCATTCTGTGGATGTAAAATAAATGCTCAGACTGTCATGGAAGTCAAGCCTGAGATATGCAGATATGTAGAACCAAAGAATTCTGCACATACCTGGAGGTGCTCTCTTTACCTAAAGCTCCATATGAGGCCACTTTGTTGTGAAAATATCCTTGAGTTTGGTCAGCTCTGTCTCAGATCACCTCCAGGCATCAGGACTGATTTATACAAAGGCAAAAGTGGTCAAAATACATTATTACATGATAGCATTCAGTATTTAATAGCATTTATGGTCTACATGAAGACAAAGAAAGCTTTAATTGAGCAGACTCAAATTTGCTATTGTTCAAATCTCAATAGAGTAAATTCTTTATATATTTCCAATGATTACCTTTGGTATTACATTTCCACAGCCTTAAAAAGCTATGGGATCCCAGTTTAGTTACAGAGTACATGCCTTTTGAGATTCTTCATCTCCATCCAGCAATAGATTGAGATGCATGGATAATGTTGGGCAGTATGATTTAAGTCTGAAGCCTAGGACAGATGCTAGCAATTAAAGTACTCCAGTACTGATTGAGATAGACACTTAAGTTTCTGAAAGTTGCTATACAGTAGAAACCAGTAAAACCTCTCAGTTAATGCTGAAGACTTATATTGTCCAATTTCAGCTTAGTTCAGCATTTAAATATATATTTATGTACATGTTCATAAGGAGAGACAAAACACTTTAAAAGAAATATTGGTCTTCGATGGACTTTCTCTAGTACCTCTCTCTCTCAATAAAAATATAACCATTCAATCTGTGGAATATGCCAAGGGAAATAATGTTAGGGCATTCTCGGACATTGACAGATATGCTGCACCTGGAACAGAGTTGTTTAGACCTCCTCCTGCTCCTTTCTCTGAAACATAATCTTTATTATTAGCTGACTTGGTATTTACGTATTTCTGTATCCCAGAAGGTCTTAACATATAATTCAAATATAAAGATACATGTACAGCAGTAGTAAGGCAAATACACATTGACACAATGACAATGCACAAATGTCTGTCAAGGTCTCGTTATAACAATCAGATATACTCATGCCAACACAGACGGCTCCATTGCAGCTCAGATGTCTTGAGGGTGATTGGCAGGGCCATATCCCTTCTCCACTTTGGAGAAGACCAGTCTCCTGCAACCTGGGATCCTTTCAAACTATACAATTATAGTGCTACATATTCCACTCAGACTGCCATGGCAACATGCCATGGACACCTGGAATTTTCAGTTTAGGAAGGGGTGCTTAGAATTTTCACCCAGAGAATTCTTATGCCTCACCAAACTCTATGCACAGGATTCCATAGGAAGGAGCCATGGCAGTTAAGGGGGAATCAAACTGTCTAGTTGTGTAGTGTGAAAGGGCCCCATTGTGGGTACCTTTTACTGACACTGACACTAGCATCTCTTCCCAGATCACTGGTGCAAGATGTGGGTTGATTTGAAGTGAATTGTAATCCCACACCTTTCTAGGTGGATTTGATTCTGGAAGGTAGCTAGTGCAGTGAGACTTGGGACTTTTACTTTCTTCCTTACTGCTTCTGTATAATGTTTAATTGGCACTTGAGCCTACTTGATTCATGTCCACATGACTAAATCTCATTCACTACTTTTTTTCCACAGTCAACAGAAAAATGAAACCTGTTAGTGTAGACTTTAATATTCAAGAGGTGCCATTTAACAGAAGGCTCATTCTATAGGCCCCAGATAATTAAGCTTTCTCTTGAATTTCTCTGTATACATTTTCCATTCTAGGTTTTCAGTTTGGTGCTCACAGATGGTAATCTGATCCCCTAGATGCTATTTGGTGCACCACAGGATAAAATGTGTGATTGGTAAAATTTCAGACTCAAATTCTGTCTTGTATTCATTTTCTTGTGCTAGCCACACTCCCCATGGCGGCCATTTTGTGATTAAACTATGACAGTTTCTTAAATTTCCAAATATGCCCATAGCCTGAGTATTCCTATCCTACATACAGAAATTGTAAACTGATTTTGCTGTTATATAGCCATTGTTGTCCTCCTGAGATGCCTGTTTTGCCATGGAAACAGCCAAAGGTCTTAGGTTGTTCTGGAGTAAAATGGGATGCCAGCCTGCAAGCAGACATTTTAAAATATAACATCAAATCAATAAATTTAAGACATGATCCAACCAAAATTAACCGCTTTTAAGACTCAGTCATTTTAATGGGAAAAATTTAAACCACCCACTAAAATTAGTGGAACTCAAAAGTACTTAATTTTGCCTCGATTGTACCCTTGCTTAGTTAGGTATAGGTAAGCACAGTAGTATTTGCTCTCAGACTATCTGACTGATTCCTGGTGATATTTTTGTCATTATTTTTTCTGCTAAATTTTTGTAATACACCAATATTTACCAGTATTTATTTTCTTAAGAATTACCTACCTATCTATCATATATATGACGTGAAATAAACCAGAACATTAATTTAATGCAAATGGTAGTTATGTTTTATTATGCTGACTGGTACAGATTTTGATTTAAGCTGTGTACAGGAGAGAGTGCCAGTTTATGCTACGAGTGTGTGTGTGTGTGTGTGTGCGCACACACACACACACACATGCATACTCAATCACTTTCCTTCTCTACAAGGCATGACTTGCCTTTAGGAAATCAAGTTACACTCTCCAAATATAAATTGTCACCAGCAAGGCATGAAAAGTCACTGCAATTAGAACACAAACCAACCTGAAACTAAAAGACACATATGAAGCTTTGGCTACATATATTAGTTAAGCATAATATCAAGAGAGGTGTTGTTGTGTTAGGTTTAATATAAACAATTAGTGGGATTCAGATGATATTTGTGTGTATGCTTCAACACTTGTGACTAAGCTGCAAAGTAAACTCGTGCCAATTAAAACCGCTAAGCTCCATCACTTTGGGTAATTTCCACTACATGCAGGAAACACTTGTTCTTTCCAAACTGATGCTTGGAAGAAAACAGAATGAACTCAAGTGGCAATTTTTTATACATCAAGCAAGCACCATGAAAGATGGTGTCATCTCAGTAACAATTTGTGTGGATCCAAGAAACAAAGCAAGATGGATGATGAGTGTTAGAAGGACTGATGCTTAGATCATCATAATCTGAAGTGGCACAAGGAGTAGTGAGGCACATTTCAGTGTCATGACAGCAGGGCAGTACTGGTTGGCACTGTTTAGTATATGAGCTCTGGGTTTTCCTTACAACATTAATTTTGGCTTGATGTAGTTTTATGCCAGTCTATGTGGCTTCTGTGAACCCAAATGGTACATGGCGTTATGAGAAAGAGAAAGTAAGTGTTGATGCTGCCTCTGAGACATGCAAGAAAAATGAGTGTGAGTCAATATTAAATTTTCCTATTTTGAAGTAGTGTATAAATGTGCAATCAGGAACTTTCTTTTTTTCTGAAAGCTAGGTACATGATTGCATCTTTGTTTTACATTAATCTTTTCCTCTCCCTCCTTACTAAACCTTATTACTTGCACTGAAAATATTAATATGATGCTTGACAATTTGTGCTCGTGCTTATGTATACACACATGTTCACACACATACATACTCAGATTTATACTTGGCAGCAAAGTCATTCACTTTGAAAAGAAAAGAAGGTAACTCACTTGTGATAATTCCATCAGCTATTTTGAGATGAAAGACTGCAACTGGCAAGTTTTACTTATACATCACATAAAAGTTTTTCCAGATGTTAACAGAGTATAGATTTCCTGAGAAATTCAGTGTTCTCTGCCTAAGAAAGGAGCACTTAGCCTCTCACGGGACTGAGTTTTCCTGGATGTCAATGGAAGTTACTTTGCTGCTGTTAATGGATTTGAAACTATACTACCTGTGTTTTACTGCCTTGGTCCCCACACAACCAAGAAGGGAGGAGCCTCTGCCTGCATTGATATCCCTCCAGACCATCTTTACTGACAACAGAAGTAACATCTGAGACTGAATGTAGGCCTGTGACTCTAGTCATCTGTTTATTTTCCTCCTATATGACTTTTAACATCTTTGCCTGATGAGAAAGTCAGTGAAGCTTTGAAAACTTTCACGATATATTTTGTGCATTTTAGGTGGCCCAATAAGGTATCACTGTTTTGTGGATTTTGGATTTTGTTGTATTTCATCTGTGAATGAACATGTCTCTGTGTCCTGCTGTGATCCCATTGGCTGGCATAACTGTATTGATGTAGGTGACAGTGCCACAGTACTACAGTACCAGGGGTGGTGGGAGGGGAGCAGCATAGCAACCATCCTTTTCGTAAGAGCAAGCTGCTTTGTTGGCTTCCAAGCCACTAATGGGACAGCTGGCAGAGTGCCAGGCAAGCCTTTCCCTTCTGATCCCTACACCCTGATCCCTGCACACCATTCCAAAAAAACTACATGATATTGGTGCAATGGCGTGTTACACCGCTGTAACTCACCAAGAGAGTTCTGGACTGTGCTTGTAAATTTAACAAAATTAGAGGTGAAAAAGTCATTCTGTGATTTAAAAAGCCTATTAATGAATACTGACAATCTTCTTCCCAGTGTCTGAAGAATATTGCTAAGCTTTTGGGCTGGGATCTTACTGTGGCAAACCACTTGTGTAACAGTCCATTATATGAGCAGCTCTGACACTCTCTAGGTTTGTGCTATCAGCGATGGGGAAAGGAAAGAGCCAGCTCTGAGTCATCTGTACCTTCAATGCATGGCTTCAGGGATAGAGTCTTTATGGCACAGGCGATTGCCCAAGTCACCTTCCTCAGATTACCATGACTTTGAGGAGCCCCACCACCACCACCACCTCCAGTCAGATATCTGTGAAATAGGCAACTCAGAGCCAGCTTCCTTTTTCTCTGGTTTTCCTCACTGCTGGTTCTTTCTTCGTATCCTTGTCACGGTCAGCTTTTTCTCTCCCCCTCCCCCCCAATGTTTCCATTGCCTTCTCCTCCACCTTCAGAATAACTATGCTGGCACACTGTTCTGTAGTTTGTTCCCCTTTGCCCTTGCCTTTGTGCCATCCTGGAAAATGTGGTTCTGTATAGACATTTGCCACTGTTGAATTTAGCTCCATCTTGAGTGATGAACATGTGTGTATAAATTCCTTCTAACCAGAATGTGTATTTATTTTTTAAATCAAATGATTTTCTTTCAGTCTACATATAATAGATAGATAAGCCTAACTGAATAGTGCCCAGGAGAATTTGGGCTGGGCCCTAAAACCCTCTGCCAATCAGTGGCAAGGGCTAAACAATAAGAGCATGAGCAGACATCTGTATGAAGTGCCACACAAGGCCCTCTGGAACTCTATGATGTTAAACATGATCTGCTTCTTTCCCTTGCACCTCAACTTTAAATAGCAGTGGCTGGGTCCACAACAGAATTGAGACCACAAACAGGTGGGCAGAGATTTGGATGCCTTCTCTGCCACCATGGTCCTGATGAAAATCTCCATCTCATCTTAAGCTTCCAGAGGCCCGTTTACACTACCCAATTGAATTGTATTAAATTTAACTGCCATGGCAGCATCCTATGGAATTCTGGTGTTATGGCCTCATGCAGCCCCCCACAATTGGTATGGTTTAATTGACAATAATATTTAATTGGCAGTATATTAATTGGTATTAACATGTATAAAACCTGAGGTGACTGGAAGATCAAGCCAGAAAGAGGCAGATTACTGACTGTAAATGTGAGGTAGCAAGGCAGGTCAGCCACACTCCCTCCTAGGAAAATACTGAGGTCATTGTCAGGCTGATTGCATGGCCACTCTAGAGACAATAGGCTTATGCTAAAGAGCTGGACATCTCAGAGCAGAAAGGGGAAATCCCCACCAAAGTGTAATTGTTTTAACCCAGGTCCCTTGCACCTACACATGTTCCTGCTGTGTCTTCCAAACCTCTCCACAATATAGGGCTATTATAACAGCCATTACCCTTTCTCACCTAAACACTAAGACTGTTAACTCTGTCCAGACTTCATTGTTTGTGTTATAACTCTCACTGTCCACTTGGCTGGAAGAGCAATTCACACTCATACCCGCAAGATATTTTTCAGGTGTAAGCCCTGAGTTCTGAGGAGTCGAGTGCAGTCTCTCACCTTGCTGAACACTGCACTGTCCATTTGATTCCCAAATGAGAACTGTCCTTCGGTGCCTACCTAAGCCATGTTGCTGCTTTCCTCGCTGATCACCAGACTGGTAAATATCGCCTCAGCCATGAAAGACCTCTAGCCACACTTTCCTCCCTTTACCTTTGGTTAGCTCTTGCACAAGTGAGTGTTTGGATGTTTTGTGTGGTTGTTTGAATCTCTTTCAATAAAAACACATTTCATTTTACATTTGGAATTTCTGTCTGGTTCTTTCCTGCAAGAACCCCATAAACATAGGTGGTAGATCTCATTTGGTTACTCCCCTTTCTCAAGCCTCCTAATTTTGAGCTAATCAATTCTCTATTCTCACATGGAGGTACTGGCATCGTAGATCAACCCCTGAGTCATCCACGTTTTGGGGTAACACTACGATTTGTAGTTTGGGGAGGCACTGAAGCTCACTGGCTAAGAACCCTAAATGCCTCTCTCTCAACTGTAGATCCCAGGATTTCACAGGGTGGAATCAGGGCAGTAAGGTGGAATATATAATGTTGTAATTGTATAGTTTGAAATGGCCCAGAAGACAAGCCCCCACTGATGCCAGTAGAGGGGTTTGTCGGAATCACAGTCTGAACATGTGGGAGGCTTAATCTTCTCTCCAGAGTTTCAGTTCTGATCAGGATAATCCCGCCCCCACCCCAGTTTAGAGGTAAAAAAGAACATGGGACTTATGTAACATGTTTGGTGTCATGTGTACTTTGGCCTCCATGAGTTAGCTTGTAAAAATTATGTGCTGTCTGTGTACTTATGTACTGTAAGTATGTACTGTCCCTCTAGGTATAATCTAGGCTCTAGACTTCCTCATGCCTTTCTGTTCTTTCAGCTGAGGAGAGTTTCTGCTCGTGGCCTCTATTAACAATCCTTCCAAGGGACTGTATAGCATCTTGTTATGAATAATAATCAGGTTACTCTGTCAGCACATCTCTGGAACCCTGTCTGAGATTCAACAGATGACAAGAACCAACAAAGGGCAATAGCATGTATAATCAGAACTGGGTTCAGTGAAAATTATTGCCAGATAAATGGACCAAGAATCACATGATGCATGTTAATAGCTTTTAACTCCAAGGTTGGCAACTGCATATGGTGTGGGGGCTAGTGTTTTGTCTTGGGACCACTGGGAGGTCACATGGACTTTCAAAATTCCCCAAAAACAAAACAATAAAAGCAGAAGTGGCTGTAAATCCACTTTTGTTTTGAAAAAATTGGATTTTTTCTGGGAAATATAAGAGATAGTAATAGAGCTATCAGTTAGAGTAATGAAATTGGCAAGGCAGAAACTGAACAACAACCAGTCCCAAACCTCCCAGCCTACATGTCCTACCAGCTAGCCAGCCTCCCACCCACTCACCCACCTACACTGTCTGGTAAAGAAAGAAAAACAAATCTGTTCTTCTTTTAAAAAAACATTCAAAAGTAGCTTTACCTATAAATTACTTTTGCATAGTCAATTGCATGTTCTTATTGAAAAGAGAAAGGGAAGAAAAAATGGTTACAGGTTATAGTGATGCAGAATGAGAGAGAATTGTAGTTAAACAAACAAACAAACAGATGGCCACCATCTGTAGAAAAAATGTAGTATGGGGAAGTTGGAGAGCTGAAGGGGCAAAAACCACTTCAGGGGCTCCATATCCCCAGTTCTGCTGTAACTGAACTTCTTAGGTTGGTTCTTATAGCAACAGCAATGAAAGAGAAATGAGAAAGAGGTTTGATACACCAATGATGATTTACAACAGGGGTGGACAAAGTGCAGGTGGAGGTCTCATGGATCCCCCAGGGTGGTTTTTGTGGCCTCCACAGTCCCTCAGGGGTCAAATTTTTTTGTAACCCCCCCCCCGCCATCTTATTTGCTTCAGAATGACCTCAGATCCACTTTAGGGGTCATGGAGGACATTCCCACCATGTTTCTACCGGGGTTGTTTTTTTTTTAAAAAAAAAAAAGCAGTATATATATATATATAGCCCCTAAATGCGTCAAAATGTCCACCAGGGAGTGTGAGGTCCATTTCCAGCACATTTTGCAGCTGCTTGGACCAATTTAGGCCCAAAAGAAAGGTATGGGGGCTAGATAGCCCCCATACCATCTAGGGGCTATCTAGCTATCTGTTTATTTTGCAGGAGCAAGTGTGCGTCTCCTAGGGTATGCCTAAGTATGCCATCCCCCATAGTTGCCTACCACTGATTTATAGGATGCAAAACAATAATCTTCAATTGGTAGATTAGGGAACAGAGCACAGATCAAGGGCTGCATGGCTGCTGCGCATACACCTTCAGTGTTCTTTCAACATGTGAAGGGGGTACTTGAACCCCTTATGGCAATACATTTATCAGGCACATTGATGCCTCAACACAGATGGAGTTAGTCTACTTTGATTTCACAGGAATTATGAGACTGAAAGAAAAAGACTCAAGTTTAACAGAGCAGAAGCAGGAAGCCAGACTTGCCACTCCCATATCCATTGGAAGGGAGCCTAGACTGGGACCATTTCCGCACTATACTCTTATAGCGCAATTATTCCACTCTCAACATCCTATGCAATCTGGCCGGCCGCTCCTGAAACTGCAAACCCCAGGATTGCATAGGATGTTGAAAGTGGAATAATCACGCTATAAGAGTGTAGTGCAGAAATGGCTTGGGTCTACTTTGTGCTACAGTAAAGAAGATGCATACAAGGAAGTTTCACATACCTTCCAACTTTTCTTATTAGGCAGATATGGTTCTAGTTAAACCTTTGCTGCTCCCACTTTTCTAAATTGATTTTAAAATGTCCTGTTTTTTCTCCCTCCCACTTTCCTCCTTTGTCCTCAACTTACTTCACTTGTTTCAAACTGACTTGTAAATGCAAAAGTAGTTTGCACTCAGTTAACTCAGTAGAAGGGAGAGGAAAAGAGGGGTCAGAATCTTGTGCTTTCCAATATACTATTTTATTTCTTTTTTTCCCCAGGCTTTCCTAAATCCTGTACATAAATTCCAGGTTTTCTCTACTTAAAATAGCAGTTTTGTGTTCTCTTCCATATTAACTTTTGCCCTCTTGTTGCCAGACCCTTTTTGATGATACTCTGATGTTGCTCATTCACATCCTGGTTGTCACCTCTTGGAGGATATGGTTTCAGAGCACTCACAAACTCAGCTTAGGCCCCCATCTTCCTTTCATCATTTGATCTTAGAGAGACGGTAATCATACCAAAAGATGTTCTCCATTCTGCCAAGCTGTTAATATCGTGCTAGAAGTGTTCCTGTCCTTGGGAGTCTAATTGAGGCCTGCTACCTGGCTTCCAAACCTACTGTGCTTCATGAGTCAAATTATATGGAATAGTGCACTCTTACATATATTTCAGAACAACGAGGAGCAGATTTAATCTCTTTGCATTGTGTTCTTTCCATTTTCTTCTTCACCTGCCATCTACATCTCTGGGGAAATGAAGAGACCCTGCACAAAAACCGCTCTTTTCATTCCAGGCGACCAAGAGACTAAACCTGGTTGCAAAATGTTAGTGCAATTTTGACAAGCTGCACAGAGAGGTTTGGTGACTAGTCTTAATTAGACCATCTTTGTTTACATTTGATGTTTATCAGCTAATTGGCATGGCAAGGTGTGAGTCACACAGCTTCTCCCTGGCATGAAATCAGTTTGTGGGAGAAAAACTGGGAGAACAAATGATCCCAATTATAAGAAAACCCACTGTGCTAATTATCATCCCACGAAGGCTGGAGTCTCCCCCCTCCCCTTTGTACTAGTCTCTCCTGCTTCCCCTTTTCTTGCTCAAACAACCCCAGTAAGCCCGAGCTGCTGTACAGAGTTCTTTGACCCAAAGTTACAAACAGGACTTTCACATCTCTGAATGGCAAATGCTAACTTTGTTCTTTCTCCCTTACTTGCAGGATGGACTTTAAAAAACAACAAGGGGGTTCTTTGTGGCAACAGTTTTGAATTAAGAACTCCAGCTTGTGTGTTGTTTTCAGAGCTTGGAAAAGTTATTTGTGGGGATTACAAATCCTAGAATCTCTCAACTGGCATGGCCATTTTGGGGTGTGTATTGTAGGGGTCAAAGCTGCACAGATCTAAAGCAATATGCCTAACTTTATCATCCAGTATTGGAACACCTGTGAGAAACTCTTAAATCAATGTTCATCACTTTGGCATTGGACTAACTCAAATTGTATTCATTCCAGTATCATCAGAAGAAAAAACTTTGGTTTGTCTTTTCTCAAATATTAGAACAAAGCAAAACTTCAGACCAACTGCAACTTGAGTTTCCTGTTTTCTGAGACCCACCCTTGTTCTTTTTTCTTGGCACCAGATTTCCTGATACTGTTTGTCCTGAACCCTTTTTTAAAAAAAAGCTTTCTCCCCCAACACTGAGGGTCCTCTGCATAGGAATGCTTCTTGGCTGCCTTTGAGTTAAATGATGATCTTGGACCCTTCGAAAAGTTACAAAGCAGGATCCTCTGTGTCTCCCTGTGTCTCTCCTGTCTTAGTCAGGGTAACAGATGGCCAAGGCTTTCACGGACGGTCCTGAACACATTGTCACTTCCAACTGAAAGTGAAATATTCAGTGGCATTTAAATTAAATAGACTCTAATGCTCCAGTAATATTAATTACGTTTTCATTCATCCCTGGCCTAATAAATCAACACATAAAGATAGGATGATCCTGTGGCTGGCAGCAGCGCAGGGCTTTTCTGCCCTTTGTAAGGTTAGCCGCACAATACTCCCATTCTTAGAGGGACATGAGGGCCCCTTCAAGCGTCTGTGCTCAGCACCACTTGAGGAGAAGCCAAAGTGGTAACATTTCAATGTTTTGTTTTTTAACTCGTCCAATTTGTCCATGCAACAGGGCTTGGCTTCACAAGAACGTTCAAGTAAAGTTGACAGATCCTATCAAACTGGGCGAAAGTGCTCTGATTTCTTTTGGGGATCACGGAGCAAGGTGTGGGGGAAGGGAGGAAGACACAAACAGATTTATCTGAGCAGCCATAAACTACAGCCAATGTCAAGCCCCCTATTCTTGAAGCAGAATTTGTTACCCTAGTGTCAACCTTTTTGCATAGTGAGGTGGGTAGGTGGAAGGCGGGGGAGAAGAGGAAGCAAGGAGAGAAGGCCTCAAGTGTTTGAGAAAACACAACAACAGTTCCACTCAGAGAGCTGCACAGGATTTTGGGAGGTTCGGAGGCCCCTGGGCTTCTCATTTTTCTTCTGTGAATGCCACAGAGGAAATAGACTCTGAGCTGCCCCAGCAATAGAGTCCCCCCACCACCACCATAGATATGTAAAAGAAGGCTAATAAAATGAGTAACTAAAAGATCCTGGCTAGTAAATCTTCCAGAGACAAAGCAATCTCCACTTGCGATGCTTCAAAGCCGGCAGGAGCTACCAGTTAAGTCCCCGCAGGTCCCTTCTCAAGAATGAAAGCATAAAGAAAAATACCCCTCATATTGTTTGTGGAAAATGAAGCATTTTGACATGTCTTGGTTGACCAAAGCATATATTCTTGAGGTTGAAAATACAAATCTCTTCTCTTATATAATTTTGCCCTCTTTGAAACTTTCAGCTAGACGAGGACCGGATGGCCACTTACACACATGCTCACACAAACGCAGGCACACAAAGAATAAATGTAATGGCTTACTTTTAAAAAAGGACACAATTTGCATAAAATCTGTAGATGTGAATTTATATGCACAGATGAAGCTTCAGAGATGGTTGCTGATTTGTTATGTGCCTTTAAGTGGACTCCAACTTACAGCAACTCAATCATAGTTTGTTTAGAGTTTTTTGGGGTGGCAAAATTTGTTCAGAGATGGTTTGCCATTGCCTTCTTCTCAATATAGCCTACAGTACCTTGGTGGTTCCCCAAACAAGTACTGTTCTCCTTCCACATTCGTAGGTTTGACACTTGCGGATTTGATGATTCACGGTGCTGGTTTGCGCCCCCCCCCATTCTCCTCCTCCCATTCCACTCTCTGCCCATGGCTGCCAGCACAATCACCCCAGAAGCAGATGGGAGAGTGAAGGGGAGGAAAGATCTTTTCCTCCCCCTTGCCATCTCCTGTCCGCCACTGCTGGTGCCATTGCGCTAGTGGTGGGAGGGAGGGTGAAGGGGAGGAAAGATCTCCTGAGCTGCCCTCACCTGCGCAATCGCAATCAGGCAGGTGGGGGCTGCAAGAAAACAAGCCAGGGAAGATCTTTCCCTACTCATGCTTTCCTGCACCATCCCACCTGTGCCATCATGATCGTGTGGGTGGGAGCAGCGAGAGGGCGAAGGATTTTCCCACCCATGCTCTCCTGCACTGCCCCCACACATGCCATCACAATCGCATGGGTGGGGGCAGTGAGAAAGCAAGCAGAAAGATCTTTCCCCGCCATGCTCTCCTGTGCCGTGGGGGGGGGGGAGTAAAATGGAGAAGATCCTTTCCTGCAGTTATTCATGGTTTCTTTTTTACTTTCGCAGGGGTTATGTTGCCCTATCCCCAGTGAATATGGAGGGCTTACTGTACTAACCAAGCCTGACCCTGCTTAGTTTCCAAGATCAGACAGGATTTGGTGCCCTCAGGGTGTTTAGGCAACAGAGATGGTTTCTGGTTTAAATAGAAACATTACTATCTCACTATAGTGGGAAAGAGAGCCAGTGTGGTATAGAGGAATAGTGGTTTGAGCGTTGGACTACAACCCTGGAAACAAGGGTTTGATTCCCTGCTTGGCCAAGAAAACCCACTGCTTTCGAGTGCATCACACACTCTCAGCCCCAGAAAACCCCATGATAGGTTTGCCTCAGGGTCACTCTAAGTCAGAAATGACTTGAAGACACACAACAACAACAACAGTAGTGGGAAAACTCTTACTAGTATACTGCTATTTACTCAGTCTGGATCTCTGTGCAAAGTATTGGTGGTCAACTTGAGACCCCCTGTTCTCTACAGCACAGGAAACAAAGAACTATCTTCTGTAGAGAGCCCTTCAAATAGAACTTTGACCTTCATAAAATAGGACACATGGCCTTGCATACTGGACTAGGGTCAATGGAATCAGATCTATGTGCATTTCAATGGAAAATATAGTACGTTTCAATGTATCCTCCTCCCTTTTAAATCTAAATCTCTTTTGCTAGATGACCTATTCAGCAGCAAAGTTTGGTTGAAAACTTCAAGTAAGATGGTACACCTTGCTCCCTGTACATGTGTTCAGGAAAGAGGAATGCCTGAAAAGGATTATTAGGTTCTGCATTCCTCAAATGAGAGATCTCACCAATCACAACTTCAAGGTAAGTCAACATCTGGTGCCATTTTGTATTCAATTTCACCTTCTGCCTCATGTTCTGGTTTATGCAAGAAACACCTTTCTTAAACTCCTTCTTATGTTTTTTGAGGCTACTGGATCCATAGCACCTAGAGACTCTAGGCTTCAGCTGTACTTTTCAGTGATCCCAGTGGGATCTTGATCTGTATTCTGAGAAAATTCTGGAACTTTGTTTATAGGCTCTTTACAAATAAGATAATTGGGATTGTTTGGAACCAACTGTTATTGGGAGCAGTGTTGTTGAGATCATCACCCAAATATGTTGATGCTGTGTGCCTTCAAACTGTTTCCATCTTGTGGCAATCCTATCATGGGGTTTTCTTGGCAAGATTTGTTCAGAGGGGATTTGCCATTGCCTTCCCTTGAGGTGGAGAGTGTGACTTCCCCAAAGTCATGCAGCAGGTTTTCACAGTTGAGTGGTGATTAAAATTCTAGTCTCCCAGAATCCTAGTCCAGTGGTCAAACCATTACACCACACTTGCTTTTGCAGCACATGGTATTTTACAACATACAGCATAAATATGATACAAAATATACATACGTCTTTGTTGCATATATTTCCATGGAAAAAATGTAAAAACATCCCTCTTCCATTTATTTGCTCTGATGTATGCACAAAAATTCTAGAGCATTCACACAAGTTGGATTCTTTATTCAGTTTGACCTATGGATCTTTTGCACAAAGAGCTATCTCTCCAGAACAGGTATGGCCGAACCATGGCTTGAGAGTTCCATGTGGCTCTTTGTGAGCAATAGCATATGCATTTCTATACCACCATCAGCTAAGTGGTCTCTAAGCGGTTTACAATGTGTTAGCTAATTGCCCCCAACAAGCTAGATACTCATTTTACCAACCTGCAGAAGAATGGAAGGCTGAGTCAACCTGGAGCCCAGCAGGATCGAACTCACAACCTTGTGGCTACAGTACCAGCATTTAACCACTGCACCTCCAAGGCTCTCTCAGCTACATCTCTTGAGCCAACAAAGATAGAAGTATCTGTGTTCCTTGTGCCTCTGAGATGGAAAAGAGAGGAGATTGCTTAGAGAAGAATGCCTGAGTGAGGAGGCAGAAGCAACTGTTGAAGAAGTGTGGACAGCACAGAAAGGAGGAGAGAGTTTCTGACTGAAGCGCTAGTACAATTGGCTTACAGCTTTGGACAAGGAAAGAACTACAGAACAATAAAGCCCACCATCTTTTAAGTATTGTTACATAAGCAATAGCTGCTGAAATTCCCTCTTCTACATGACCATTAAGGAGACAAGAGCCCAATCCCTTATTTCACCTGCAACTCTACTGTAGGTCATTCAGATACTTAATATATGCAGGCTTTGTGGTGCAGTGATTTGAGCACTGGACCACAACTCTGGAGGCCAGGGTTTGAACCATACAAAAGCCATTGGGTGACATTGGGCAAGTCACATTTTCTCAGTTTCAGAGGAAAGTAAGGGCAAACCCCCTTCTGAACAAATTTTTCCAAGAAAACCCCATGACAGGTTTGCCTTAGGGTCACCATTAGTCAAAAAAGTTGTGTGAAGGCACACAACAACAACAACAACATAGAGCTCTAAAGATATACTTCCAAGTTTTGGGAAGAAAATCCTGCTGACAACTCAAAATAGAGAAGATCTGTGCGAATCGGATTTTTCTATGGCTGAGAATCTTATTGCTCTCATTTATATTCTGTATGCATTTCTGTATTTAATTTCCCCCAATATGTATTTTCCCAACTATTAACCTTTTGTATACAATTTCCCTTAATGGGTATTATAGTATACAATTTGTCTTTATATTTTTTTGAATGAAAAACTGCATGGCACAATTTGTGAAGGGAAAAAACTGGAGAATACTTGTGTTGCATACAGTTCATGTAAAAGTTTAGGTAGTGCCAATAAGGCCAGCTTGTATTAAAGTGGATTTTGCATCATTCCTGTTTGTGGAGATGAGAAGAAGAATGTTCAAGAAGAGTATATCTTACATATTCTACAGATATATATATGTATATGGTGTGTGTGTGTATACATGAGCACGCACGCACACATATACACACACACACACACACTTTCTCTTTATATTTAAGAAGTATAGAAACAAAAAGTTCTTTGCTGTAGGACAGAAGTAAGAAAAAAATTAGAGACCCACAAAAGATTTGTAATATCTTATTTATGGGCTTTCTCTATAGATGTATAATTTCTTTCCATTTTAAAGACATAGACTAGTTGGAGTGAGTTCAGAGAAGGGCAATGAGGATGATAAAAGGTATGGAACAAAAAACATATGAGAGGTTGAAGGAGTTGGGCATATGTAACTTGGTGAAGATTAGACCGAGAAATACCTCACGCCACAAAGGAAAGAGTGTAGGTTTGGTCTTTGTAACCTCAAAGGGTAGAACCAGGTCTGACTTAAGTCTATACAATGTGATGCTACCAACTTCTTTCTCTCTGTTATTCTCAAAGATGCTACAAGATCTCGTTGCATCCTGATCCAGACTAACATGGCTATGTCTTTGATTTCTAGGTCTAATGGTTTGAAGTTAAAGGAGGACAGATTTCAACTGAACATTAGAAGAAACATCTTGATAGTGTGAGCAGTTTGGCAATGGAACCAATTGCCTGTGGTGGTGGTGATGGGATCTCCTTCTTTGGACATCTTCAAGAAGAGTTTGGATAGCTACCTACTGGGGATGCTTTAGCTGGAAATCCTGCATTGGGCAGGGGGTTGGATCTGATGGCTCAAAGGATCTCTTCCAGGTCTACAATTCTATGATTCTGTGTTTCATGGTAAATTCCATTTGCAAAATTACCTCCTCATGATGCTTGTATAATTTTAGTGCAGTACTATCACAAAAGACTCTTAGGAATCACCACATTTTGATTACATACCATGTTTCAGTTTGTGAAACTTTCATTTACTTATAGGTGAACCACTAATTAAGAACAATAGATCTGATTCTGTTGTGTGTGAGTAACATAACATACCAATGAAGAAGTTGAAGGATTCTCAAAAAATAAAATATTGTGACTACTTTGAACCGTGTAATAAAGCATGCACACATACATGAGCACTGTATGAATAAAAATCTACTGGTCGAATCAGAAAGGAATTACTGTTCCAGCCCAATCAATGGCACATATGTTCTGTACTTTCCATCAAAATATTTTATTTCATCAGAAGGCATGCTGAATTATTCATATAGAAGAATAAAGGTGGAAAATGTTACAATGGGAATCGGAAATCCATATGGATTACTGTGTTTCTCACACATATTGCACCACTGGATTAATTCCAAAAGTACCTTGGTGGAGACAAATTTTATAATGGAAAAGGTCTTAACACTGAAATCTCAGTGTTAAAACTCCAAAGCAACCAACCCACACGATGGTTTAATATACTTAAATCTCAGTGGTTTCAAGTGTGCATAACTGGATTTTGGACCAAAGCTTTGACAGAGGCCTTTAGAACTCAGAACATTGTATGATATGTGGCCCATTCTTCTATAAAGTATCAACGGCCACTATAAGCTCAACTTATGCAACAGCGACTATATTGTATAAGGAGAATAGCGAATATCAGTCGTCCAAAGCAGCACTTCTCTTGACCACTTAGGTCCATTTTGATGATCTCACAGCTGCGCAACAGCACTCAAAGGAGCACAGCTGGAACCTCATCACTGAGATGTAAAACAAACAATTCCTATGCCCATTATGTTAAACAGGAGAGAGTGGAAGTTAATGGGGGACACAGATAATAAAGGCTCCCTGTGGCTCTGGGGAATGAAGAGAGGCAGCTGTGTGGGAGTGAGGGGTGACAGGGTGAGAGGGATGAAGGAGTAAAAGTGACAATTTTAAAACTTCCCACTCCCCATAAAATGCCAAGTTAACAGCATGTGGCCTTTCCAGCGACTTTATCTCATTTTCCAAGCATAAAAGCTTTAAAAAAATGGGGGTTGTTGAATGTTTTGAATTCAGTGCTCAGTCCTAAATTGTATCTGATTTGCACTTGACAAAGCTCTGGGGAAGGGGAAGAAATGCTTTTATGCCACCTTTCTGCTGACTTAATTCCGAGCCTTCTAAGGGCCAAGTCTGTGGCATGGGGTGGAATAAATATGGAACAGTGGTCTTGGAGCTGCCTAGAGCTGGGCTGCTTCTTTGAGGCAGAGATGGCCCAAGACATTCCAGCACCTGAAGGAGAAAATCCAAATAGCATCTTCTCAAAGGAATAAAAGATAATGATTAACTACAGAATTGCCATGGCCGTGTTGTGGGTCATTTTGTCCAGCCTAGACAAAGAATTGTTCCTAATTTTAGAAGAGGTTGTGATAGACACATCCTGCTAACACTGATGCAAACATTTCTTTTCCTTCCATCTCTCTCTCACAACTTGATGGTAGTCAAGTAGCAACCATAAGGAAGGAACCACTGATCCTACTTACCTGGGGCCCTTTCATTTACAGTGCTATTGTTTTAACTACCATGGTAACACCGTATGTAATCCTTGGATATGCAGTTTAGAGAGAGGCATATAGAATTCTCAACCACAGAGTGCCTCTGGTGTCTCCCAAAACTATAAATCCCAGGATTCTAAAGGATGTAGCCATGGCAGTTAAAATCATAGTGCTATAATTGTGTTGTGTGAAGAGGCCTCTAGTATCAATTTTGATATTATAATTGCCGTTTGTATTTGTGGGAATAACAGTCACAAATCTGTGAATTTTGCCCAACACAGTATTACTATAGGCTGTGCATATCCACCTTACAGACTAAAAGGCATTCCCTCTTCTCAGGGCACCCTGGGACTTGTAGTTTGGTGAGAGTTCCTTGTAGTTCTGTGATTTCTCAGAATTTTTACTGAACCTCAATTTTCAGGATTCTTAGACTGATGGGTAATATATATTTGCATACCCTCCAAGGTTTCACAAATGAAAATCCAGACACATACAGGCAAGCAACATCAGAGTGTGGTCAAGATGGCAAAAGTTAATAATGAAGAATAACACATTAGCCAGGAGATGCAACAGTAGTGTGCTTTTGCCTGACCCTGCTGGGAAGGGCCAGATTCCAACCCTTCCTCTTCTCTCTTCTGAGTTCATTGAGTATGGCCATTTCCACACGGGCTAAAAAAAAAACGGTGTAGAGCGTCCTCCAAAGAGGACGTCTGCACCGTAGAGTGGACTGGGTCGGGCTACTTTTTGTAGTTATGCATCTCAGTCCGCTCCGGAACGTCCAGAAATGGTTGCGCAACGTGCTTTTTAAAGACCTGTTTAAACAGGTCTTTCAAAGCATGGAGTGCACCACTCTGTTCCGGCGCTCCTGTGCAGATTTGCAGGTTTGCACCAGTGTGAGCCTGCAGATCTGCTCGGGGCGGGCTTTAGGCTGGCGAGCTTCAGCGGTTGGTGGAGAGCCTCCACCAACCGGAAGCCACCATTTTCATCCCCGGAGCAGTGTGGAGGGGCGGCCATGCACTGCTCCGGAGCAGCCTGGACTACAGTGTCGAGCCAAGAAGTCTGGTAAGTACCGGCACAGGGCATTGCCACCACCGCGTGTGGAAATGGCCTATATCTGCACTTTGAATTCAGACTACAGCAATTTAAATAAGCTGAAGACAAAGGGGAAGAGCAGGAGGAAGAGGGAGAAAAGGAGATATTTTAAAAACAGCTGAAAAGATGGGATGACAGTGGATTAATTGGGACTGCCCCTGCCAAATTGGAACAGTTGGAGGAGTCTCCAGGTCCAAATACTATCCAAGATAAGTGGGTGGTAACTGGGGAAAGAGATTTTTTGGTTTTGCACCCCACCTATAGAATTCCTCTTCAGGTAGGCCTTTTTGATGCCACCAATGACACATTGCATCGCTCAGCAAAGGTGCTTTTTTTTTGTTCATCCAGGCAGGTGGGTAAGAAATAAACATTTCTTACTCTTATTGATGCATGAAGCATTTTTAACTCTGAATTTATCTATTCTACTGTTGTTTGTTTAAATGCTATTTTGACTTGTCTGCTGCCTCATTTCAGTTGTGATTTTATCTGGAAAAGTTTCAGATAAAATGCCCAGCCCAGTCTGGCCTGTGGCTGTGTTGGCAGGGGATTCTGGGATAAGTAGTTAAAAAAAAGTAACATCCCTAAGTTCTGCTGTTTCATACTGTTCTGTTAGGTTTACTGAAGGTAAAGAGGAACCTCTTAAGAAAAAAAAACAAAGTGTTTTTAAAGCAAATATTTAAAAAAATCAGAAAAGGAGTTACCGGTATATGTTTAGGAATGGTGGATTGGATCCAAAAATGCCCTTCTGTTCCCTGAAGGACTCTTTGGCTCACTGAAGCTGCCCTTGCAATCATGGAAGAATTCTTTTGGATCCGACTCATACTCTTTAGAGATCGCAGACATTTGCCAGCTGCTTTCCTTTCTGGAGGCCAAGAATTTCATCACTGTCATACATTTTCTGAAAAGTTTTCACTTTGAGGGCTCATATGTAATATATAACGGGGTTGCTCCTGAAAATAGGCTTGGAAAGTTTGGCTGGTCCAAAATATAGCTGCCTTCTAACCCACAAGCTGCAGAATCACATAAGACCAATTCTTTTTTATTTGCAAGGATTACAAGTTTTGTTAAGCGAAAATTGTAAGGTAGAGATTCCAAGTACTCCTGGTTTAAGAAAACCCTATGAAAATCCTGGGGTCACCACAAGTTAAAAGGTGGCTTGAAGGCATGGCCACACCCACCCACACATAGGCAGGTAGAGGTTGTGCTCTTGAAATTCCTACATGGCCTAAAGCAATGGTTTCTTATGCATCACCTTCTCCCATATGCTTTCCCACCTCCCACCCCTGTAAATAATCTGTAGAAAAGTCAGATTAGTACTAAAGACATGCTTGAGCAGTTGCATAGGGAGAGGGGGGCATGGGGAACAGTTCACCCCAGGCAGCAATATTTTGGGGGGCATCCTGGCCCATAGCCACACCCCTGCACACCTCCACACCACACCCCCACACACTGCAACCATGCCCCTCAGGCCATAGCCCCTGTCATGTCTGCAGCAAGCAGGCAACAAATCTCAAGTAGCACAGCTCCTACTTACAAGGTAAGAGTCAAAGAATGTCCAAACGGAAAGAAAGCCTAGAGCAAACTAATCCAAAGGGACAAATCCAAACCATAGTCCAAACAGGCAGAGTTCCAAGACAACCAGATCCAACAGCACAGAGTTTCAGGACCAACAAGACCAGCTGCTGAGCCTGGGAGGAAAGGCCAGCTGGAGCCCTCTTCTATCTATGGCCGCTGTCACCACAGGTGTTGTCTCATTAGGGCTCGCTTACTACTTAAAAGGGCCGAGTGACACAAACCCTCCCTTTCATGGCATCTCTGCTGCAAGGTAGGTGTGTCAGCTATGCCTTCCTCTATTTGTTCCCCTGGCTCAGGCCCTTGTTGTTGTTGTGTATTATCTCCCTCTGGATCAGCTCCTGGGGAAACTTCAGCCTCTGAGGAAGCCTCTGCCTTGGAGTCAGAATCCTCCTCCTCGCTGCCACAATCTCCAAAGCAGGGTATGACAGCCCCATCCCCTTCCACCCCCCTTCTCACACTCCAAACTCTGCCACATCCTTGAGTGACAAAAAAGCATTTTTATCGTGGTGGTTTGAACACTGTGGGACTCCATTTCCAGCGAGTGGATTGCTCTATTGCTCTCTTTAGGCAGTTGACAAAGATTTTCTGCCAGTACTGCTACAACCTATCAATTGTCCTAATTTGGCAGTCCTGATTTTAATTCTCTGTCACCCCACGTTTTCAGCTGCTTTTAAGATACTGCAGTTTCTCTCATGTCCTCCCACTTCTTCCTTTGTCCTCAGCTTATTTCAATTACTGCAAAGAGTTCAATGTGCAAGAAAGTTTGCACTCAGTTAAGTTGGGGGGGCAAAGAGGAAAGGGGAATTTTGCCTTTCTCAGTAGGCTCAGGCAAAAACAAGCTGCTGCAGTCCTCTTAGCCTGTGTCTTCTTCCATATTAACAACTTTTGCTGTTTTAACACACTCTGTTATTGCTTGGCCACTCTTGTCCTGGTTTTCATCTGTGAAATGTTGGAGAGTATGTTGCCACTGTAAGTTAGTTCTGTATAATTTATTTTGAGATTATTTTATTGGGTTATATTAATTTGTATTGAGCTGTCAGCCAGCGTGGGAAGCAGGATATCAGAGTAATTAAGCCCTTGGACTCATGTAGCAGATGTGGGTGACAGAAATGCTGCATAGCAGGGCAATAGTACTCACAGACTCTCTTTTTAGCACCTGTTATCAAATATCCTACAGAAATTCTGCTTACATCAGTTATGTTGGTGCCATAGTATTTAATGGTGCCCATGATGGAATCTCCCTCAAGCCCTCCCTGGAGGTTTTGTGGCAGAAGAGATATGCATAGGAGTTTTCCAATAAACTTTAAGCAACTCTGTTAAGGGAGATCAAAATTAGGCCTATCTACCACCATTCCTGATGCTGATGCACCTCCAAGTCTGAAAGAACCTCTGTGCATGTACAACATTCAGTCTTCAGGTTTTGCCACATGTCCTAGGGATCACTGAATGGATAGTTGGCAGTAGGCCTCATGTATATACCTTCCAGAACAGTGATAGATGACCACTGCTGTCATCGTTCCTGACAATTGCTCAGGCTGGCTGAGGCTGATGTGATTTGGAGACCAACAATATCTGGAAGGCCATAAGTTCTGCACTTTTGTGGCCCCCCAAGACAACACTTTCCACAACTGCCTTTTTAAAATAGGAGTTGCAGAGTTGTTTTATCTCAAAAGATAACAAAGCAAAATATATCTTGGTGTATACTGTGCCTTTGTAGATTCAAACCATTTCTGTGCTAGACTATTAAACTGCTATTATTCCACTTTCAACATCCTATGAAATCCTGGGGTTTGCAGTTTAAGGGGGAGCCTTTGAAGAATAATAGCACTATAGTGGAATAATAGCACTGTAATGGCCTCAGTCTGAGTTTTCAAACTATCATATCTTTCTAGTATAAGTGAGATGACCAGTGCAGGTGTGAAAATATACTACTTTTGATGTATTTCTCAGAATCCCATCAGCACTATTGTCCCTTCTTACTTCCTTACTGGGTTGTGAGATCTTTTTTCCTTCCCATGCTGAATTTTTTTTAATCCATGTTTTTTTCTAATGCATGCATTTCTAATGTAGGCAGTCATTAATGAATCTCTGAGGTATATTTGCACGTTTTTCAAATATATGCATATTTAGCCACACAGATTTTTTCCAAACAAATGTATGGTTATATGCATTTTTGTCTCATTGTCCAAACACATCACAGGCCTTGGATGTGTATGGTTTTTACAGTTAAGATTTGCTTCATCCCATTTCCTCACCAAGAGATATAAAATGAATGTTTTGATAAGGAAATGTGAAATTAATGAAGTTCTTTATGTACTGCTACTGGTAAGTGGGGTTTGCAGCGTCTTGCAGGAATGTAAATCTGTGCTTGTTTTATGCAAGAATGAATAATTTTGACATATTTCTCTCTGCTATGTGAGAACACAAAGATTTTTGTAGTTTTCAGTGTCTTTAGGACTTTGCTTGAACAACTAATTTGCTCAGAAATACATGTCTTTTTCCTATGGATAAGTATACTGTTTTCTGTGCAGAAAAGGTCCATGTTTTAGTTCAAATAACTCTTCTGGAAAGAAGTCCTGCACAAAATCTTGCTGCTGTTCCCAGTTTTATTGGTGGATATCTTGACTATTGAGACACCTCTTTTCATTCAGAATGAGAAAATGAACAAATATTCAATTGGAGAAGCATCTGGCTATGTCATCATAGACAGATGCAAGATGATTACATCATCTACTGAGGTCTGTCAGCATCCTACAAAAGTCCCAGCAGACATGTAACCATCTTGTGTCTGGCTACAGAGACATAGCAATACACTACTCCAATCCCCTATTCTGCTTTCCACTGGCCATGGAATGGTCATGGGCAGCTGCAGCAGCCATATAGTAAATCTGGAGATGCTGAATGGCCAACTATAGCATAGTCTGCAGGTGGAGGTGTTACTCCAAAAGGCGGGTGACTAAGAGGTCCACTCATAATGCCAGTGCTTCCATGGAATGGTAGGGAATTGTTACCTCAAAAAGGAGACCTGTGAGAGGAGAGTAACCTTACAGGGTCTTTCCACCTATGTATGCTGGTACCAATGCCAGAGATTTAAAAGTATGTTTTATTGAGAAAAATCACAATCACATGCAAGATTCAAGCAGTCTCACAACCACTTAAGGGTGACAAAAGGAAAGGAAGGAAAAATTGGATAGTAAGAAGTTCAGGGTAAAGTGGGTGATATTCACCTATCCTGCAGAGAAGGGATGAAGTGATGTGGCTTAGACTAAGGGTCTGAGGGTAGTACCAGAATGGGAATCTGAGCAGCAGAGTGATGGCCAGTGTCCAGAGTAGTATGAGTTGTCTGGCTTAGAGCTATGATTTGAACACCTTGTTTCTGCTCAAATGGGGAAGGTATTAATGGGTCTCTGGCAGAGCAAACAATACGGTATAGAATGGACAAATGGCGTTAGCGTTAAATGACAAAGCATTGATGGGAATTATAGCTCCTTAATGTCTGGGCAGGTAAGGAAACAAAGGAGAATTTCAGTGGGAAGAGGGAACAAGTTGAGGACAATCAGTTGCTCTACTGAGGCAGTTTTGGGTGCTATAGTTTCTGAAAGTTGAGTTGTTGAGGGGATTACTGCAAGCTTATTAACACCAGAGCTTCCTGACTTCTCCCTTGACTATAACCTGGCCATGCCCTGAGGTCCCATCTGACCCACTTTCACATGCGTTCGTCCAGTCCTCTTTGCAGCATGGCTTTCCAGCCACAACAGTGTATAATTTATGTTTTATGCCTATTAAATGATATTTGCCAATTATATGGGGGCGTATGGCATGGCAACAGAGGTACTACACTATGCTGAGCCATATAGGATTCTTTTCATCTCTAGTATCTTGTCATTATAAGAGTTTAGAATGTTAGGACTGAAGATTAATTCATTAAAGTTGACTATTAGAAACTGGGAAATTAACTCAGAAACATAAACTCTAATAAATGAAATCATGTATTAAGCTGACTTACAGTTAATTAATTCTCTGTTTAAATGTTAGTGCTGTGCTAGACCATGTGATTTATAGAGAATGGCATGTTATTGATGACCTTAGGGTCACCTTTTTTAAAAACTGAATCCCCCAAAAGGGCCAGTTTTGTCCTTTCAAAGTTGCCTTCCTCCAACTTAGATTTTTCCCACATCTACTACAAAGCCCATAATAGGATTGGTGCCTTGGAATGGTTGGAATCAACACATTTTGTAACTGTCAGTTTGGGGAAGGCTGTTCCAACCTCTTCAGTTCATCTGATAATTCATCTCCATTTCTCTTTTCTTCCTATCCCATGGACATGTATACTTCAGTCACTTTTCAAAGATTTTATTTCTTAAAGGTTGATAAGAAGTGATTTATTTCAGTTAGAGAACACTAATACACCATTAGTGCAGCAATACAAAGCAATATAGTAATAAGTCATAAATATTGGTCAATAAGTCAAATATTGGTCAGTGAATCAAAGGTAGAGATTATTAATAAGAAATGTTTTGAGAGTCTCTGAACATATACAGAGCATTTTGAAACACCCAATCAAGAAGTGTGGTCAGCAAATATCAGTGGCAGAGCGAACTTTTGCATGTGGGAGCCAGGAATTCCAAATTCAGTTTGTAGTATCTTCACTTTTAATGATCAGGTATCTGAAAAAGTTCATTTTTCTTTGAATCCATTTTACCTAAATTGTATGAATAGAAGGCAGTGGGTTAAAAAAAAGAAGAGTAGTAGTTATAGCAGTAAAAATCAGAATAGGAAGAGCTGGAGAAGAGAGAGGCCATTTTCACACTAGACTGTTATAGTGCTATTATTCCACTTTCACCATCCTATCGAACCCTGTGGTTTGCAGTTTAGAGAAAGGCATTTGAGCCCCCTCCCTAAACTGCAAGCCCCAGGATTGCATAGGATGTTGAAAACGGAATAATAGCACTATGGCCATTTCTGCACGAGGGAATTAAAATGGCGCAGTGCGTCCTCTCATGGAGGTCGTCTGCACCTTGGAGCGGACTAGGTCCGAACTACTTACCTCAGATCTGCACCTCAGTCCGCTCTGAAACGCCCCCAACTAGTCCTCCAATGTGCTTTTTAAAGAACGGAAAAAACTGGTTTTTCATTTTTCCAGAGCGTGCCATTTCGTATCTGCTCCCTTGTGCAGATTTGCAGGCTCACACCAATGTAAGCCTGCGATCTGTGAAGGGCGGGCTTTAGGCGTGGCGAGCTTCGCGGTTGGTCAGGACCCACGAACAACCAGAAGCCACCATTTTGGATCTAAGACCTCGCACTGCTCCGATTCACCGTGGACGAGATGAGGAGCCCTATGGAAGGGCTTAAGGGACAGTCCACGTTGGTCCATGCCTAGAAAGATCTGGTAAGTACCAGCACGGAGCGATTCCCTCGTCTCGTGCAGAAATGGCCTATAACAGCCTAGTGCGGAAATGGCCAAGGAGAGAAAGAGGCAGAGAAACCAGAAGAAAAAGAAAAGGAAGCATAGATTTGAGGAAAACTTTTCTCACTTAATTATCCAAGTGCATAGCAATGTGTGATCAAGATTAGAAAAGGATTCATTGTAGTTCACCCCAGATTATATTATACAACTTTTTATATGATATAAAACTGTACAATAGAAACAACTCCACAATATAATCAGTAAAATAGAAGAAGTTGCTGAAGAAAGTCATGATGCACCAACAGTCCCCAGAAGGCTTCCTAACACTTTCCTTCCACACAGGACTATAGAGAGACACATTCCTTTCAGACCAAAAAGGTCTGATATTCTGAAAAAACCCTGACTGCTTGAGGACCTTGGTCTCCAAATAAATCATCCCCTCATTCTACCACAAACCTCACTTTTCCTGGTCTCTTCCATTCTTCAGTTGTTGCTTCAGTGCAGCTCTGAGCTGGGCTCCAGAATGTTCTCTTTCTCTTTCAAGCCTGCTGAGCAATAGAGCTATCCTATCCTGTCCTGTCCTGTCCTGTCCTGTCCTGTCCTATCCTATCCTATCCTATCCTAATAATGTTCTCCTGTGGCAGTAGGCCTTCTTATTTTCTCAGTCTGACAGAGGGAAAGGCACACATCCTAATGAATTTTAATCATTCTGCTCACTAAACCATATTTTTAAACTTCAGTGTCAGGGGAAATAGCTAGAAAATTCTGATGACTAGCAAATTAAATCCAAGCTGTGGTCATAACTTTCGGCTCCTGCCAACCCATTCTTATTTAACAGGCAGGACCAATTCTTTAGGCATTAATTCTTTAGGCAAGATAGGCTCTACAGGGCTGGCCCCATCATTAGACAGAATGGGTTCACCTAATTGGGAGGTGTCCTGAAAAGACAATAAATATTAGCTATTCAGTTTGTCACTATTATTGTGTGTTTCTTCCTTACCAGGGAGAGAAAAATAGTTGTGGAATCAGTGGTGTCCCAAGGCTCAACAGCACCTAGGGCAAACATTGAAGTTGTGCCCATAGGTGCTGCTGCCACACACACCCCCACCACACTGGGCCAGGAAGGACCCTGACGGAGATGAGATGACAGCAGGCATGAGTGGCGTGAGCAGAGGCAGGCAGGGGAGTGAGTGGCAGGGGAGGGGTGAGCAACAATGGACAGGGGCAAGCGGCGGTGGGCGGGGTAAGTGGTGGCCGGGGCAAGCAGGAGGTCCTCTTTTTTGCACTCCCAGCATTGGCACCTGAGGCACCGGCTCCTGTTGCCCCACCCTAGATATTCCTATCTGTGGGATTTTCTGCTGCAAGTGCCAAATAGATTGGTGGGCCTCAGATGTGTTTGTAACTTTTGATTTGTGGCCAGGTGCCATCTGTAGTTCCGTATCAGCAACATTTGTGGTGGGGGGGGGGCTGGCCCCTACAGCCTGTGTTTATTTTGTAGGGCAGACCTTCATTCTATTTTGCTCAGCTTTGTAAGAAGATCTAATAAAGACAGAAGAGAATGAAAACTCACAGCAGAGAGGACTTCAACTTGTTTCAGAACAAAGAACAGAACTTCAAATATCAACTGCTGGAGATCATTATCTGATAGATGGCAGACTAGTAGAACATCTATTAAAAACCTTTTCTATTTGGACATGAAACTCAGGTTACGCAAATTGTTAACAGCATGGCTGGACATTAATTTTATACTAGCAAAAGTTCAACTGAGACTATTTCATTGGATTTATTGTTATAAGTAATTGGCAACATCTATTTCTAAGCAGTTCAACATATTCCAAAGAATTTGTGCTCAGCAATTATGTATATGGTATTTGCAAGGTACTTTCATTCAAAAGCAGTAATAAATAACACTACCTATCTTTTATGATGGAAGATTAGAGACCAAATTCTAATAATTACCATTTGAAAACATGGGAACCCTTGGGTATCCTGTTTCTCAGCATCTCTGTTAGAAAAGAACATGCCTATGTAGACATTATTAATTTATCACTGCACAAAACAAAGTTTATGAAGTCTTAATATTTAATGTTCTGTGAATTTAATAATAAAAAATTAAGACTGCACCTCACATCATTTTTAACTATCTGCTTTTATTCCTCTCATTAGCCCTTCATTATTTGCCCTTCCTTGACAGCATATAATATTTTGAGCTTTAAAAAAAACACCTAGACTTAGTAGGGGATGGTGGCTGTCCTTGTTTTAAAACTAGAAAACAAATGAAAAGAAATTTGGCTTGGTAGCGTTCCCCATAATCTCAAAGTGCTGAGCCAGGCCCTTGCACAGGGCAAAGAGTAACAACTTCAGTGAAGAAAACATCATTTCACAATCTGCTGAGCAACTGGGCTATTATTTTTAGTAAAGGGCAATCAATAAGACTATAATTTTTGCATGATGGTCACAATCCTAGCACCACTTAGCCCCAGCTCATCCACTTGCTGGGTCAGTGAGCCCCTTTATAAGGGTGGAGGGAGTAGGACTGCATCTCTTCCTTCCATCCCTGCTATGATCCCTTATGTGAGGCTGCCACTCAGTGCAAAAAGTCTGATTGCCGGCTGCAGCAAGCAGGACTCCAGGTGTGCCACACAGCAGGGGAAGGTGGGAGGGGAGGGTGAAATGTGAAAGCATTAGGGGAAAACCCAAAGGGAAAGCTGCACCTGCTTCGCCTCCCCCTTTAAAGAAAGAGAGAATCTTCATGTTCCAGCTTGGGAATAAAGCTGCCCCAGGTTTTGAACAGAAGATTTGATTCTAATGACTCGACTGACATGCCCTGTAAGTGCAAATGGGCCAGTTCCAACCGCATGTGGATTTGGGGAGAGCAGAACCAGGCAATGCTGGAACAGACTCAGGTCAGATAGCATGCAGAGCTGTGAGAACTGATTTGCCAGAGTGAGTGGCCAGGGTGGCAAGTGTCCAAAGTCTCCAAGTCCCAAAGGGTGGAGGCGGTCTCAGCTAAGCAGTAAGAGATGGCAGAGGGATGTCAGAAAGGCAAAGGAATTGCACTGAGGGAGACCAGAAGTTAAAGGAAAGGCAACAGTTCTCAACAAAAGACAACACAAAAATGGCTAAGATGCAGGTGCTCCCATTTTTAAATGGCTGGTTACATAGCAAAGAAGCTGAACTAGAACAAAACTTCCCAGATGGTGGAAAAGCCAACCAGGTGGCAGCCTGACTGGAGTTCTGGAAAGGCTGCTGGAAGGAAGGAGGGAAACACTTGGTAAAATCCCTCCTAATTTGGCTGTTTTCCACTGGATCACTCTGCCTGTAAAGAAGCTTGCATGAGGTTGATTTATTCAGCAAAGGTATCGTCTAGCATTTAGATATTTTTTGAACTTAACATTTCTTCCACTAAAGGTGGAAAGTTAATGTTTGGACATCCTTCTGAGAAACGGGACCAAACTATATTTGCCCATTTAGTTCAAAACCACCCCTATATATGACAGGTCAAACACTGACTGCTTTATTTGCCTATGCATTTGAGCCAGATCTCGTAAGACCAACACAAGAAGTACAAGCATTTCATTATCAATGTCCACTTCTGTTTGTCATAATGCTTAGCTACAGAAAGAAGCTAGAAAGTGACTTTTAAGAGTAATTAATTTGTTGTCACAAGCCTACCCCAATATTTAAAGTGAAAGGTAAATTTTTTCAAAGAATTATATATTTACTCTCACATTCCTTAACAGCAACTAAAATACTTGGTTTTGTTTACAATTTTTAAAAAATAACATTAGAAGCCACTCCTGTGGTATAAAACACATTCCTCTGAATGGTAATCTATACAACCATTTATAAGAATAATAATTTTAAATCCTGAGTGGTTTTGATTATTCATTTCAGCTGAAATTGCCAGGTGTTAGTTGTCAGCAAGTGTGAGACAGCAACTCTTGAAAATGTGTAAGTATCATCAGGAGCAGCTGGGTTTTTTTTACAAAAGTTGAAACATATCCTCTCCAGTTTTACTACAATTCTTCTCCAATGTAAAAGAACAAAGGGAGCTGCTTACTACTTATTATTTCGATATCATTTTCAGTCAGTGGGTGCAGATGAATTTTGCATCTCAGGTGCATACGATTGGCTGTAGTCAAGAAAAGCAAGAAAGAAAGGTGAAGGTACTGGTCTGGCAGTGTTTTGGCAAAGTGTGAAACTAGATGTGTGTGCATGATGGATTCTGTGGAAGAGCAGAAAATGTCAGAAAGTACTAATGACAACAGAACACAGCTTTCTGAGAATCTCAATTTTCTTTTTTTCCCCTCCCTCCCTCCCTCCTGTTTGTTGACTAGAAAGATGCTTGAAAATACAGGATAAATGTATTGGAAATACTAATATGGAATCTAATACAGGAAAAAAATAATTCAGAAAGCATTCTGAGTAGGAAAATGGCCATTTCCTTCATTTCAAATCCCAACCTTTTGAGGCTCTTTTACATTTTTGGATAATAATATAGGGCTTCATTCTGCACATTTGTGTGCAGAATGTAGGTTTTTACCATGTGAGTGACAGTAACTTCCATTCCACTGACACAAAGCTTTTATCCACAAAATGGCACTCATTGAATTGCACCCCCTGAAATTTAGGGTTCTATGAGGAACAGGCTCTAAAACTCCCACAGCTCTCTGCATGGTATTTCCCTTACACTTCAGCCTTTAAAAAGCATACCAGTGTGTTCTAATAACTGCCATATTAAAATTAATTTAATAAAACATTGCCAGCTTAAAAGAATGGTTATGCTAAGATTCTTAAACAGGATTAAATTTATGAAGGGGTAATGGTTGACCTCTGTAGATTAACATATTGACAATGTGAAATAAAAAAGACATGAACCAACTTTCTAAAAAAAGGCTGAAGCCTTTAATTGCAAGGTTTGGTTCAAATGGTAAAGTTGTAATTTGTCACAAGTCTGCCTATGTAATACGGGTACGTATTCAGCAAGAGGTAATGAACTCTCACCTCACAACCAATGAAGCATTAGCACCACCAGTTGGTCATCAAGTTAAAATAACAGCCAGATGGAACCGTAATAATTAAGCCAAACCTCTTCTCCCTCCCTCCCTCCCTCCCTCCCTCCCTCCAACACACACACACACACACACACACACACACACACACTAATTTTATGGTGATGGGTGTTCTTTGGACTTGTTCACATTCTCTCAAATCTGTTTAGGTATCTAGCCTAAGCTAATAATAGCCTTAAAGCAACTGAGGTCATGGATAGAATTGCCATATAGGGAGTTTTGGTTCTGCTTCCATGCCACCAATGGAAGGAATTAAAGAGGGAAAGCTTCTTTTTATCAATTAGTCCTATTTCTGGAAAATGCTCTTTCATATGATTCATAAATAAACAAATAACCAAAAGCAAGTATTTTGTGTGTGTACATGCCTTCAAGTTGCCTGTTGACTTTTGGCAACCCCATGTATATTGTAGAGTTTTTTTAGGCACAGAATATTAGTCTGAAGAGTAATTTAGGCACAAGAGTTAGTTGTAAAAACAAAACAACCTCAAACAGGCATAGCATAAATACCATAATCTAAGCAGCTAGTTGAAGAAGTTTTGAAATCCAGACTTGTATAGAAATACTTTATCAGGGTTTCATGGTTGCCAAGTTGATTCCTGCCTCTTTTCCAGTATAGAAAAGATCCAGAGGATTATTGTTAGGACTAAAACTAAAACATTGGGTCACTGCATAAACAAAGAAATTGGGCTATGAATCAAAAGATTCTTGTTATCTTGCCTCTGTTTTGAAGTCTAGAGCAGTGGTTCTTAAAGTTTTGGACTGCAGCTTCCTAGCCAGATTGATCCATTGGCAGGCATGCTGAAAGATGAAGTCCAAAGCATCTTGAGGACCAAAGACTACATATCTCTGGTCTAGACAGCCTCTTTGTCTTAACCGCCATCTTTCTATCTGCAAAATAGGAGACAACAATATTTTATTCCATGTATTTATTTGTTTCTATTTATGGAAATATTTATAGAATAGATAGAGCAGCTAAGAGCAGCTAAAATAGTAAGATAATGATATTTGTAAAGTATAATGGTGAAGCATACATATATGACATGACACAAAATTGAAGAAGGAAAGCCTTCTTGAATATGAAAGTCTTGACTGTTTGGTGAAATGCATTCAGAGAGAGTGCCAAACTATGCTCTTGGGGCAAGGAATTCCAGAGTTCAGGGCAGTTACATATTTATTTATTCTTGAAATGGTTATATCCCACACTACATCACTAAGACATTTTAAAAACAGTTATTACTGGGTGTCCACTCTGCTATTTGAAAGATTCATAAGTTGAAGCTTCTTCACTACCTACCGTGCTGACATTCAAATTGTGTTGAAATAATAATAGTAATAATAATAGAAAGTCAATACAGAGCTGTGAATGCCTTTAAACACAAATATCATAGCAATTTTTATTATCCTGCCCACTACAGGAATTAAAAATAAGAAAAATCCCTAGAACTTTTATCAAAGCTTATAAAATTTATTAAAAATCAGAACTGATCTTGGGTTGCAAAAAATATAGATCTGGGGGTTGTTTTCATTTTTTGTTTGTGGTAACTTGCACAAGGAATTAAAATAGGACCAATATTTTATTTATTTATATAAATAAATCATGTGGTTTACTGAGTGGCTTGGGCCCATTTGCTTCCAGTGGGTGTCCAAAAACCAGAACTGGATACCAGTTTAGACACACAACTATTACTTTAAAAATTTCTTGTACCTCATTGAATCTTACAAGTAAAACTAATCAAGGCAATTAGAACAATTTAAACTTTAAAACAATAAAAATAATATTAAACAGACTAAAAGCACATTTAAAGCATTTATGATTGAAAGTTACCACAAAGGCCATCTACTCCACCTTTGCTATGCAGCAATGGTTGCTTCAGAGATGGCTATCCAATCTCTGTTTAAAGACGCTTCAGAGAAGGACTCTGCACTATCTTCTGAGGCAATCTGTTCCACTGTAAACCATCAAAAAGTTCTTTCCAATGTTTATGTGAAATCTCTTTTCTTGTAATTTGAATCCATTGGTTTCTGTCCTAGTTTCTGGAGTAGGAGACAAACAAGCTTGTTCCATCTTTTTACAGGATATCTTTCATTATACTTAACCAGGGCTAGGGTACTTCTCAGTCTTCTCTTCTCCAGGCTAAAAATGCCTAGCTCCCTAAGTCAGTCCTCATACAGACTGGTTTCCTTTGCTAACTTGGCTGCTCTCCTCTGGACATGATCCAGTTTGTCAATATTCTTCTTTGAATGGCCATGAATGTCATCACAAGCATCTTGAATTCAGACCAGAAGCATATTGGCAGCCAGAAAACATTCCTTTAAGACTGGTGTTAAATGTTGATTTCTGAAAGAATATACAGCTACAAAAGGTATATCTGTTTGATAGACAAGTAGTATTATTTACGTTCTTCTACTGCCTGTCATTCAGAGGGAAGTCCTGTAAGAATGCAGAATGATAAAGTAGAATGTTTGATGCATATAATTATGTGTGTGTGTGTGTATATATATATATATGTATATATGTGTGTGTGTGTGTATATATATATATTGCTTAATAGAATGAATGTTAATCTTATTTTACTATTTTTATTAATAAAAATAATTTTAAAAAGACTGGCGTTATATGATTTTTATATATTACTTAGGTCGGCAATCTAGTTGCAATATGTTGCACTAGCTGCAGCTTCAAAGGTACCTTCATGGACACCCCTCTGCAGTAGTCTCACTACTGTGCCAAGATTATCCCTGCCAGGAAAGGCCATGTCTGGCAGATCCCATGTACCCTGAGCTGCAGAGCGCAACGAGGCCTCTAGTGACCATGATGGATCCAGGATTGAGAAGACCCTTTCTATTTCCACTCTCAGCTGTGTTTCCCCCATGGCTAGGACACATAGAAAGCACCTTCTTGTCTGATCTTAGGTCATTGGCAGGCTGACCTTGGAGGATACAGTTTCATGACCTAAGCCATGATACTGAGCTACCTTGTATGGTTGCTTTAGGGATTGTGATGAGATAACGTGTGAAAGGTTCTCTGAATGCTTGAAGGAACCCCTTGAATTTTTTATTTTTTTATTTTTTTGGCCCCTAATATACTCAACACTCACTAGGAGGCATTGGGGGGCAATTTCACCATAGTTTGCTGTCTCCGAGCCATTTTAGTTCAAGGAAAGGCCTTTGGTCCAATAGGAAATGACCCAGATTTTGACTTCTGAGTCACTTCCAGTTACAACAGGCTTACTCAGAGGCTAAAATAGCCGGGGGGGGGCAAAATTGCCCCCAACTGGACATTTTGGGACTTAAAAAAGAACTCTGGGTCTCTCGGGTCCACAAAAATACCCTTAGGTTGTGCTTTCCCCATCCTTGTTCTAGTTTACGTATGGATAATTTTCTGCAGCTGATTAGTTCAGTCAAAACTGCTTCCACTTGGGAACTCTCAGGTTGCTCATGACAAGGCCAAATCACAACCTTGCAGATGTTGAAAAAGGTGAAATGGCTTTGCTATCAAACCAATGAGTCTGGTTTATCTCATAAAAAACAGGTAGCTTTTGCAGAGAAATAGTAAGTGGCCAAGGTCACTCAGAGAGCTACATGGTTGACCTGGGATTTGAACCTAAGTTTCCCTATTGCTTGTCCAGCACTCCAAGCATTATACCAGACTCACTCTTTCTTCTAGCTTTGCTTAGATGGTTGAATTATTCACTGCTATCTGCAGTTACTTTGGTGGGAGGAAGGGATCCCATGACTTCTGAATATTCCTCTCTGAGTTCCTGGTGTAGCTTGATGAACTCCTTGTTGCCTTAGCTATAGGATTCTATAAAATCCAAGTCCTCTGAAAATTGCCTTGTGAACTAAACTGATTAATAAATTGGTATTTAAATTTTCAAAATGGTTGAAATGGTTTAAGTTTTCAAAATGGCTAACAGTGCAAATATAATTTAAAACACAATTCCATTTAAACAGAAATTCAAAATGTAAGATGAGTTCTTAATAATTTTCAGAAAGCCAGAAATGACCATTCAGAGTTTTGACTGATCTTCTAAAACTTGCAGTGGACTAGACCTGATGAATCTTTCTGGTAATAAAATTGTTATAGCCCAGGTTCCAACATCCCAAACAAACCTGCTATTGCATGTCTTGATGGGTGGAAAGAACTGCGGTACCTTCAAGAATTTTCGAAGGTCCATAGCTTAGACTACATGATTTCCACACAGAAATTCCCAGGTTCAGGCTCTAGCATTTTTATCTAAGGTGGGAAGGATTCCCTTCTCAAACTCTGGGAGCCACTGCCAGTTAGTGTAGACAGTAGGGAGGTAGATGGAGCAATGGTGAAGTAGTTTCCTAACACCGAAAATGCCCTATTTTTAATAAAAGCGAAATCATTGTACTTTGGACAATGTAACAGCTGAAGCAACATCTTTTGGTCTGCCTCAAAGCACCATGACTACATAGTTTAAAAACAGGAAAAGGTACTCCCTTGAATACTCCAGGCCTAAGTAATTTAGGGCTTTAAATATTAAGAATAGTGCATTTAATCTGGCATGATACAATATGTTTATTTTGGTCAATGACCAGCAAAACAAACAAACAAAAAACCAAATAGAATAATAAAAAACGTAATGAGATGCATTAAGAATAAGACATTAAATAGAAAATTTAAAAGAACATTAAATATAAAATATTTGAATTACAATAGTTTGATGAAAAAGCAACATAGTATGATAATATCTTTAAGACTAAGACAACATCCTACACCAACAAGCTGTTGCTGCCACACAAAAGGTAGCTACTTTGGCTGTGATTTCAGGGAACTGGTCTGCCAAAAGATAATCAACGTAGAACACATTAGATCTCCTTGGTATACTTTGTAAAATTGGATTAATAAAACAGCATCAAAGATCACAGTAAAAAGAACAGTACAATAAAACATGCCCTACAGTTTCTGCTTTCTCTGCCTTGCAAGGACATAAGCGATCACAATATGGTACATTATTGTATCTTCTCTTTAACAGTGCGAATGGAAGCATGTTGAACTTAGCCAGGGTAAATGCTTTCCTGTATTTTGGGATAGCTAAATTGCTCAGATGATCAGCAGGACGAAGGGGGTAATCAGTGATGTTCATGGAGAAATTGGGATATCTAGGATCTGTGCTACTTCAGCATTGGCAATGGGACAGCATCTTTCACTGCCACTGAGGATGGTAGGACACACACAACTCTTGGTATGGCTATCCTGCCAACGTCTGATGTCTAAGGCAGCTGTTTCATTCTGTTTCATGGTATGGCTGGACTTGCCCAGTATTATCTACTGTAGCTATTCTCCAGGGTCTTGAATACCATTCCTTCCCGCCCCCTCCCCCAGCTCATGACTTGGTGGTGGTGGTTGTTAACTGCCATCAGGTTGACTTTTGACTTATGGGGAACCCTATGAATGAGAGACCTTAAAGCCACCATGTCATCAACAGCCTTGCTCTGGAATTGCAGACCTAGGATCATGGCCTTCTTGACTGACTCTATCCACATAGTGTGGTCTTTCTCTTTTCCTACTGCCTTCTACATTCCCAATATCATTGTCTTTTTTTGAGTGAAGACAATAACGCTTGGTAAGGTGGGAGTTTTAGGAAAAGACAAAGACCAAACTACAGATGGATAGATGGACTCATGTCTTCTTGAGATATGTGTAAAATATGACAGTCTCAGTTTAGTCATCTTGGCTTCTAGAGAGAGTACCTTATCACTTGGTACCTGATCCTTTTAACTCTGGGGTGGGCAGTTGCATACCCTCCACCTGTATGGCAAAAACAGTGCCAATTAATTCTCTGTCATCCCATTTCCTCAGCTGCTTTTAAAATGTAGTAATTTCTCTCTCCTCCTTTCTCTCTCCTCCTACAGTTTCTCCCTTTGTCCTCAGCTTACTTCAGTTACTGCAAACTGACTTCAAAGTGTGAAAGTAGTTTGCACTCAGCAGGAGGGGAGGAGAGAAGAAATCCTGCCCTTCTCAGTACATCTGTGTGAAAACAACTGCTGCTGCCTCTCCTGGTTTGTGTATTCTTCTTTGTGAACAACTTTTGCCATCTTGATCATACTCTGATATTGTTTGATTATGCATCCCAGTTTTCATCTGTGAAATGTTGGAGGGTATGCACTTGTGACTCTCCAGGTGTTTTGGCCTAAAACTGTCATCACCCATAGCCACTACTGCCAGTGGCGAAGGATTATAGGACTTCACTCAACATCTGGAAAACTACAGGTGTCCATCTCAGTCTTTACTAGAGATGCCTTGTATTGAGTGTGGTACTTTATACTCTTCCAGTGAGCATGTACTCTTCCACTGTGCAATGGCCCAACCTCAATTTTATTTCCTGTAGTGTCTAATTACTGGCCTAATTTTATTTAAATTGTATTTTAAAAGAAAAATAATTTTAGTTAAAAATATATTTTTAAAGGCTCTGAAACATGTTCACCTCTTATTATGTTATTAGCAAAATGTCCAGGTGCTTTAGTGCTGGTCTTTCTGGGTTTCTTGAAAAGGTGGGGGAATCTGCAGGAGTCTATAGCTAGCATTCAGAAGCAAAGCTTAGACAGTAAATATTATATGTCCCTGTAAGAACATTTGAATGGTAATATTCAAGCAATTACTTTCCTTTCAAGATCATTAAACACAAATCTGACTTGTACTTTAATAAGACTGCCAATGTATTTAATGGGGGCAGTAAAGGGTAGGGTTTTTTTTCCTAATGGATGAATGTTTATATTATTATCCATTCTGAGAGACCACATCAGGAGCGGGCTAACACTCATGTGTTTTGCCCCAAATCCATTTCACCCCAGGATCCATCCCCTTCCACTCTTCTACCTTTCAAAACATTTATGACCAAGATGCAACCACCACAACAAAGCCTACCTCATCAAAGTGAGCCAACCTCTTAAAAATGGTCAGATTTTAATTTAACTCTTGCTTATCTTTTTTCCTCCTTTAAGTTGCAAGCTTACGTAGTAGAGTAGTAAACTTGCAAGCTATCTGTGTGAGTATACACAGTTACCTGTCTACTTATGGCTGCCCCATGAATTTCAGAGGATTTTCATAGGCAAGGAATACTCAGAGGTGGTTTTGCTGGTTCCTGTCTCTGACATATAGCTCACATCACCTGGTATTTGTCCATGGTGTCCCATCCAGGTACTAACAAGGACTGACCCTATTTAACTTCCAAGAATCAGAGGGATTTTGTGTCTTTAGGGCATTTCAGTTATGTAGTCACAGTATATAACTGGTAAAGCAAGATGTAGTTCAATTTTCAGAGAGTTAGGGAGAGGAAAAGAGAAAGAGAGATAGAGAATTTCAAGATAGTATCGGAGCCTTATTATACTCATCCCAGTTATACCATTGGCCCAGATTACCAAATTGAGTTCCAACTACAGCCATCCATCACAGAAGTGTCCTGTGTATTTACAAGCAAGCAAGTTTCTATGGGTGCACAGATATTCTTTTCATAGCTCAGAGCAGGTTTTCTGCATCCTTTGTGCTTTGCTGGTACTCGATTGGAATTAATTCAGGAAGTATACTAATTCTATTTCCCAAAATTCTAATAGCAAAGTTAACATTTGACAAAGCTCTACTACTTATATAACTCAATATACACATAGCAATATGCCACAGTAACAATAGTTAGTTCAAAATGCAGACAATTTGTCAGCAGTCAGTACAAAAGCCAGTGATCTTGGAAGTAATAGAGCAGAGGATTTACACATGTAGGTACACCAGTCAGTGGCTCATTACTCAGGAAATCCACCCATTATTTATTGTGCTGTCAGAAACATCTCTGTTACACCAGTGTTCTGTACAAAAGACAAATAATGTATGGCTATCATAAATGCATGTATGTGTAACTTTAAATACAAGTTTAAATACATATATGTACTTAAAGTTACACATGCATGCAGTGATACCAATTGTGCACATACAGGCAACTTTGACATCTACTTGAAACACAACAAGGCATATAACCTGCCTCCAGGGAAATGCCTTGTGCTTGAGTTAGTGTTGAATAAAGTCTGTAAAATTTCCATTTGTTGTGTTTGCCTTGCAGCTTGTTACTGCCCTGGCTAGTCCGAGCTTTGGGAATATTAAAAGATATTGTCTTGATATCACAATTCGGCTGCACTTCTCTATCCCCCTCCACGTGCTTGCGAGGCCACTGGACAAGCACGTAAACAAGCTCAGCCGTTAATTGCCGTAATATTCCTAGACAATACAAGCAGGCCAGAAATAGCTGACTCGCTGCTTTAGGAGACCTCCAGGCAAGTACTCTGATTAGGTATGCACACAACCTACAAAAGAGCCTCTGCCCCACGCTGGCAGCTTGATGGGTAACCTATACAATACCCAAGTACTCTGTGTTTGCATACTGGCTACTCTATTGAGAACCTCTGCGATAACTCAATCATTCAGATTCTGACCTTTCGAAGACTTTGTCTCCAACTCCAAATCTATTGTTTTCCTCCAAGTATGGCATAGCCTGCAGTCACATTCTCCGTATAAAAACCCTTGATTCCGAGACCTTCCTCGGATCGCTCCTGAGTTTCATCCCGCCTTGCTGCCGCTTTGCTTGGCGAGCCTCCCCTCAGCTCCACGTGCTGAGCTACATCACACCCCAGCCTCGCTCTCTATTTTTCCGGGCTTCAGGACAGGTGAAGTATCACCCAAATCAGCAACTCCTCTGAAAATCCCTCTATACCACTCCAACCTTTATTGCTTTAGTTATCTTGTGTGAGTGTGTCGCATACACTGTTTTGCTTGTGTTTGTTTAATAAAACATCATTTATTGTTTCAACTTTTGTGCTCTCCTTGACTCGACCCGACCCCATAGACATAGGGTTCAAGATCTCGCTACGTTACCCTGCCTCTCGTAACGCCAAGCAGTGGTCTGAGCTAATTTTCCTCACCTTTAATTGAGCACATTTTGGTGTCCCTCCCGGGACCCCCAGTACACAGGGTAACAAGCTGCTGTTTCAAGTGTGCTCTTGCAGTCATCATCATTCACAGGGTAGCTCGCATGCTCATATGAGCTAAGGCTGTATACAGTACCTTTTTGTGCAATGCCTGAGTGAACAAAGATAGTCAGAGGCTCCCTGATGCAGAGCCATCCCTGGCCACTGATTGGCTATGGGATGCACTAGAACGCTGTCTTGGTGCTCTTGTGCTTCTAGGAGAGACACAGATGCCTTTGATCTTGCTGGGATAGGGATGAGAGAGAGCACAATGGCTGCATGTTCTCTTTCTTCCCTGGTGCATAAAGGCAGTCAGGAAATGCCTGGGTGCCTCCTCTCAGTAAAACATTGGTTTGGGGTGGGAAACAGAGCTGCACTCACAAGCTTCCATCTGCCCTTGTGCACTAGGGGAAGCAGCAGCAGCTGTCAACCCCTGAGCATCGGCTGATGGGGAGTTACACTTTGCTAGTGGTCCTGTTGGATCTTGGTCTTAATGTTTTCCAAGTAAACTAAGCTTAGATCATACTGATCTGGTTTTCAGCTTGCTCCTTTGTTTCTGAGTTGTAAGTAAAGTGTCATACTCAAGTGCAACAATGGTTGGCGTTCCAGTCACTCTTATGTTATGGCCAACTCCTAGCTCTACCAATCAAAAGACTGTGTAGCTATTCTATCTTTTCTTTCCTGATGGGAAAGAAAATCCTGATGGGATTTTGTGGAAAGCGGGCAGAAATATAAAAATGTTTAATTCTGAGTTTCCTTAAAGGCCCTATATGGACCAAGATGTGACTCCTACATTTATACATAACACAAAAATCAAGATACAAAGCATCATGCAGAAATCAAAAATAATTGAACTAAAGTATATTGAATTGTGGTCTCAGTTAGAAGGTTGCTGTTAAGTCTGAATAGTGTAGCTTGAATAACTTTCTTACTTTGAAATGCCTTTGTTAAAATAATAAAAGTACTTTATAGAACAATAATGTAAGTTTAATGGGAAAAAACAACTAAGAGTTTAGGAGCAGACATTAGAAATCTTTCTGTATGTATGAACAGTAAGTTGTTTTTGTGTGAACCAAAATAAACAAATATGCTAGAAACATTTAGAGATGGTGGGTGGGTATAAAAAATAAATGCCTAGCCTGGCTCTAGAAACTGATAAGATTCCAATAAAAAAAAATTTTTTTTGCATTTTTCATTGCACACACAACTTAAATAGCTAGTCTAAAGCTGCCTTCATGGAACAATCAGGAAGATTTCAGTGTGTTTTAGACAAGTCAGTAAAAAGATATGGCAGTCACACGGGATAGTGCTTTCAACTTTTACTTGAAAATATAGTCTGGGTAATAGTTTATCATTTATTTTCAGCAGCCCTACACTGAACCTAATGAAACAGAAAACCATTTGGAGGTAAATTGTGGCACAGAAAAATGTAGCACCTACTTTTCTGCTTCATGTATTACTAAAATACATCTTCACTTTTAATAAAGTGATACAGAATGATAATCAGTTGGAAAATTCTGAGCAGACACTGAAGAGATTCCTAGGTTAGATGCTGGATTTTCCCCCCAACATTGAGACTTCAACAGACATATCAAACAAGCATAGGAAATTGCCCCAGTCAGAGATGCTATCAAGATCTTCTGAGTTCTATGTGCTCTTTGTATTCAGCATCCCTCCTGTGGTTCTGATACACTGAAAATGGTCAAAGCATGGATGGAAGAAGAATCTTGAGATAAGCCAAAGTAGAGAATCAGAAATCAGTTTTGGGGAATAAGAAAAATAAAATAATGCAGAAAAACAGGTAGCCATGAAGAAAGCAAAGTAAGAACTAGGCAAGCTGGGGTCCTCCTGATGATTTAGACTACTTCTCCCATACAGCCTGACTTTTGGCTATGCCAGTGAAGGCTAATGGGAGTTGCAGTCTAAAATATCTGAGGGCCATCAGTTTGCTCATTCTACATATGCGTAACCTGTTCTTCAAGTGGATACTGGAATCTATCCTGGGAATATTTGCCAGTGGGCAGGTGTCTAATTCCTGCCAACATTAAAGCTATAATTCTCAGGTTCCTTGTTTACTATCAAGATAAGGGAACTACTGTCCAGCAGGGCAACAGAATCAGCCATGTTGGAAGTAGAGGTTAAGGACTGCTATCTGTTTCTTGACTCTGAGGCAAGAACTCTTTTCCCTCTTCTGGGCCAACAGGAGCTGCCTAATGTTCACTTCAGTGGAGCTTACAGCCAGACTTCTGAACTTAAGTAAAATGCTAGACTACTTCTTATAGATGACAAACAGCTTTTCTCTTTGTTTTCCTCATCCTGTTTCAACCAGCTTGCACTGACCAGCAACCATTATCCAGTACTGCAAATAATATGAATGGACTCCTGTCAAGGAAAAAGGATGAAGCAGACATAAAGCATTGTTATAGAGTTGTGTTTCTGAGAAATAGTGACTTCCATGGCTATTGACATACTTGATTTATACATGTGTACCTAAGAGTAAGACTCTCTGAGCTCAGTGAGATGCTCTCTTAGGGAAGTGGATATAGGTCTGTAGCCGGAGCATTTGTCTAGTGTCACCAAAAGGCATGATGGCTGGAATCCTGTTGAGCAGTTAAAATATATCCATTATATAAGCATTCATAACTGTTCGATATTCATGTTTGCAATCGTAACATGATATCATGATTGCAAATGCCCCCCTCCCAAACCTATCTTAGCAGCCATCAACTGTATCAAGTGATGGAGATTCTGCAGGTGATTGGGGCACTGCAGAATGAGGTTTCCAGACCCCTCCCACCAGTGAGCTGTGGTGTGACAATCAGAAGCAGGACCCCATCACAACTTGTCACACTGCAGATTGTTGGTGGGAGGAAGCTGGAAACATCATCCTGCAATGTCCCAATTGCCAGCAGCATAGGCTTCCATTGCTCAGTGCAGCTGCTGGCTATTAAGGTAGATTTGAAGAATCAAGTCATTTGTAACTATGTCTGTGATGTAAGATCTTGGCCCTTGACTCTAGAAGAGAAACAGATGTTATCAATCTAACAAAAATATGAAACAACTGCTTTGATAAAATGCATCATTATTGTATCAGGTAGTTCAAATGCTACCTTTATCTTATTACTGTTGCATGAAAATATGTGGCTGATTAGAAAGAGACTAAATACCTTACTGCTTTTCAACTGAGGTATTGTTCTGTTTAAGAGGTAAAGATGGAAAACACAGATGCTCATGCAGTCTGAAGCTAATGCAAAGGATGTGCAGTTGTTGTCTTGCTAATATCCTTGAAATAATATGATGACAAGCTCATTAAACCAGCCATCTTAAAGCAGGTAGCGCCTTGAATCACAACATTGTCTCCCTGTTTTTCTAAGCAATGTACTTGTCCATGTAATGGTTACAAGCACACACATGGATCCAGCAAAGACGGTACATTCTATCTCTCTTAAAATCTTTTACACATTTTTCTGCCTGCACCCACAAACCAGAAACCCTCTTACCATATGCTATGCAAATAGCCATATTTGCACAATTGCAAGAACTCACGCTATGTGGATCTGCATGGGGAGAAAAAAATCAGTTTCCTTCAGCCTTTCCCACCATGCCGATTGGAAATGATAGGAACTGTTCTTAGCAAGTTGGGAACAGCTGGTTTAGATTAGCCTAAAAGTGTTAGCTTTGAACCTATAAGAGGTTCCAAGTTCATTTGGTGAGTAACCTATTTGAACATTTCAGTGCCAAGAATTAAGAGTACATTCTTAACATATCGGAACTGCTCACTGGTAGAAGATTTTTAGATGACTAGCCATCTGAATTTTAAATAATTAAGTACTTAATTAAACAAATGAATAACACCATGAAGTTATTTTTATCTTCCTTCTGGTAGTTCTAACAATTTTTAATCAAACTATTATTTTAAAATGATCTCCCACTTCATTCTTAAGAAAGTTGTTTTTTGGAAATTTTGAGAAACACATTTTCCCAATGACTTTAAGTAAAGGAGTCTGAACATCTGTCTTTCTTTGGGCAGGGGAGTCTTCAGCTGAACCTATGTCACTTGGAGTCCAAGCTCCCCCACTCCCTCAGGTGAGAAAAAAGGTATTGCTACCACCTTGCTTGCTCTGCCTCCCTTCTTGCTCCCTATGCCCTGTGTCCCTCTGTGTCCCCCTCAACTTGCAGGCTTAATGCCTACCCTGTCCTCTGTCAAAACAGTGGAAGTCACTCTAAACAGAGCTAGGCAGACAGGCGGCAGCAACTGAGTGAGGGACAGTTCTTCACTAAAGCGATGGAGGCATGGAAGCATGAAGTAGAAAGACAGTGAGAAGGAGGCAGTGATGTGAAGTGAGGGGAAAAGGAAGATGTGGCAGAAGAGGCACAGGATCCAGTCTGTGGAGAGGGAGAGAGCGCAGAGGAACCTGGTTATGGGGATGGCACCGTTTGCCACTCGTGGTTCTCTACTAGCTAAGCCAGCACCTTACTCCACCTAATGAATAGGCTGGCTCTGGTGTGTGTGGCAACATATACTTTCAGCTCTAGGAGTCACTGATATACCGAAGTACTGAAGTGTAGTAATATTTGGGGGCATATACAGAATGGTTTCCTCTTTCTTTCTTTCTTTCTTTCTTTCTTTCTTTCTTTCTTTCTTTCTTTCTTTCTTTCTTAGTATTGAACTGTATCCTCCATCTTGCCCAATAACTTACAATTGAAGCCCACACGTTTCGGAAGCAGGTGCTCTCCAGCCCTCCTCTCTTTTTGACCATCCTCCAGTTGTGTAGAGATGGGGGGGTGCAATGGGGATGGTTCGCCCCGGGTGGCAATGTTTTTGGGATGTCCCAGCTTGTAGCCATGCCCCTGCATACCATGGTCATATCCCCACACACCATGACCACGCCAACTTCCTGCCCCACCTCCCCACACTCCAAGCTCTGCTGCTGCCATCCTCTTCTGTGAATAAGGAAATCAAACTTTATTTGTCACACCACAGGAATGGTGAGTGCTGATGGCCAGAAAATTTATCTGTAAAGCCTTTTTGGTGGGGGTGCGGGAGGGGGGACAAGTTAAGACAAAACTGTTTAAATTAAATGAAATAAGTAGTAACTTACTAGTGAGTGCCAATAAATTAACTAGTTAAGTCTAATTATGGTGGTGGTGATGATTAAATAACATGTCTTCAGTTATTCCTAAGTCTGATAATGAGTTCTATTAACCATTAGTTCAGGGAAGAGGTGTTAATAAATTAGGACATCACTAGTTAAATCGAGCTAGTTATTTCCAGAGTCTGCTCAGATGTACTACCTCCTATTACCACACATAGGAACAAATCGTCTGGGGCACCACCCAGATCAGCTTTGTTAAAGCCCTATTCAGAAGAGAAAAACTTGGACATGATTATATTTTTGTAGTCGTTGTTGTTGTTAGAGTGACAAACCCTCATGCAACCAGCATGGCCCATTGGGAGTTACAGTCCAAAATGTTAATTTTTCATCCTCTGGAAAGAATGTATAATTGCTGATGGGGGAACCCCCACCCCTCTCTCCACTATTGCAATATCCCAATACCCCCCATTCCCTTCATCCTCCAGCTTTCCCAGCGTGCCATGTAGATCAGGCTATTTGATATGAGGGGCCAAAAATTATTTTTTCCCCTCATGTACCAGGAACTGGTAAAATATTTGTGCTGTTGGCTACAATTGTTTCTTTTTTTCCCAGAAGCTCACCAGGGACTGACAGCCTATGGTTTGAAGACCAGCACTGGTCCAGGGACTGCCCTTTGAGTAACATTGATGTAGGCCTGAATCAAGGTCCTACTTGCATTTAACTGAATGTGAGCAGAAAGTATAATGTATTCAGGAACATTGTTTTATCAAGGTCTTCAAATATGTAGAGCATTCTGCTCATGTTTAATTGACCGTGAGTAGAATCCCTTTTTCTAAATCTCACTGCTTTACTCATCAAGGTCAAGCAGTGATGGGGTAACTTTGAGCATGTACAGACTGTTGGGGTCACGGCAGAGTACGCAGTCCTATTCTTGTCCCTGTTTTCAGATCTCGTGTGTTATTCTGAATACATGAAGGGAGTTCTAAATAAGCTAGTTATTAACTGCAGTATGTTAAAGACTACATTGCTTCAAGTTATTGTGCAATGCCTAGACTCCAGTAGAAATTCATTTGCAAGAACCTCAGTTCACTTGAGCACCTCCAACTCTCATTGCCTTCAAACTCAAGATCATTACAAATTAGGTCACTTCTTTAGGTAGCTGATTACAGATAAAGGTGTATAACTTAGGCTGTCACATTGACTAGGCTGGCCTAAATTTTGAAGGACAGATTGTTAGAGGAAGTCTGAAAATATACCACATCTTGTTCTTCCCTCCCCGCCCCTTGCTTTTGCTTCTGTATGTCACTTTGGAAGCCTATAGTTTCATTACTGTAGAAAAACCTAATTAGAGCCACTAAAAAGCCACTGAAAGCATCATTTCAGCATATTTACACACAGATCCCCTCCCCCCGCATTTGCTTAGTAGTGTGTTTTTTGGATTGTAAGCTTCTAGAACACAAGTGTCAGCAAGTTTACAGCTTTCCCCAAGTGAATTATTACAGTTAATACTGTGCAGAACTGAACTTTCTGTGGAAACTTTTCTTAAAAGCTTTAAAGAAATAACTGCAATACATCCCTGTATAACTGAATGAGATTCTTCTCGTATTAACCCTGTGACAGAACATCTATTATATTCATCTTTTAATTTGGTTATCTCTTCTTAGTGATATAGTATACAAATAAATATGTGTCCAGATTGTAATCACCACAGTACAATCCAGCCAACATAATCCATTGTTAAATTGATTGAGGATTGGGAAAGATCTAATTTTTATTCCTTTGCTGAGGACCAAACTACATGCAATATTGAATGTATCCTTAGAGTCTACATGAAGAGTTTTCATTTAAAAATGGATATCCCTTCCACGTGATTGTGGTGGGAGAAGGTACCATTGGTACTGGATGTAAAAAAAAGTCTTACATGCATAAGTGTGTGTTTCTGTAACTCTCTGGTTAGCTGAGCTGAAGCCATTTCATTATGTGCCTTTCCTCAGTGGTAAGAACTATAGTCAGAAGTCAATGAGAACATTAAGAACAATTTGGTAACTGACTCTCATGCTCGGAGAACATCTGTTTGTATAGGAAAGATGACATTTTATACTAAGAAAGGTCACAAAAAATCTGTTCTATAGATCTTGCCATTTTTCTTAAGCAACCTTTTTGACTTCTCAGCATTTTCAGCATTTCATGTAGCACTGAAAAGCTCTATAAATATACTGCTGTTTCAAATAAACCTTGTCCATCTGATCAGACTACTGTTACAGCCAAGCTGACAGCAGGGGTTGAGAAGATTTCCCTCCTGGCCAAGAGAAATTGTGTGTGTGTGAGAGAGAGAGAGAGGCCATTTCTGCACTAACCTGTTATAGCACTGTGATGATTCCACTTTCAACATTCTATGGAATCCTGGGGTTTGCCGTTTCAGAAGGGGCCAGATGTTGAAAGTGGAATCATAGTGCTATAATGGGCTAGTGCAGCAATGGCCTGGGGGAGAGAGAGAGAGAGAGAGAGAGAGAGAGAGAGAGGGACTTGAGACTTCTTAATATAGTTTAGTTCAGGACCCTGATCTTTCACCTGGGAAGGCACGGGTAGAGTGATATTTTGGTCTATCCCAACATTGCGACCATGGTGTAGATTATAACATGATTATTGTATAAGTCGGTTGTCCCAAAGACTTGAGGGTCAATTTGGATAGAGATGACAGCTAAAGGGAAAACAAGCTTTTTTAAAATGACAGAGTGTCAGCAGGTGATAGCTGAATTGTTCACATTTTTATGGCCAGCTCTTATAAGTGAGTAAATTCAGTAAATAATGATGGCTGTACTAAGGTGGAATCTCCACATCTATACCTAAGCACTTGTAGCACATCATTAAGACAGCATTATTGCCCTGTGGAAGGCTGTGACTCTCTATAATCTAATAAGGCACATAATAAACCATCACTGTTTCCACTACTTCTTTTTTTCCTTTTGGTGCACATTTTACATGTTAAAACAAAAATCAGGGGAAGGAAATGAAGAGAATGGGAATCTAGCTAGAGAAGGGAAGAAATGGTAGGATGAGGCTGGGAATGACTGCATTCAATGATGGCTTTCCACTACCATAAAATACTTTTGTTTCTTCAAGGTCAGATCACCACACTCCTGGTTACTTTGGCCTCTTGAACTCCTTAAAAAACTGTTCCCAAGGAGCTGGGGAGCTCTACAGAGGCATATGGGATGTGTAGCAGAGGAGGGCAATGATAAAAATTGGATGTTCTGCTCTGCGGACACCCTGGATCATTGTCATTACTATAATATTCTGAATTTTAATATAATTCCCTACCAGTGTGGATTTTTTTAAAACTAATTTTGTTCTTGATCAGATATGTAGCTCCATAGTGCCAGCTCTCTTTGTTCATTATCAAAAGGTAGCAAATTAGGGGAAAGTTTTGTGTTTGACCTGGAAAAGAAAACACCTAAAAGCTAGTGTAATATAGTTGTTTGAGTATTGGATTATGACCCTGGATTCTCTCCTCAGCCATGGAAACCCACTGGGTGACCTTGGGTGCATCACACACTGTCAGCCCCCCAAAAAACCATGACTGGGTCACCTTAGGGTGGGCAACCACAACGTGGGACAGTTTGGTCACTTCTCTCTATAGAGGAGATGAGTAGATTTCTCTTTCTGCATGACACTCTGAATGAGCATTAGAGAGAAAATAGGACTCATTGGCACCTTTTTTAGCACTTTCCATGACACACGAAGTGGCTCTAACACAATCACTTTTCTTTTTCCAAAAAGCAAAAGCCTGTCATTGTCTCAGGATGCCTTTTCATCCTAACATGTGGTGTGACACTAATTTCACTGGAGAATTTTCACAACTTGTTGTGTGATGATCAATTAAATATCAATGGCAATATTTCATAATCATTCTTTATATCTAGAGCAAATAAGCTATGGAATCAGATGGGCTTATCTGCTTGTACTTGTGTGGCTTTTTTTTTTTTTAGGTAAACAATTCGTTGCAACCTGAAAACACTGAATTGTGTCCAACTCAGCTTTTGCTAGCAGAAAACATTGATTCATGGCTTTGTGGTAGCAGAAAACACTTCCACCTCCACAGAGCAGGACACCCGATTTTTATCATTGCCCTCCTCTGCTACACATCCCATATGCCTCTGTAGGGCTCCCCAGCTCCTTGGGAACAGTTTTTTAAGGAGCTCAAGAGGCCAAAGTAACCAGGAGTGTGGTGATCTGACCTTGAAGAAACAAAAGTATTTTATGGTAGTGGAAAGCCATCGTTGAATGCAGTCACCAAAGCAGAGCTGAGGAATGGGTAATCCTCCAGATGATTTTGGACTATAATTCCCATCAGCTTTAGCAACATAGCCTGTGGTGAGGGATTTTGGGAGTTGTGATTCAACAACATTTGGAGGACCATTCTCCTAACCCTGCCCTAAAGATTAGGAAAAGAGAACATGCTTTATCAGGCCTGATGCAATTATTTCTCTTTTTGGCATGCATTGATGTCTCATTGCGTGCCTTCAGTAGATGAGCAATACAGAAGGCTTGGAGGGTGGGTTGCAGCATCAAAATCAACCATGAAAATTCTGTGCATTTAATGGCAATGCTATTCCTAATTATTAAAAAGCAACTGGCATGTCTGGGACATGCAAGCACATTCCCAATGTTCACTGTCCCAGTTAGTCAAAGTGAAGCTTGACAGCATTATCAAAAAAAGATCTCCTTTCTTTCTTGAAATTGTCAGATGTGAAGAATCATAAAGACAAGTGAGTCTGCTGTTGCTAGAGGAACAGATCCACAGTGGCAGCTTTAAATCTGAAGGATAATGGTGGGACTTGAAGTCAGTTGTAGTGGGCATGACACCACACCAGCAGAACAAGAATTTGCATGGAAAGTGCAGACTTTATTCAGTAATTCTGTGGAAAGGAAGTGGGGTGGGTGAAAGAGAACTAGCTTCTGATGCTGAGTGCTTTCAGGGGAAAAAATAAGTCCAAGCTTTCAACCCCCATGATTATGAATTACACTTGAAAGCAGATAGGTAAGGTCGCATGAAATCTCACAAGCCAGAAGACTTTGAGTATGTCACCTTGGTTACCAGATCTCAGGCTGCTGGCTGAAGTCACAGGGAATTTCTGTGCTTGCTTAGGTCTTCTGCCAGGGAGACAAATCTTAGGCCTTGCAAGAGGAGGAAGACTGATTTTTGTTTGTGGGGTCATTTTAAAGGCTGCGCACTCATTGTTAACCATTCCCAATTGTCATTGGGCTCACAGGCTCATGATTTGTATGTGTGTTATGCTTGGCCCATATCAGCACACCCCAAAGTCAGAAGTCAGGGGAAATGACTGGGGATAGAGCTGGTGCATTTGGGGCCCTTGTTCCATTTGCAGCAAGCAGAAGTAATCTTACTTGCTCCAAATGGCACAAGGGGCTCACGTACAACATTGCCACCTAACCCCAATGCCTTTCTCAATCAGTAGGAGGATAAAAGGTGCACTTGCAAGAGAGAAGATTGGGCAGCAAATGAGATATAATTGACTGATGCTCTTCCTCCACATCCAGCCAGCATACAACATACAAAATGGAGAGGGATTAGAGAGGCACTTGAGGATTCCCTGACAATCACTTAAAATGGGGTTCTCTGATAAAACACAACATATACATGGATCGCTATTGTATTGCATGTGTGATATTAGCATCTTTTCTATTTCTGATACATGTAAGAAGAATACTCAACGATGTACTGATTGCCAGACATTTATTTTAGGGAGACGCATGTATGTTCTAAGCATATATTCTCTTATCCTGAATTCTATATTTGCAGGAGCTCTGACATGTCTCTTTTCGAAGGCCACTGTGCTGTTTAGGAGTTACAGCAAATTAGTCTACACTAAGGCAAATTTTTATTTAGAAAAGTCAGAAATGATAAACCACAGTCCACACAGTTTTATCATTAAAATGATCTAGTATACCATGCGGAGGACAAATGATTTTGTCCAATTTTGGAAGCTAAGCAGGGTTGGTCTTAGTGAGAACTTCAGTGGGATCTCCAGGTAGTGCTAGGGAAAAAAAACCTCGTCTAAAATGGTAGAGATCCACTGTCAGTCAGAGCCAACAATATTGAGCTAGATGGCAGTGATCTGACTCAACAGTAAGCACCTTCCCATCTTCCTATGTTATCAATCAAATGGAGTTATGTAATAAAATTTTGTCTTCTACCTTTCCATTGAATGGTACTCAGGGTGGATAACAGCACCAAAATTCAAGCACAGCAGAACTGTAACATATGAAGTGGAATGTAGTATAAAAACAAGGCATGTTGCTAAAAATATCAGTAAAATGTATAAGGATTAAAATATTTTCACTCTATATCTTTGATGACTATAATTAATCAGATTATTGGTCAAAGGTTTGCCTAAACATAAGCATCCTTGAAGGGTGGGGCTAAACAGATCTTTGCATAGAAATCAGGAACCTGGGAGCAGCCACCTAACAAACCATCTCTCAGCTTCTTGCCAAGTTTCTTGTGCTTCAGACATCAGGGCAGGGGAGGACAGAAAGAAGAGGTTCTCTTGAAAATATTAAAACATGGAAGATTTCCATGAGAGAAAAATAACATTTCAGAACCTATGTGCTGTGTGGATTGAGTTCCCTGATAACATGAGCTTCACTTAGTGAATTTTTATGCTTTCTGTCATTAACCTTTGACTGCCATTTAGTTATATAAGTTGACTAATACTATCTGACTAAGCAGTGTGATTTTGTTTTGTTTGCTTAAAAACAAAAATAGAAAGAAGAGAAACCACCCTTAAAAGAGGAAAAAAACTGCCGTGCTAGAGGTTAAGGTATTTCTTGGGTGTGGGAAATGCGACTTCACAAAAACCTAGGGGAAATTGCTCATAGATTATTTTGATGTCTCACCTGCTTGTCCAGACAGTTTCTCACCCAATAGTATTCCTTTACTTAATTCAGCTGTATCTCTAATGGTATAGTAAGAAAGGTTATTCAACTGGCAACTTGGTTTTTTGCCAGTGAAGTTTGGGTGTTAGAAGTTTCCACTTCTTTGGAAAGCCCATTTTCTCCTCCTCCTTCATTGTCCCAATTATTGTTTTTATTATGTTATGACTATAGTATATGACTTCTTCCTGTGTATTTGTGAAGAGGAGGGGAAGAGATGTTTCAGGAGAGAAATAATCTTGTACTTCAATACCTCGCTGTGGAGTGAGAAGGAAAGTTAATTCCACCCACAATAGAGTGATGGTATTGTATTCAAGTGCTTCCTCACTAATGTAGCAACCAAGTGAGAAACTGCATCACAGAAGACAAAGGAAAAAAAATGATATTCTGCTATTGTCTGTCACAGGCTACAACCAGTGCTTAAAGAGAGTGAATAATTAACTATATTTTTCAATATCTACCCACCATTCATTCAAATTCATTGATTTTGATTTTGAATCTATTTGATTTTGAATCTGTTTAACCAAATATCACCAGAGTCCAGTTCTCTGTTGGTTTCAGGAGAAGGAATTAGTTTTCCATTTTGCAAGATTTAGGTCTTTTTTAAAAAAAAAAATTAACTGTTGTTTTTATCTTATTCTTCCAGTATGTTGTTTATTATCTCTTTTACATGGATTTTTAGTGTATCACTGAAATGATTTGTACCTAGCCAGTAATCCTAATCCATTTAGAAGGAACATAAACATGATTCATATTTAGAAAATTATATTTGGAAATCTCTTTCCTACCTGCAATAAGTGTAAGGATTGTAAAAAATTAATCCCATGAAAGGTGGAGCATGGAGTCTATCATCTGTACTGTGGGGATATGAACCAACTGCAATTGATTTCTAGGTTACTTGCAATTTCAGCACTGGGCCATGGAAGAAAGTTCTGACACAGTTGGTGCTGAAAACTAGCATCACATCTTACGGCTAGATTTTAAGAGTTGAAACACCTGTTACTACCAAAGGTTGGGGTAAGACAAATTACCTTTGGATGACAAATCCCAGAATCCCCTTTACATGTTGTTGCAGAGAAAAACTGGAAAATATTGTACTGCGTGGTTGCCAAACAACTTTTGAATTACTGAGGACAGTCAATCCCAGCACAAAGATGCTTTGATGGGAGGGAGGGCTCTGTGAAGGAGGAAAAGCGTTTTAAAAAAAAGAAGTGAGGTTGCATCTGACAGGACAGACAGTTGAGTTAGTTGGGAATGAAGTTGTACTTGGTGTCTGATCTGACTGAAGGAAAAGTTCCGACAATTCAGTTTGAATATTGTTGTACAGGTATGCTTGGAACTAAGGAACTTGGTAAAGAAACCATTCTACATGTTACAAAAATAAACTTGAAAAATGTGTTATTTTGTTAACACTGACTCTTAAATAACCCTTGGGGTCCCTTACAACTCTATAAGTGTTTCTCTAAGTGATTCTTGTTCATTTCTAATTATCACAATGTGCATGTCTCCTTTTCATGGATTATATCTACCATATCAAGAGTAGTTAATATTACTAGGTATTATTTAGAAGCAAAAAAGTGTATTTTTCCTTCAGCTTAAAGGTCTAGTTGTACAGTGTTCCCAGTGTTTCTTCCCACCATCCAGTCAGTAAAGTAGTCCATTTGAAGCAATGTTGGTAAATCCTTCAGACGTGCTCAGAGAGGTCCAGCTACCAGAGAAGGCTATTCAGTTCATCTCAAGACAGGAGAAGGATTTCTTTAATGAAAAGTACCTGTCTCTTCAGGTTCCCTGGTCTGGTTCAGCTGCTTGTGGCCAGACCTACCAGATGTAGGGAAGGACAAGTTAAATCAGAAGTGTGAGCAACTATTTTTCCACAAGCTGCTCCTACTAGTACTTCTCCTCCTCCACCTCCTCCTTTTTTTTCTCCTCACACCTGAGGGAAAGGCAAATATTTTCAGCAGGTATGACCAATCCACAGGCTTCATACATACTACCAATCTTAGTAGGTCAAATTGTACATCCAATGACTTTCTGTACTTGAAGGTAATTCTTGCACCTGAGCACTGAGTCCATGGTAGCTCACTAGATCAAACTCCAGATCTTGAGGTTCTCAATTTAAGCTCTGGAGTCCCTGAACCATCCTTATGATACATCCGTTGCATGTACCCCTCTGTTAAAAAAAAATACAGCCACAAAATTAAGTGAAGGGTAATGGGAAAGATGAACAACCTGTCACCTAGTAACTTCTTTTGTGCAGCCCCACATAGCACAAAGTTAATTAAAGCTTCTCCATTGAGGGGGGAGAGAGGGTGTTCCATGTGGTAATTTTAGAAACAGCTGGTTAGTTCTATCCATTACTTTTGTGCAGAACATCAGTTGAGCTCATACAACTCTCTTTTTTTATGAAGCTGTCCTTCCTGTGCTACCTGATAGCTACTAATTGCAGCAACTACATTTCTGAATTGCAAATTTTCTGCACTGATAAAAACTTTGATTGCCTGTCAGCTACACATAAGGAAAAGATCACCAGTGCTAAATGAGGTGTTCCACGCTTGGATAATAATGCCTAATGAATTATTCAGAAAAGAATGCTTGAATGAAGCAAACAATTTGAAGGGTTACTAGCAACCGTAACAGTTCAACAGCCAAAAGAACAAAAGTATCATCCTGAAAATTACACTAATGATTAAAAAATGCGTATTAATTTTACATTTGGAGAAAAAAGAAATGCCAATCTGATTTTAAAGGTTAATCATTATTTTTTCCAGTAGTGCTCTAATCTCTGGGAAAAAAGTCATTTACCAACATTTTGGGATGTATAATATTATGACATAATATATTCATATAATTCCACACACATTAAAAGGAAAGGGTAAAAACAAAAGCTTCAAAAGGAAAAGAGACCCTGGAAACCAGTGGATGCCCTTTTGCATGTTATGAGACTTGTTTTGCTTTTTTTAGAGAAGGTTGGGTTAGACCTCAGAAAAAGTTAAGTACTGTCAAACCTTGATAGTCTCATGCCTGTACTGGTGGCAACAGACAGAAGTCACTGAGCCTCTCTAATCTCTATTTTTCTTGTGTTCTGTGATGGAACAACTCCAGTTTTACTACACTACAAGAACCAGATTTTGATTTTCTTCCTATGCTTTTCAAAGACGTAGTCTAGAAAGACTGAGAAGGAATGGCAATATAATTTTTTTAAAAATATTATATTTATGGAATCAAACCTGTTTAGATTGTTGTCATAATTAAGTCATTTTTTTCAAGACAGCCTCTGAATTTATCTTCTTAAAAGGAAAGTTAGGAAGAAATACTGATGGTAATAACACGCTTCTGGCTAGAAATAACAAAATGAGAACATGGAGGAGGAGGAGGAACGATGCCAGTATTAAGCATGGGAATTTCACAAATGTCCAATGCTGACACATTTGCAGCTTTCATAAAACATGCGTTTCTATCACTCAAAGTGCTAATCTGTTTTGACAAATGTTTTGGAGTTGCCAGATAACTGAGAAGAAAACTCAAACAGAATCTCAAGTCAAGTGGCTTAATTAAAAATATATTTCAAAAAAGTGCCCCTCCTCTGTTAATTTTTGAAAAAGTGACTCAAAAAAGAAACACAAAAAAAGAAAGAGTGAGAGAAAAAAAAGAGACAGCTTTGTCTGAGGTTCTGATTTAGATGTTCCCCCTAAATGATAATTAAATGATAATATTCCTACAGGGGCAAAGAGGAAGGACAGGATTTGAAGTAGTATTTATTAAATGAGAGCTCACTGCTGAGATTTTACAGCTCGAGAGACTTTGATATTAATCGCCAATTAGTGATTTTATTATAAAGATGTTGAATGTCAAGATAACACTTCTTCTTGTATCTGGCAGTGACACTGAATGGTGGGTAGAAGAAATGACTTTAGGAAAGCATAGCTGACCATCTGCTTAAGTCTGCTCACTCACTGATGTTTAATCCTTTCCCTCAAGGACAATGTCTCCATGTGTTTCCCTTGCTGTCTTTTTGATGTCACAAAGAGAATCTGATAAGCACATTCAAGTCATAATTAAAAAAAAACATTTTAACTGACCAGTTGCCACAGATGATACTATTGGACAGTTTTAGTTATTGTTACAACTGTGTATTTAATGGTGTTGACATGAAGCTAAAGACACTGTTTCTTTTTTCAAACAAACCTCTACCTTTTCCAATATTTCTTAGATGGCATTTAAATTTACCTCAGTGCCCATAAATGACCCATTTATAAATGGAAGAATGCAATGCTGGGAAAGGCAAGTATGTGTGCATCTGTACGTATTTGTGTGTTAGAAATGAAGGATGGAATCCTAAGGAGGGAAGAACCCAAAGGGCCAAAACATTTGACCATGTTAAAATATAATCACTAATGCAATTATTGTGAAATGTTGGAAATTTTTCTGTTTTCTTTGTTCTGCCAGCTTCAGGCTAATCAGTGTTAGTGTCAGACTGAACTACATTCCCACCTCCACTCAAAAGAAGCAGCAAAAAGAAATACAGTGTAGTGTGGTGGATAGAATGGTATCTTGGAACTGGGAGGACTAGGATGCAAATTCTGACCCAGCCATACAGCTCAGTAACTGACCTTGGGACAGTTGTTATTTTTCAGCCCAATTTCACATGCATTTTGCAGATAAATAATGGGGAAACACCTTGCGTTCCACATTCAGCTCCTTGGAGGAAGGATACAAAAATTGATTAAGTAGGATGAACTATAATTAAAGAGTTGGCCATTCTACAATTGTAGCAAGTGCTGCTATTTCCTTGGAAAAGTTTAATACCATAAAAATAAAAAGTGCTGTGCCTCCATGGAAGCAATACTGTTGTTTCCCAGAGAACTTTTAGTCTTAAAACCGGTAGCAAGGATGTGCTGACAAATGAATACTCAGCTTGGGATAAATAATAGTCATGTGGCAAAGTTTTGTTTTTTTAAAATTTACGTAGATATCTCATTTTTTCTTCAAGGTGTTGTCAGCACACACACTTCTCTTTCCTTTCAATGTTATTGTCACTTCACCCTGTGGAATTGGTTAGGTGGAGTGACCAGTCCAAGGTCAATCATGGGTGTGGAAGGATTTGATATTCCAGTTTGGCATTTTGGCAACCTCTGCAACAAACTGGTTCTCAGGCAAAGTTAGCGTACCTGAGAAAAGACTTTGCTAATTGAGGAAGTGTGAGGTGCTGACAAATAAAGAGAGGAAAACACATGGCTGACTCACAGTGGTCCACTGCTTGAGGTGAAGGCTGAGATTATACCCCTCTCCGTTCTGCATACAGAGCCTGATTGGACTGACATTTTAACCTTATTTCAACGTTGGCAATGGGATGGAGTCATTGACCACAATCAAGGTAGCACCTAGTTTAAGAGGCCCAGGAGAGGGTCTGTGGTAACCATTGCCAGGAAAGAAGCCAGAGCATCCCTGTTCCTTTAAAGTATGTATAGAAGAGGGAATTTCAGCAGGTCTTGCATGTCATCCAGCCAGAAAACAAGCAACATCTCCTACTGTGGATTTCCTACTGCCCAAACTTTATTATTGAATACAATTTACCAGTGGCTCAAAAATCATCCTATCACAAGTTTTTCCATCGACAATCAGCACCAATAGCTTTGAGTCACAGGAATAAGGATGCAGTTCACGTTCATCAGTGGTGCAAAACAACACAATCAGAGGTTGAGAAATTTATCAAGGATGCTGCTTCCTGTAATGGATATATTGCCTAGTTGGGTGTTACCTTGTAGTGGGGCTGTATTCGCAAGGGAGTCTACCCCAACACCTTCAGTCTCCACCACAATCTTGATATGTAGGAGCTGTCTGGGTTGCCAGCTGTGGTACTATCAGCTGCAAGAAACATGCAGAGGCATTGCTAAGGCAGTCACCCATTCAGCTCAGAAAAAGACAGGGAGGGAGGCAGATGATGGATGGAGACACAACTGGCTCTATATCAGGCCAGAGGTAAAGGGAGGAGGATATATCTTGGTGCTTGGTGAAAAGATAGAAATGATAGTAAAGAGTTACCCAGAAGGTAGAGAATCAGCTATCCCCAAGGAACAAGCCCTCACAGAGGAGCCCCCAGATCTCTTTCTATGCCGGACAGCTGCAGGTCTTCCAGCCAACAGATTCTTTGTCTCTACTTCTGGGCAATTCTGGGCAGTAAAAACCTTCTACAGCCAGAGGAGGGAGTATGTTCCTCTTAAGACTTGTCCCCTGTAATACTGAGATCACATCCTGGTGAGACTACCATCTCTGGGGATTTAATCCTGTGAACATTCACTATCATTTGAGATTATGTTCTGTTAAGACTTACTATCCCTGGAGATTCAGTTGAAGTGAACTTTCTTTCCCCTGTAACACTAGGAGAAATTAAAGTATCAGGCCTATTAAAGGATCCAACTTTATTTAGGGAAAAATGCATTTCCGTCTCCCATAATGACAGATCACCTGGAGAGAACAGGAACCGTGAGCCATAAGCTCTTACATTCTAATATAGTTTGCCAAGGTTGCCAAGTCACTACTGCAAAGCACATGTGCTTGCAAAACTCCACAAAGCCAACAAATTCAATAGAAGTCAAAACTTTTAGGCATCGATTGGTCATGTACAGCCCCCTGAAAGGTAAACAACAACCTTGAAGTCCTTGCTATATAATCCATTCTCGAATCTCTTGGCATCATAGGGAAAGATATGCTGTGTAAACTTCACAGTGGCAGCTTGTTCTTTTGAAAGAATTTCCCTAGCACCATGATATATAAATAACAGAGACGCAAGCATTTTGGGAGTTAGCACATGGTAAGCCATTTCAGGTTCCCCTTCACAGTCCTGCCAACACTTACCACCAGCTGACATCCCATCCTGCCAAGACCTACCATCTTGCTCGCTCTGGGCCTGCCAATATTTACTGCCTGTTGTGTTGTGGCACTTATAAAATAGATCACCCACAGAATACTCACTGAGACACAATGTTATTATATTGTGCATTTCTCTCTTAACCTAAAAAGCAGCAGATAACATTGCATCATGTTTTGTATACCAGACTCTAAGGCAGGGAATGGCAAAGTGCAGCCTTCACGCCACATGGTGCCTATGAGTTCCCTGATGACCAAAAACACCAAAAGCACAGTTCATGAATCCTTCTCATAGTTTTGGGCTAAAGCTGGGTGTCTCCTTAAAAAAAAAAAAACCTGGACAAATTAAAACACTGGTGCACCCAAATGAACACAATGGTGGACCTCCAGTTGTTTGTATTTCCCCCTCTTTTTCTACATTTCTGGGCCTGGTATGGCCTGCAGCCAATCCAGAAAGGGCAAAAATTTAATCACTCTTGCTTGAGCTATATAAAAGGCAGCTTAGATGATTAAACTCTTCCTGAATTTTATTATAACAAGCTGCTGGTGATGAGAAATTCCTCCAGAACACATGGGAAAATATCACTTCATATATAAAAATAGCAAGATGCCTTCTTTCTAGTATTTAATTTTCTCTGTGTTTAAATACAATGGAATATTCATTATTCATTGTGATTGCTGCCTAAATACTCTAAAGGCACCAGATCCCATCTGATCTTGGAAGCTAAGCAGGGTTAGCCTGCTTCGTACTTGGACAGGAGACAGCTAACGAATACTTAGTGCAGTAGGGTGTAGTTTGGAGGAGGGCAAAACCACCTCTGAGTATCCCATGCCTGTGAAAACCCTATGAAATTCATGGGATCACCATAATTCAACAGTCAACTTCAAGGCATACATACTCACCCACACATTTGTTAATTAAGGCCATTTTTGCACAGGGTATTTGAAACGGTGAAGTCCGTCCTCCAGGGAGGACGTCTGCACCTGGGAGCAGACTGGGTACGGACTATTTAACGTAGATCCGCACCTCAGCCCGCTCTGGAACAACCCCAAGTGGTCATCCAGCGTGCTTTTGAAAAACCTGTTTCTTTGGGTTTTTCAAAAGCACGGAGCACGCCAGTGCGAGCCTGCTCCTTTGTGCAGATTTGCAGGCTCACACCAATGCGAGCCTGCAATCTGCCGGGGGTGGGCTTTAGGCTGGCGAGCTTCAGCTGTTGGTTGAGATCCTCAACCAACTGGAAGCCGCCATTTTTGACGCCGGAGCAGTGTGGAGCAACGAGCACTCACTGTTCCAGAGCAGCCTGGACCAGACCGGGGAACCATAAGACCCGGTAAGTAGCGGCACGGGGCGATTCCCTCGCCCCGTGCGGAAATGGCCTAAATGTACCAATGGAGATCTATCATTCATATGGTTACCATAAGTGGAAGTTGACTTGAGAGCAGTAAAGTAATAACTTGGGAGTTTACAGCATCTTTGAGTGAGACCCAGCATGTAGATGTGAGGAGAAGTTATATGACATCATTATGATAACAGAAGCATTCAGAAGCAGCTATCCTATGGTCCTGGAAATGTGTTCCTAGGTGATAGGATGAAGCAGAAATCCTTCTTTTTGAGGTTGTCGTTGACCCTCTAACTCTGAGGAAGAAAAATATAACCTTGTAATCCAGCCTAGTCCACTTACCATAGAAGTTTTGGGGAGGCTACTTTCTGGGGTAGGAATTACCAGCTTTATAGAGGGACAAACAGGGGTTGTTGGAGGTGGTGGTGGGCTGGGAGGAAGAGGACATCTGTTTCCAGGACTTGTAGCCTCCACTCATGTTCCCTGATACAGACAGAAAAAAATTAAATGTCCTTCAGTGTATCTAACTTTTTTTCTCTCATTGGTTTCAGTAGGAGGATTTAGTTAAGGCTTTTTTTTAAGGTCCTGCAGAGAGGAGAATCAGTTTGAAATCAGCTCTACTTATGCTTTTCCTTTGCTGGCAAGAACCTCTGAATCTAAACTTGAGTCATCAGTTTGATGACCATTACATTTAGCTGCCAAATTCAGAAACTTATTGAAACCTAGTGATATTTGAACTTAAATGGAGAATTGAATCTAGGGGCTATAAGACTATTTTATAGAGAAAGAAATTCATTTTATTGGCGCCAGATACCAACCAAGTGAAATTGTATGGCCATTCAGTTATGGGAAAAAGGAATACATCATCTAGTGAGGGAAAATAAAAGAGAAGTTAAATGCCTGGGACCACAAAGCACCACATGAGAGCATTTGGATGCAATAGATGTTAAGACATTGCTTCAGTGGCTGATTCCTGGACATTTATACAGTGAAACTGTGGGCTTCCCAGTGTCTACACAGGATCAAGTAATAAGTACGACTATCTATCAGAGACCTATAATGGAGAAAAATATCACAGATAAGTGTAGCCTATGTACAAATCCAGGAGAGACCATAAAACATCTATCAGCAGGGTGCCCTACTTTAACTGGAAGACATAATATTGTTGTGAAAATAACGCATCAGCAAATAGCTTATAAGGCAAAGTCATTGCAAGGAAATTTACCTTTTTGGAAATACATGTCAGAAATAGTGCTGCTGAATATAAACCACAAAATGTATTGTAGCTGGGGGAGGAGAGACACTGTATTCTTGCTGATAGCATTGTCACTCTTAATGGGCCATATACATTGCCTACTGATAAACAAGAAACATTATTGACCTGGACAATAACAACTTAAAAACAGAGGCTTTAAAAAAAAAGGGAAAGAGGGTTAGCCAGAAGTATATAGAATTTGCTCATGAAAATTGTACATGTCTTATTTGGAAGACACAAAATATCTTGTGCCACCTTAAGGATAAGCAGGATCCTAATATGGTGATCTTTTGAAGATCAGAATAAATAGCACAAATGTGTGCATGTGTGGTAGGAACAACAATGAATGTAAATAATGGAACAATGATGAATTAAGAAAAGGAAACAATTTTGAATGTAATGAGACAAAGGAAATACAATCCTCCCTCTACATTCAAGGGTTTGAACTTCGCAAATCTGGTTATTTGTGAGGCACGTGCTTGTCTCTGCTCACATTTTCCTCCTCTCATCCCTTGCATTCCTCACACCAGGCTTGGGAGGTTTGTGTTTAAAATGGATGTTTTTTCCCTTTTGGGTGAGCAAAGCCCCCGTCCTACTGCTGGAGGTGTGTTATCTCTCCCATGTGGCTGCACTTTCTGCTCTGTAATGGCTGCTGATTGGTCAGGTTCTCTCTTTGCTCCTGCCCCTTCCTGTTCAAGATGGCCATAAGAAGTAATTAGAAAGGAAGAAATGTGCTCTTCTCCCTTTGAGGAGAAAGTATCAGTGTTTTACTATGTCGTTTTTGCTCCCCTGCCCCCCAACGCTGAGGCCAGAGGCATAGGAATGGGAGGGGGCAGCTCTGGGGGGGAATGGCAGGGATGAGAGTTATTTGTGATTTTTCCACTTTCACAATGGTTCTGTGCCCCTAACCCTCACAAATGTGGAGGGGCTATTGTATTTAATAGTGCAAAAGAGTAGTATTACAAAATGGGAAGAAAAAAAACAACTCTGGCCACTTTTTTGTTTTCTCACGATCTCAGCAACACATTATTTTGGGGGGAGGTATCTGAGAAGATAAGATGGCTGGAAGTAAATGCAGGAGGGGGATATTTCTCTCTAGAATGCTTGTATATGACACAATATTCAGGACATTCTGAGAAAGTGAAATTGCATCCCCCAGAAGAAAGCATCAAAGAGCATTTCTGTTGCCAGACAAGGATCCCATCCCCAAATCTGTGACAAATATTTGTGGATTGAAAAAAAACAACACCACTGTACTGATGGTGTACATTTTGTAATGAAACAAAGGCCATTTCCGCACTACACTCTTATAGCGCGATTATTCCACTTTCAACATCCTATGGAATCCTGGGGTTTGCAGTTTCGGGAGGGGCCAGGCCGCCCCTCATGAAACTGCAAACCACAGGTTTCCATAGGATGTTGAAAGTGGAATAATTGTGCTGTAAGAGTGTAGTGCAGAAATGACCAAAAAGGGAATGGGCTGCATTTTGCTCATTTTTTTCATTTGTTGTGAAAAGACCCTTACTATATGTCTACCACAGTGTTCCAGTATTGACCAAATTATCTTACTATACCTGTGACTATATAAGAGAAAAAAATTGCATGATGTGAAGGGTCTCCTCAGAGTAAAGGCACGGAGTCAATTTAAAAACAAATCTAAATGTAAGGCTGATTTGGTTGCGAATAGGAACTAAACACTGTGTGCTATAGTACTGTATTCTCATCAATAAATTAGTATATTTCAAGAAGAGATCACAGATGGAAGTATGAAAGAAGAAAGGTTGCATATATCTGCTGTATCCCTTTATGTCTGCTAAATCCCCATTTATCCAAATGCCTGAATGTTTTGGAAGTTTGATATAACCACTCAGATCATATAAAGATGCGCAGTTATCGCCTCAGAATCAGTTCCTAATTGCCTCTTTATTTCCTGGCCTTTTAGGACTTAGATGTATTTTACACAGGGCTCTTTTGTCAAAGTATTCTTGGGTCTTATTCCATCTCAGTAATTTCATAGTTGCCATAATGAGCACAATGTGCATTATTTCACATATCTGTGTAATAAATTTAATTTGCCATGTGTCAGCTCAATTATGAAGCTGACCTAAGTTGTGATGAATATTTCTTGCCACTCATTCTGTGCCTCACAATTTGGTATCATCAGCAAATCTGGCAAGCATGCAATTGTTCTTCCTGTTTAGGTCATTTCTTTAAGAAAAAGGTAGAAACAGTATGTGAAGTGTTTCTTCCCTTACACTGGGAGAAGGCTTAATAAGAGGCATAGGGGTGTGGGGGTGAGGGTGTTTTTAAAAAATACATTTCAAAAGCATTCTTTTTCCTCAAATACCTGTTAGATTCATCTTTAGAAACAGCCTGTCATGGAGATTTTCTTTTAATCAGAGATTACCTTTAACTTAAGATTTTAAAAAATGTCACATCCATTGTAATTATATACTTGATAACATTTAAGCTCATTAAAAGAGGTCAATTAGTCATTAATGCTTTTCTAAAAGACACTTGCACAGCCTCAGGTTAAGTTTTCTGCTCTTTGAAATAACATGCAGTGTGCCCCAAATGAATTCCTGGGAGCTTAGCTCTTTTCCAATAGGATTTGGGAAGCAACTGAAAGATTGTTGGCTTTTCTCTTCTCACATTAAATATTGATGCAAAACTTCAGCAAATGGAACAGAGATAACAGAAAGAAGGGGGAAAGAAAAGAAAAACCGCACACACCCAGCAATGTCAGTCTTCTTCTGAGATCCCTTTGGATATTTAAGCCTTCCAATACATTTGGCGTAATTTTTTTTAAAAAAAAGTTTGATATTTGATCCAGTTTAAATAGAACTTATAAAATTTTGCAGTTCGTAATAATCAAGCCAAGTAAAGCAAAGAAACACCACCTGTGAACAGAAAAATAAAATGGTCATTTTGGCTTATAACAGGTGCAGATGGCAACTTCATTATCCATAATATTAGAAAAGTGGACATATCTGGGAGGCCTGAATTGCTCTCAGCTTTAATGGCTGACTTACAACTGGTTACCTTTCAGTAGTATGAGAGCCAGCATAGTGTAGTGATTTGAGTATTTGACAATGACCTTAGAGACCAGAGTTCAGTTCCCTGCTCAGACATGGAAACCCACTGGGTGGCCTTTAATGTGTCACACACTCTTAGCCCAGAAAACCCTGTGATAGGTTCACCTTAGGATCACCCTAAGCTGGAAATGACTTGAAGGCACACAAGAAAAACAACAACACTTCAGCAGGGTCAGCTGGTAACTTCCATTTCAGTAGAGTAATAAATCTGTTCTGGGTTTTAATCCAGACTTCAAAGGAGTTATCCAAAGTGCTGACCAATCCAACTCAGTTCAGCACTGTGGATAGTTCCTTGAAAGTTCAAATGAAAACTAACAGTGGATTCACAGCTTCATTGACATGGAAAACCCCAGTCCTTGTAGAAGCTCAGGCCGGGGCCCCCGGCATGCATCTGCATTTTTAAATGGATTGCATACTTCTTAGTATTGTTCACCAGAATCCTATTGGGGAGCTGTAATTTCCTAAGCACTGTAGTTATACTGCTATGAAGTGACTTCCATCCTGATCCCCCCAAGACCCACTTACCGGGCAGCAGCCAGAGCAATCAATGAGGGTCTGTTCCCCGGTTGACCAGGAAGCTGCTGACTGGCATTATTAATCCCTCCCAAGAACAATCTCCACTATGACAGGCAGAAGCAGGTCCTCTTCACAATTCCCCCTCATTGCAGAGATCTCTTGTGCAACGGGGTGTGTGAAACTGCCAGCCAGCTGCTTCCTGGTTAAAAGAGGGGAGCAGACTCCCATCAACTGCAGAGGTTGCTATCTAGTAAGTAAGAACTGGGGGACTTTCATGGTCCCTATATATCCGCTAAATTAGAGAGTGTGTGGGGATTGTAAATACAAAACAATCATGAACCATGACTCTAATTATACATTCACATAACTTCCCAATAAGAAATCAGACATAAGCTAGTAAGGAACTCAAATGAGTTTTAAAATGGGGAAACTGGAGGGAAATAATATGAACTCAGTCCTAACATTTCTCATTTATAAAGGTGAGTCACCAAATTTCTGAATCCCTTTTTTCATATCTGGCAGGACAAAATTGGAAAAATGTGGCACACATGTATAGGTTTCTATGAGAGGGTGGTAAAAATGGGTGATATCTTTGCAATTTATTATAATTTTAAAGATGTTTAAAAAGCAAAACAAAAGGACACAAGAAATCCATAATTTGCTAGTCTTTATTCAGATCAGCTGGTAACATATGGCGTGTACCTCTTATGACAGTTCTAAGAAGATATTGGGATTAGAACTAACTTCATACCAATGCTCATCTGTTGTGTTAGCTCTCTCTCCATACCGGCAGCCAATGTTTATGTTTGTGATAGCCCACCTAAGCTGGCTCAAGAGGACTTCATTCACAAAGCAATATATCTTCAGTTCTGATCTTTGCTATTGACATTCTGCACCCAGCGCGGTTCACCCAGGAAGTGACAGTGTTCGTAGCAGAGACTTTAATTCCAACAACTATATTATACAGGCGAGCAATGGCTGAAAACCAAATCTGCAGAAGTTAGGCATCTTGCTATTTAGATGGCAAAAATGGCTGCTGACACTTTGTATACCCAGACAAACCAATAAAATAAAAAATCTTGAAGAAAATAGATAAAAAAGGGAATGAGGGTGATGTGGAAGGGAATGGGGAAAGAAATGAGGGTGGTGTGAGGTTGTTGATGATAGGCTTTTATGAAAATATTGGTTTTAGACTGATCTTTACTACTACATGAGAAGCATAATTGGAATTTGTAGTTTTACTCTATTTGTTGCTTTAAAATGTTATTTCCTTAGTCTAAACTGATTTACTGTATAGAGTACGTTGTTTAGTGATTACAAGTGATTACAAGTTATTTTTACTAACTAATCTTTCAGTTATATTGTTAGGATGATAGGAGTGATTAGCAGCAAGTATTAATTTCTGGTATAAATTTAGGATTTAATGGTTAGGTATAACTTCCTTGTTAACATGTGCTGTTTGCAACAAGGGCAGGAACCAATTTTTAGGTATTTGTAGGGGTTTTTTGTTGTTGTTAGTTGTAGTTTTGTTAGAGATTTGTAGCTTTGTTATGTATTTTTGTTTTTTCATTTGTACTGTATTGTTGTGTGTTTAGTTTTTTGTATTGTTTTGTGGTTTTGTAGTGTTATTGTCTGGATGTGGCATTAGGGCCCAAGTACTAATGCAACAAGACAATTTATTTTGTTGGATCTGTCACCTCCTTTCCCACCTATACAGTACGACTTCCGAAGAGTACTGTTATACCAGTTGATTACTTAGGGCTGGTGTCACTGGTGGGTATGCTGGGCAATCTGCTAAGGTCCTATGCCCCAGCAGAATCCCACTAACTCAGAATCCTCCCCCCTTCATTTCACTTCTTCTTTTCACAATAGCTTGTTGCCTCCAACTCTCACTCTGCTCCAGAAAACAGTGGTGATGTGAAGGACGATAAATAGATATTCCTGCCTGGTTCCTAATTAACTTTTTGGCCAGCAGGCAAACAGGCAGTAATAATGACTGGGAAGAGGAGGAGAAGGGGCTGGGGGAGGCTGGTGGCTCCAATATCAAATAAGCAGTGGATCTACAGTTTGTTGTTGTTGTTGTGTGCCTTCAACTTGTTTCTAATTTATGGTGACCCTAAGGTGAACCTATCACAGAGTTTTCTGGGGCTGAGTGTAGGACACATCCAAAGTCACCCAGTGCGTTTCCATGGCCCAGTAGGAAATCAGATCTATCCAAGGTAGTGAACCTATTTAGGGGGAAAAGACAGGGTTCTGCACTTTGGATAGGTGTGGGCTAAGGCATGGATTAAAACCCAGAACAGAGGCACTGACATCAAAGCTACCATCTGTCAGTTGAAGTAGTCACTAGCAAGAAAGTAGAGTCACTGAAGGAGAAGGACCCACTCAGGGTATCATGCCTAAAGGTGCTCTAAAAACTGGAGCCAGCGCTGCGTGTATTACTGCTGTAAGCAAAGTGAATGGTTACAGGCATTCTGAGAGCTGCTAGCATTCCCCAACCCTCTTAGCATCAAGGCATTGTAGAGCCAACGAAACAAAGAAGTCTTGGATTTGTATAGTAATCTTTCTGAAGGCAAATGACTCCTGTCAGAGAGTGCTGTGCTACTGCATTTTAATAGCAGTGCAGCAGTATAGAATTGGTTGTTAGATTCAGAATGGTTATGAAGTATGAAGAGATATCAAAGGTGTTAGCTGTAAATGAAAGCAAATATTCAGCATCAGGTTAATAAGATATTATAAGCGAGACAAAAGAAGAGACAAGGTATTCGTCTGGAATCATGAGCAAGACAGATGAAAACAAACAAATGGATGAGAAAATTAAATTATACTGAATGATCTTCTAGATGTGTAAAAAAAAGAAGAGAAGCTGTGGGACTACCAGGATTGTTTTGATTTTTAAAAAGAGATAGAGCAACCTAAGAGAGTTCAATACACTGTAAGAGCATCAAAGGCAGCCAGCAAAGCAGATGGAAAAATGAAATGATGGCCTTTACAGGAAAGTGCCATGGGATGTCTTACTCAATGTAAGGATGCTGGATTCTGTGAGGCATTGATGTCTAGTTTTAACATGCACCTGGTGTAGAGGACTTATTTTTCAAGTGCAGTATCACAGATACTTAGAATGTGAGCTAAAAACAGCATCCATTTTCATTTACAACAAAATGCTGAGCAATAATGTTTTGAATTTAATGTTAACACTCTAATTAGGAAATATCATCATCTGCTCCCTCACGCTATGCAAGCCAGGGTGCAGAAGCTGTATGTCTGATGCCAAAACACAGGAAGCTTTATAAGATGGGAGGAGACCCCCTCCCAATCCACAGATTGATTGAAAATGCTTCCAAAGGATATCTTACTAGGTAGTATAGACGAAGAAATATGGCTCCATGTTCGCTTTTTGGGTGCTTCTATATTTTTGCTCAGTTCTGAGCCAGCCCTACCATAAGGCTCCGTAAACCTCTTGCCTCAGGTGGAAGAACTGGAAGTGGCTGTGAACTAAGCATAGCCCACTCAACTCAGTTTGGTTCCCTGATGGTTCTATGCAACCAGACATGGCAGCAAGCATCTGCCGTTTTCACTCCCTCTGAAGGTATTGGGTGCTCTGCAGGAATCTGCTTCATCATGCATGGCTGCTGTGGCTGTAGATCCCAGTCTTAAAGGATGAAGCAGATTAAGACTGGGGTCTACAGCCACAGCAGCCATGCAAGAGGAGGCCAGTCACTTGTATCTTCCTCTGCATTGCCATCCTGTCAGGCACTGTGTGTTTGGGGAGGGGATTTACAGTGGCGATCTGTCACACCAGAGCCTCTGGAGCCATGTAGGACTATCTTTCAGTTAATGCTGGGACCAGGGATGTTGTGCTGGTATGGCAGAGAAGGGTGCAAGTGACAGGTACAGAAGTGGAATTCATAGGCAGTGGAAGCCCAATTTGGGTGGAGCAGCCATTGCTCATCATCTGAAGGGGAAGCTTCACTAACGTCTGGGTTGGCTTAGTTGCTAGTATGGCCTATCATCTATAAAATGAACTGCTATGTGCCTCTCAGCCACATAGGACATTACATTAGTTGTAGGGTGTTTTTTGCGAAATGCAAGCACAGCCTTGGAGTGGCATTTTTTGTCAGGACTATTGCAAGGAGAGAAAGTAATAAACTTCTCCTTCCAATTTCATTGCATTCACACAACTACTATCATGTTTCTTTTAGGTCTCAGACTGTCTTACAAGGAAGGGATAAGAAATTCTATCACAGCAAAAACCCAAGGGTTTCCACATTTATCTCCCAGGCAGCTGCAGTGAATTCAGTAATATATTGTCTAAGCAAAAAAACCCCTTTGATCCTTTTTTCTCAGGTTGAGATCTTAGGATCTAGTGGTTGAACAAAATGGTAGCACAATGAAGTGGAGGAAAGAAAATACCATGTGCTGAGGAAACAGCTTTTCAGATATTGGAAGGCACTATTACAGAATCCTCTTAGCCCACCATGCTCATATTAATTTCATGCTGTTCTGTAATGGTCTCTGGAGAAACCAGTTCTGTAGGTTATTCTTCTTCTCTAAATCTTTCAGCTTGTAACATGAGAAAGCCAATTCTAATTCTTAGAAGTGTGACTAGTGTGAAATTAGTGCAATTGTGATGGCTGCCTATTAAGTTATGCTGAGTCCATTTTAGAAATTTTAAAAAGGCCCTATAAGTATTGCATAATCCCATCATCATCATCAGCAGCAGCAGCAGCAGCAGCAGCAGCAGCAGCAAATAATACATCACAGGTTACATTTCCACCATCTTAATGTTTATGAGCTTTTTATTCTAGAATCTCTTTCCAGAACAGCATTTGATAATGTGATGGGTCAGGAAAGTACCATCCTCTCACATGGAAGATCAGGAGGTACCACGTTACATAAACGTCATCAGATTTGGGCACCTTTCTTGACTGCTTCGATCCATGAGTCACTTTTTCCCCAGGAAGGCCCCATCCCATACATGGGTGTGCCATTGTTCTGAAGACAGCTGAAGTCAGAGTCCTTCCTGTGTTGTATAGCCTCTAGACAAGGATGAATAATTAATATTACAAATATTTAATATTTTAGGATGATTTAATACATCAAAGAGCATATCCTGACTAACACTTTATGTAGCACTTTGAAAAGAAAGGGAAAAAGCATAATATGAGGCTATCTGTACTATCTGTTGATTGAAGGTAAAACAACAGATGAATTTCTAATGATTATAGCTAGGACAATCCTCTTTGAAAATGAAATAGAATGGACCGGAAGCTGCAATAAATTCCACCAGTCCATTTAACCTGAAAGGAATTAGAAGAATTAGGAATTAACTTTGTCCAGTGGGGCTAGGCAATTGGAAGCCCATGGCAGCAAGCAGCCTGCAGCTTCATTTCAGGCAGTCTGAATTTTGGCCTGATTTCAGAAGCCTTCTCCAAGCCATCACATCAGATGTCTGGCAAAAGTGATCTGTCCCTCACCAGGCAGCCTGCTACTTTGGGAGACTCAGATAGCTTGGAAAAGTTCCTTTCTTGGACTATGAGTCCCAAACATCTCCTCCCCCCACCGCCACCAACATGGATTGCAAAGATACAGAAGCTCACAGGAGAAGACTGGAATCACCCTGGTCATGATATTGGCCCTTCTTATAGTCTGCATTGAGAATGGAGGATATCATTGTCTCTGCAGCTGTTGAAAGGTTACTGTACAGAGTCAAGACAGACACAGGAACAGAAATGTTAGCAACTGCAACATGTAGTCCCCAGATCCAAAAGCCCAGCAAGTGCCCTCCACTACCTTTGCCTTCCCCTTCTTCTGCAATTTATGGTGCCTTGGATCTGAGAAACCATATGTTGGAACCAGGCAGATTGTGATCACTGAAACAAGACTTACCTTCTGTTCAATAAAGTTGCAATAAAACTCTGTGCGATCATTTTTTTTCCCCTTAAACCTAGAGCTTGATGACAATCCTGCAAGGCAAAAAAGGGTACTGAGTATCAGTCATGGCAATGGTTGGAGTGAAAAGTCTGGCATTCATGGAGATCAGCCTGTAGAAGTAATTGGGTGCTTACAACTATCTCCTTTGCAGACAGTATGTATTAACCTTCTGCTTCTTGCGTAGGAAACTATGACACTGGCTAATACAACAATTCTATTTTGCGGTGTTGCTATTGCAGTAATTCTACTTTTCTACTCAATCTGTGAAAAAAAAAAGGATGAGCAGTCAGCCACAGTTCTACCTAGTGTGCTGTAAGCATGTATGACATGACACTGGTATTACCACATATCTTATTGACTGCTGATGGGCACCCAGCAGTGGGTTAATGTACTGCTGTTGATGTTGCATGAAACCTTGGAAAACCTTGATTTTGGGGTGACAGTTATTTTGGGGCTATAGCTCCCAGAATCCCTCAGAATGCTGTGGAATTCTGGAAACTGAGGGCCCCCTTGTAGTTTTTAGAGTCCCCATGTGTGTTGTAATTGGTTGCAGAGGTAATACAAATAATATACTCCACCATAGCTTTGTAAATAAACTGAGGGGAAGTGAGGAGTGGAAGCTTCTGCTAGTTTGCATGTTATTCTACAGGAGTTTAGGTACAGGACATATTTGGGGTTAGGATTTCCCTCCTACACACCCTGTTTCTTACAGTGTCACTCTAACCTGCAGCCATTTTTTCTTCTATGTCTTTCCTCCATTAGACCACGTATTTGATTATGAACAAATAATTTGTAAGTAAGGCTACTTTTATATTCTTTACTAAGAAGGCTGAGTTTATTTATTTTCTGTGCTACACCATGTATGTGAGTGTATGTTTGTGGGCATGGGACTGGTTATTGTTTAGCTTCTGACTACTGTAGTTGAGAGATCACTACACTACAAAACCAATAGTTTTGTATTCTGTTGACTTCAATGGAAGTTGTCATATCTTGTGTTGGAATAAATGTCACATCATTATGGAGGCGTGATCAAGACCGTATGCAGCATAGAATTTCAACAAGGCCCCTCCCTCAACATTCTACAAAGCTGCCCAAGTTTGTGGTCCCTTTCCTGACAAGCTGCCATATCCCTGGTGGTAATGGCATTGCAGACTCTCCAGCCCTTACCCAGCCTGCACTAAAACAGAAGATTTGGTTACTATCCTAAAGCTCTTGAGCCAGCCCAGTTTGTCTGACTGCAGTGCAGTTTAGTGCTGTACTCTTAAAGCTGAAAAATCATATTTTGATTAAGAAAAGTCATTAGAGAAAGCTGAGTAACACTGACAAATTATCTAGTGTTGCCATTAGAATTTAGTAATGGGACTGCTAAGCCAAGTGCTAAAAACAATGTAATTTCCAAAGTACAGAATTATTTCCAGTTCCTAAGCAATTTAATAATGTATTTCAAAGAGTTCTTTAATTTCCAAAGAACATATACAAAGAGTGTGGTTGGATTATTAAAGGGATTCCTGATTTCACCTTGTACCAAAATAAAGGACCATCACTTTTCAATAGAGTCTGCTTCTGTACTCCAGCATGTGGAGAGGAAAACAAATCTTCCCATTTGGGATTGTGGTTTGAGACTTGTCTGGGACAGTGCTGTTAGGGATTCTGTGAACTGTAATAAAAATATCTATTGGGTCTGCCACTTCTCTACTAATGGTGTAGCAAAACAATGTCACAACACCCAGAAGCTGTTTTTCCCTGTGTATTCTTGCCCTTGCTATGCCTTTTGCCCTTTATAAACCTGTCAAATGTGGGTTCCAAGCCCAGTGTCTCATTCTAAGGCTGATCCACACTACCAAATTAAACTGGTGTGATACTACTTTAACTGGCATGGACTCATCTGATGAAATCCTGGGATCTGTAGTTTTGTAATGAATTTAGAAGGGGCTGTCAAAGCGCCCTCATGGTACAGCATAAGTGCACACTAGAAAAAATTTCCAAACTACATACCCCAGGATTCTGTAGAACAGAGCCATGGCAGTTAAAGTGGCATCAAACTGCTAGAATTATACAATTGGATATATCCCTAGTGTTTTTGGTTGGTCTGTATGCTGTTTATTTATTTATTGTGTACTTATCCTGCTTTTCTCACAACTCTGATCACCCAGTGCGATTTATTTCAAAACAAACAAAGAAACAGGGACAGACTTTGGGGCTTACAAACTAAAGCAGGAATGCAGTGAAGTGGCAGAGAAAGGAAGAGGAGGGAGATCTGCCCCCCCCCCCCAAATGCAGAGCTTGAAAAGTTTACCTCTTTGGACTATAAACTTCCAGAACCCTCAGACAGTATATGGGGCATTATGGAAGTTCTAGCCCCCAAAGTTTTTCAGGCTTTGTTTAAAGGCAGTACCCAGCTGGGCTGATTTCCTCTTCCCAGTAATCTTAATTAAAGTATAAATAGTGGCTCTTGCTCCCTTGGCTTATGGACAGGGCAGGGTGCTTTGTCTCCTGCAGTTTCAACTATTCTTTTGGGTAGGAAGGAAAGAAGAAGGGGGGGACTTTCATGAAAGTACTCCTCCTCTGGATGATGGCTGAGGCTCAAGACTTACTGTTATTCCCTGGACAGGGGGGAATAGTGTTCTTGTGGCCTTAAATCCCCTGCCTTACAAATTAGAGATAGGGTGGGTTTGATTCTGTTTGCACTCAACTATAAATGTACAAAATTTGCACTTTCTTGATCGATGTGGGAACTGGAATGCAGCTGTCCGTTGCTGTTTGCACTTCTTCGGACTGTGTGAAACACAGTTTGAGCAAAAAATGTAAATGTTAGGGAAAAGTGTAAACACAAAAGTGTATGTTGAGCAAAGTGATATATAAAAAAGGTATTGTGTAAGGCAAATATATCTGCAAAAGGTTGTATATCATGCAAATGTATCCAAAAATTTGTATTTCAGAACAAATGTCTACAAAATGCATCTGCATTTCCCTGTGATCTTCTTTAAAACAAATTGCAACTAGATGCAGAAATTTGAATGGAATAAAATGAATGATAACTTGGAAAATGAGAAATTGTAAAGAACCAAAATTGACAGAATCACCTACACTTAGCATGTGATTTGCAGCACTCATGGTTTTGACACAGATTGTGGCAGGGTTTGTGTTTTGCAGGTCCCTGTTCCTGCCAGATCTTCCCAACTTCTCTGACCAGCTTCTCCCATCCATGCCTTCTCTCTCTTCTTGCAGAAACTCGTTTCTGTTTCCCCATTCTCTGTTTGCTTTTACTGCTGCTTCTAATGCCAGAATGGGGAAAATGCAGCTTGTGAGTCACATGTGGCCTTTAGGAGCTCATTTTGTGGGCCCTGAAGTCCCCTGAGAAGAACTCTCAAAGCTCCCAGATGCCTCCCTCCAATTTTTTTAGGTACATACACACAACCATCAAACAAAACTGACACAAAAAACATGGTGGTTTGGCTGCCCCTTGCCTCAAACTCAGAGTCTGCTGAAACTGTGAAAAATGGCTGTATTAAGGTTAATTCCCAGAACTAGAACTGACACAATATCACTTCTGGTTGCACCCAGAGTGGCTGTGCAGTCCATGGGGGTGATGGTGGTGGTGCAGGGGAAATGCCTCTGATTCCCTCCACAATTGCCCGCCATTGTTCTATGGAGTGGGAAGACGCTCTAGCAATCTCCTGCACCACAGAAAGCTACGGAATTGTCGCCACATTTCACCAGCAACTGCAGCAGCAAAACCATACATTGCTGCCAGATTTCTTCAGTGGAATTGGATCTAGGGAGTCCCATGAGGGTCCTCAAACCCTGGAAATTTGCTCACACTAGTCCTATTGATATGCAAACATGCATATGATTTCTTCTTATAAGACAGTGTAAAAGGAGTTCTTAGGAAAACTAACTATACAGTTGCCTATATGATAACTAGTAAGCTATTATTTACATTCTAGAGTGCAGGAACATTCTTCCGTCAAGCATGATTCGACTGATGGTATCCACATTCTCTTAGCCGAGAGCCTGAGGACTTGTGACATGCATGCTAATCATCCCCCACAGTCCAACACAGAGTTAAGTGTGCTTCTCAGTGACTGGAATAGATTTAATAAATAAAGCTACCCAAACCCTTGAGCTCATCCTTGTGTTGGATGTTGGTTTCTGTCTGAAGCCATGACAGGCAGCATTTGAGTGTTATCAGATGGTAAAAACAAAAGAAGACACTTTAACCAGCTCAGTTGGGGATCAAAAATGCTAAACTACAGTCTTTGGTGATCTCTGTGCATAATGCTTGCCAGTGTTACAAAAGAAAGTACGAAGTAGGTGAAACAGAGGCTCACCTGCCAGGCAACATATGTTTTGCTCCAGTCAAACCCAAGGGCTTTGTACTGAATTGAGACAGATGCTTATCTAACCTTCTGTACCATTCCAAAAAGAAAGACTCCCCACCTTTGTGGCACTAGATTGTGCAGGAAAACATTGTTTTACCCAAGACAGTTACTGAAAATCAGGACTCTCTTGTTATGTTCCCTCCTTCACACCACCTACCTGATGATCTATGGAGTTATTTTTTAAGCTGACAATTGAAGATTCCCTTTGTACGTACCAACTTTGCGACACTTGAGACTCAGTGAATTGTAAACTTTCACAACAGATTTATATGCTATAGGTTTTAATACCTGCTCGGTGCTTCAAGTATATTAAAGAGGACAGTCTTTAGCTGCATTTGACAGAAATTATTCTAGACATGGCCTATTTTTCATGTGTTAGTCTACTGTACATGATAATTATTGCTTGGCCTTTTATAGTGGATTTTTTCCTTTCTGATTCTATCTCAGTTTGTCGAAGAATAACTTGCAATATTTTAGCATGATGAGCAATTGGTTTCGTATAGTCTATAAACTGCTATATTTTAGATTTTTATTATTTTAGCCTGTGTATTCTAAGGCCTGTTAGGAAATAGAGTATGGATATATGTTGACTATAAGATTAGATTCAGACCTTGGTTCAGCCATTCAAAGAGAACTTAATGCAGCTCAAACCAATTTAGAGGTTATGCAATCAGTGGTGGCCAGTGGTTTCTGTATCGGGGCAGAGGGGCAGTGAATTCACTCCGGCTCTTAGTCTGAACTTTCAAGAATCCACTGAACATTCTGAGCACTATTCCTCCAGGAGGCTCAGCACCTTAGATAGCTTCTTTAAAAGTCCAGAATAAAATCTGGAGCAGATTCACTAACCCACTGACATCGAAGCCATTACCTGCCCTTGTGCTCTATTCATCCTGGGTCTAAATGCAGATCTTAGTTTGGAAGCCCAGATCTTTATGCCTCCTGTTGCCTTTTGTTGGAAATTAACAACATTAATTAATTAAAATTTTAATAGCCCCTGCAATTATGCATGACAAATTTCAGATAAGTGGGTGCAAGGATTTCATCTCCCAAATCTGTGTACATGTAGGCTATATTTATACTATGTGGAATTCTACAGGCTGTCTGATCATGTGGAAAGAGCCTATGTGTGCCCATTTGAATGTGTTTGGGCTCAATTTTATTCTGGACTTTTAAAGAAGCTATGGATGAAGGAACAGAGGGCATGCTCATCAAATTTGCAGATGACACCAAATTGGGAGGGGTTGCTAATACTCCAGAGGACAGGATCAAAATTCAAAATGACCTGGACAGATTGGAGAGCTGGGCCAAAGCTAACAAAATGAAATTCAACAGAGAGAAGTGTAAGGTCCTACACTTAGGCAGAAAAAATGAAATACAGAAATATAGGATGGGGGACACGTGGCTGGATGGCAGTACGTGTGAAAGGGATCTAGGAGTCTTAATAGACCACAAGCTGAACATGAGTCAGCAATGTGATGCGGCAGCCAAGAAAGCCAATGCAATTCTCTGCTGCATCAATAGGAGTATGGTGTCTAGATCAAGGGAGGTACTGGTACCACTCTACTCTGCTTTGGTTAGACCTCATCTTGAATACTGTGTCCAGTTCTGGGCACCCCAATTCAAGAAGGACATGGTCAAGCTGGAGCATGTCCAGAGAAGGGCGATCAAAATGGTGAAGGGCCTGGAAGCCATGCCCTATGAGGATAGACTTAGAGAGCTGGGTATGTTCAGTCTGCAGAAGAGAAGGTTAAGAGGGGACATGATAGCCATGTTTAAATATTTGAAGGGATGCCATGTAGAGGATGGAGAGGGCTTGTTTTCTGCCGCTCCAGAGACCAGGACAAGGAGCAATGGATTCAAGCTGCAGGAAAGGAGATTCCACCTGAACCTCAGGAAGAACTTCCTGACAGTCAGGGCTGTCCGGCAGTGGAATATGCTGCCTCAGAGTGTGGTGGAGTCTCCTTCTTTGGAAGTTTTTAAGCAGAGGCTGGATGGCCATCTGTCGGGAGTGCTTTGAGGGTGTTCCTGCGTGGCAGGGGGTTGGACTGGATGGCCCGTGTGGTCTCTTCCAACTCTACATTTCTATGATTCTATGATTCTATGATTCTATGAATTCAGATGCTCAAACCTTTGATGGGATTTAGAGAATAAAGAGCAGGGGCAATAGGCACAATCTTGTTGCCAGACATATGTTCCCTTTACTACCATTTTGTAGGAGCAGGGATGCCACCTTTTCCCTGTCTCCTTAAGAGGGAAGGCATATCAACAACAGTAGCCCAAAATAACCCAAACAGCACTGTGATTTATTGTTAAATACATCATTGCAATCTTGAAAAGAAAACAGTAGGGCTTAGCAAGAAAACAAAAGCAAGCAGCATTATCCTTTAAAAAAAAACAATAACTGTGCTCTCCACAAACACAGGTTTTTGACTGTCCTACCCTCAAGGTACCATTTTAAGTACTCCATGCTCCACTCATTCACTTGCTCACTCAAGTCATTTTGTGTCGATTAAATTTCTATCACTGCTATAGTGGAGCAACAGGGTGTCATTTTTCAAAGGAAGTGTGTGATGGAACAGAGCTGAAGTAATGTGCATGACCAGCGACAAAAGGGAAGAAGCCAAGGGGACAGTTGGGCAAACATTTATTTGAATTCCTGCTGTACTGAACCATGTATGGCCATCCAGGTAAGTGGCCCTCAAAACCAAGCCAAACAAAACTGCTCTTGCACAGCTTCTCTGAAAAATGACAATTCGAGTCACTCATATTGAAAATTGTTTATCACTCAGACTAGAAGTACTGTCTGTCTTTTAGAAGATTCAAGATTATGGATCAGTGGAAAAGCAAGATGTTATTCCTGTTGTAATGCACATCAGAAGTCACATTCACTTCTGCTCCAGGATGGGTATGTTGGGGTCGGAAGAGAAAAGCTTTCTGCTACATGTCTGGTATAAAAGTACTCTGAGCTCAACAACAGCTGGCAAATGATTTTTTTTTCTATTTTGGGCAATGCTAATAATTTTTTTTTCAGAGTCTTTAGCTCAAATATGGGCAGCTTAAATGACAGATATTTCCCCACCTTGTTTCACCCTGCTTTTCTTTATCAGTCTTTCATCTGTTGCCTCTTGTATCTCAGATTGTAAGGTCCCATGAGAGAGACTGGACTTGTTGCTCTTTATTGTAGTTAAGCCAACTTTGACTTAGGGGGATCCTATGAATGAGAGACCTCAAAGTCATTCTATCATCAACAGCCCCACTCAGGTCTTGCCAACTCAGGGACGTGGCTTTTTCTTGATTGAGTCTATCCATCTACCATGTGATCTCCCTGTCTTCTTCCTGCCTTCTACCTTCCCAAGCATTATTGTCTTTTCAAGTGAGTCGTGCTTTCTTATGATATGTCCAAAGTACAACCAGCTCAGTTTAGTCTTCTTAGCTTCTGTGGTCGATTCAGGGGTTGAGCAATTTTTTTTAATTAGTTTTTATTCACAATATAAGATATGAAAAAGAAAGGACAAAAATAACAAAAATGTCAAGAACACAACAGTAGAATAAAAGAAACAAAAAACAGGCAAGCAAACAAAGGAATCAATTAACTCGACAGCGTCTCATTGCAATTAAATCTCCCTTATATATTAATTTGATCTTTATCTTAAGCTAGATACATCCCTTTAATTCCCTAAGAGTTCAATTATATTAACTTATTCAGCTATTTATTTAAATCTCTTTTGATTATAACCATTCAACTTAATCCACAATTCATACCCAGTTCTAATCTATAAAACTCGCTACCACTAGGTTTCCCCATCTGCTTCTTAAATAGGTGATTAAAGAGTCCGATGTTTTTATGTAGGAACCCATCAATGTTCCTCTTATTAAAACAGTCTATTTATCTGTTACAGCCATATCTAGAAGTTTGATTAACCAATCCTCCTCATTAGGGACATCAGATTGCTTCCAGTTTTTAGCATATATAATTCCTAGTCACAGTGGTCATACAAAATAACAACCTCCCATATTTTTTTTCTATCTTTTCATCCATCATACCCAACGGATATAATTAGGGACTGAGCATTTGAAACTTCATCTAGTGAAAGAGAAGGCATACTGGCAGGTGGATCTCCTGATTCAGGTTTACATGAACAATCTCTTCTGGAGAGGATATCCCGCTCCACTACAAATTGGTAGGCAGAGTGCACACCATGGGTCACCCAAGGCTATCTTCGTGGGACCACATCCCTTGCATCCCCACTCACAAAAACAGGGAGCAAAAGTGTTGAACCTCAGAAGCTTCCATGGGGCATACTTTGTCATGTTGCATCATTTGGGGGTGTGGGCAGGACTGGTTTTAGGTGTTGGGACCATTTTCCAAAACTGGAAGTAACCAGAGTAATAGTAACAACAATGTTTCCACATTCAGAATCCTCACACATGTTCAAGATCTTCACATTCATGCTTTCTGAAAAGACACTGCACTTTGAACAAATTGGATTTAGGAAAGTATTAAGGCAAATGTATTCTAGGGAAGATTTTGCTCTATGCAAAGAAGCACAGGAGCCATGGGGTACAAATGTTCCAGTAGAGAAAGAAGCAGGGAGATGAAATAAAGCCAGCAAAGAGGGACTCAAAATATTTGACCAGGAATGTCACTAGAGAAGGAAATCCACCTCATTCTCATGACGACTTAAATTCATTTAATTATGTTTTCAGAGCATGTAGATACCACAAGGAATGACAGGGGGAAGCAAATATACTGGAAGATATGTTGGCACAAACTGTTTGAATGCATTGTTCAAATGTATCACAGGGAAAACACAAGGGGTGGGAGGGGCAGAAATCCCTCAGAGGGGCTAACAGAGCAGTAATTCAATACTCGAGAGCCACAGGAAGATAGGAAATGACCTTCTAGTAGGTCTAGAGATTTTATTCATCTTAGCATGATATTGTCTACTGTGGCAGCAGCAATCCAGGGTCCCAGAAAGAGTTCTTTCTCATCACGTGCTGTACTTTTTGCCTGAATCTGCCAGGCATTAAACCTGATACTGCTCTGTTACTGAGCTGTGGCTCCCTATACTTCCACACGAGGACTTGGTCAGCAGTGGTTGGAAGGACTCGTCATTTTAAGCAGATGAAAACATTTAAGGCTTCAGTGAAAGAGGGAGAGACATGATAGGCTCAGTTGTCATGTAAGACATTTACCTTGCATTAACCATATTATTCATTCAGCACCCAAACTATTTCTCATAGCAGAAGGCATGCAAAGACATATGTAACAAATGGGAGAAGGGAGAAAGTATGAAGGATGTCTTGTTATTCATGCTGAGGGTTTTAAACTGTCTTTCTCTGACTTACCTCTTTCTTCTAGTTACATAACTGGCATATACAGTATTCTACAAATGTATCAACAGAGAGAAAGAGAATCATCCATGTCTCCTGGTATTAATCTCCTGAAACAATAGACACTGTTACTGAATCCATTACAATTTTGACTCAATCACAGTCAAAAACAATTTAATTCTGAACCTCCAGCAGGGAGGTACATAACGTGGGTTGGATGGAGAGAGATAGTTCTACTTCCTTGATCTCAGAAGTGGGCAATCTTTTTATGTCAAGAGAGATTTTCTGGTTGGGTGAGGGAATGGTAAGGGCCACTTGTCAGGAACTAGGAAGTGAAGTTGAAGCCAGTTTGGAAAAGTTACTTTTTGGGTTACAACTCCCAATATCCCTAGCAAACATGGCCAGTGTCTGAAAGTTATAGATACTGTAATTTAAGCACTCCAAAAAACTTTTCTAGGGTCTCAGCATAATTCAATAGCAATATACAGCCAGTAGCATATGAAGATATCTGAATATCTCAAAAGCTTGCATATATTTTCATAGCATTTTAGTTAGATCTTATAAAAGAATTACCATAATATGAACTTTGGTTTTTTAAAAAAAAACAGGTGCTATTTTTCCCCATATGATTTTGAGACTTTGCCATTTAGCAGTGAGACCTTGTTTATTTTTTTTTTAAAAGAGGACTTTACACCACTAGGATTTTGTAGAACTCGACTCTCTGAGGGTTGATATACCCTCCAACCACAAGGTAAAGCTTGTGTTTTAACTATATTGTATTTATCTTAATTTGCAAGACCCAATCAGGAAAAGCTGTTGTTGCTGATCATCCTCATCCCCAATTAAGCTTCTGTTTCTTTATCTAACCCAACATCTATAATTATCTCCAGTACTGAAAAAATAAGGACTGCCTGGTTCATGTCTCCACCGTGAACCATCATCAGTTTCAATATGAATGGAGACCATTCTGGAGTTTTGAGGGTGGCTTCTATTTTCAAATTGGAAAATCAAATTTGACTGCCCTTTCCCCCTCTCAACAAGACCATGAGTGACTCTAATTGAAATTTAATACTATTAGGTCATTTAACGGGCACCATTTGTGAATTTACAGTGGGATTCCCCCTTACCCTGCTTGGACCCATAAGCCACTGGTTGTACCTGTAGGTTCTTCTTCTACATCCCATTTCAATAGAGAAACATGCACACATGACTAAAAGATCAAGCCTTTCTCCCTCCTCCTACCTGATTGCTTGATGAAGAGGTTTGCCTTTTTAATTAGCTTGATAACAGTAGTGTTATGAGAATACTACTCTTGGTTCTTAAATTGGTAGTGATGAGGAGAACCCACAGTCTGGAACATTAAGTTTAAAAATCAACCCAATAACAGGAAACTTTAGAAACTGGGAAACACCAATAATTGAAATAGCTTAATTAAATAAGATAACAGGCTATCTTGTGTTAGTTCACAGGGCAGACTATGCGATTTACAGAGCATGCCATGGAGGTTCTCACAAATTGAATTACAGGGTTGACAGATCTCAGGATCTGGCCTTGAGTTTCCAGTTCCACGGATCATCTCCAGGCAGGAGGCAGAGTGCAGATTCTACAGCTGTAGTACACTCAGCTCTGAGCAAAAGGAAGGAACTGCGTGCAAATTTCCAGCTCAGCAAGTAGAGCAGCAGCTGCTACAACCTGCAAGGTTTAAGGGATTTGTTGTTGCTACTTGCAAAGACTCTCCAAGGGATATTGTTTTACTTAGCTGGCTTCCTCCTTCCTTTCCAGTCATTGTTACACCAGTGCTCACCCTCTATACTGCTCAGAATCTACCTTCTGGCTAGAAACCAAATGGGCTTTACTAAATGTTTATTACCCTGTCTCCCAAAATAAGAGAGGATGAATAATGCCCTAATTTTCAGCTTGATCTAGAAACAGTCCGTTTAGCTAAATCCTAATTTCCAATCAGGAAACATATGTTTTCTTTCTCGCTATCTATCTCTGAATGACAAGCTGTGAGCAACTGTGGTTGATACTTAATGTATAATGCTTAATGACATTGCTGGGGTATGTTCCTAGGTCTCAGGTTACCTTCTGAAAATCTCAGGGCCTGCAACGATTCTGAACTGGTAATCGTAATTGGTTACAATAGCAGAAGCAAACATGTCTTTGCAAACCCAGATTAAGCATCTGCTCTTGTTCTCCCCATAACTCTTCATAAGAAAACAAGAACAAACAAAGTCCATAACTCCTTGCTGGACCAAATAGTTCTCCATTTGAAAGCACTGTAAAGAATTATTTTCCCTCATTTGGGCATGAGGCAAATTCCTTCTTAGACAACATGAACCTCTGTGTGAGGCTCTGTTGTCAGAAGACAAGGAGGTCAAGGCCTGTGACCACTCCAGTCTAGAGAAATCTGAATGAGCATCACTTGAGTCTTTCATTCAACATCACACTTCACTTTAGTGACTTTTCAAGAAATGAGTTTATGAAACTGACTGTAGGATTTCACCCTTACTGTGAAATCCTCTTCCCTTTTGTGACACCAACTGGTCTTGAATGCTGTGAAACTGCTGACAGAAAAGATACCAGAAAACAGTTTTAAAAGTTGCCAAGGGTTTGTTTGTGTGTGTGTGTGTGTCCAGAGGTGTTATTTTTAGCCTTCCAAACAGCTAGAGGTCATGTAGCACTCGATAGAGGAAAATTACAGAAGACACAGATGATTTAGTGGTGTTTGAGGAAGTCTTCAGAATGAAAGGTAACATATTTTGGAGTGAGGCTGGAGGGGACAGAATCTGATGGATGGGATGTCAGCCCAGTGGTCATCAGAAGGGGAGAGGGTGCAATCTGCATGACTGGGAGATGTGAATGGAATGAGAAAGTTAAATGAAGCACAATACGGCCACAGCAAGCTGAGGTTCCAACCTCCAACACGCAGGAGTAGCGTACAGTCTCCTCAATCGCACTCATCGTTACATTAAAAGGAAGTGACAAAATCATCAGGAGAGAAATGAGAATGACCATCTGAACCCGGGGGAAGAAGAGTATGAGAAGGGAGTCAGGCCTGCCTGGGGTTAATGCTGCTGAACTACAAATTGTGAATAGATTCATAGAAAATGGTAGGAGAGGCTAGGAGAAAAAAAAAATCTTGAGCCAAAATAAACTTGTTTATGGTGCCCAGTGATAATTTCACAATGAAGGTGCATTATGAGCTACAAGGTGATGTCATAAAGACATAGAACCCCTACTCTTTGACATTTTCGGTCTCCAGGATCAGTGTAATGTAATGGAAGTCTGTGGATTTTTTTCATCAGTGTAAAACATACATTTTATTTACTTGATTTGGTTTGTATTCCGCTGTTTTTCATAAGAGCTCAAGGTGGTTCACCATCTTACATAAAGACATATAGTTAAAATCCCAAATCATGTAAACTATCTAAAAACAGAAATCTAAAAAAATCACAAAATTGACATCTAAAATGACAAATTTCTAGGGTACAGTCACTGAGAAAGCCCTGCCACATGTGGCATCCCTACAAGAAACAATATTCTGGGGTACCACCAGCAGAGTTTCCCTGGTTGAACTTACAGGCCAGGCGGACTCATACTGGATGAGTTTAAATATCTGGGACCTGAACTGTTCAGAACTTTGATGCCAATATTATCATCTTTAGTTAGGCCTCCTAGGTCACTAGGCAATCAATGCAGATATTTCAGGATAGGTGTCACATGTTGTGTCTTTGTAGCCTTTATCACTATGAAGGCAGTAGCCCTCTGCACGCCCTCTGCACCAGCTGGAGTCCCCCAAATCATCACCAAAGGAAACACCATGTGGAATGCATTGCAATAGTCAATGAAGTACTATGGCCAGATCATCATGGTCCAGGAGTGGCTGTAGTTGGTGGGCCACCCTTTGCTGGCCATAAGCACTTCTCATCACTGAGGCCACTTGGCCTTATAATGACAACTTTGAATTGAGGAGTATTGCCAAACTACTGGTATGTACCTGTTTTGTCGGAAGGGTGATAAGATTATCCAAGACAGATCCTGGACCTGGGAATTACCTACCTACAGAGCTTCTGCCCTGTCATGATGTAAGTTCAAGTTATTGGACTTCATCTAGCCCCCTCCCCATGACTCCAGAAAGCCCTGGTCGAGCATTTGCACAACTTCTATACAGTTCTGGTCTGTTCAGTTCAGTTCAGATGGAACAAAGAAGTAGAGCTGCGTGTCACTTGCCTATTGATGACTTTGTGCTCCAAGTCCCCACATGACACTTCCTAATGGGTTCTTATAGATGTTAAATAGCACTAGAGACAAGATGGAACCTTGTGCAAGCCCATAGCATAATTGCTAGGGAGCAGAGAAGAAGTCTACTAAAGTGGCTTCTAATAATAATCATAAGGATAGGAGTAGAACCTCTGTAATATGGTGCCTCCAGCTGCCAAACCATTCCAGAACAATATTATCACCACTATCAAAAGCCATCAAGAGGTCAAGGAGAATCAACAGGGTAGCACTCCCTCATCTCTGTCCTGAAGGACATCAACCAGAGTAGCCAAGGCTGTTACTGTGCTGTGCCAGATACAAATGGTTCAGATCATCTCTTTCATCTGGAAATACCAGCAGTTCAGTCACCCCAGGAATAGGATTTTCACAACTAGATGATAATTTTGAAAAACAAAATTGTCTTCAACACATCCTCCATTTCTCTTTTTATAATGGATTCACTTGATGTTGCCAGTCACTTCTGCTTTTGCTCTAAATCTTCCCAAGGACCAACAGCAGGAATAGTGTATGAATGCTGAACCATTTTGCCCTCAAGTGTTTCACAAAGGTATCACAGAGGTCTTCTGAGGGCTTAACCAGTTCTTTTCCTGGATCTGATTACACAGTCCAGTTACAAGCCAGAAGACCTATGTAATCATAAAGTCCAATGGCCCATTCTGTTTTTGAATTAAACATTCTCTTCAGCAAGGAAACAAAGCAATTGCCTTGGAGAATAGATACTGAAGGATCAGGAACAATATTGAGATATTGGAACAGTGTGAGCAGTACAATCTTCCCTGTAGCCCTTTAAACAAGTCTGTTAGCAGAGGACCATATCACATCCTCAGTGATAGTCAATTTCAGCTTTCAGACCAATTGGCTTCTATATGTTGATTGAGGAAAGGGAACAGTGCTGTCTTGGGCCAGTCCTGCAAAGAACTCACCGGAAGACTTCCAGAGCAATCCTAAATAAGGACATAGCAGTGAGGAGGAGCAGAGTGGCAGATCTTCCATTGCCTTCTAAGCCCTGTTCACTTGTACTGGCTTGAGCAGAAGATATGTGTATGATACCTTCTCTAGGCATTGCAGTATGATGGAAATCCCTCCTTACAATTTATAGCAATGAAGGGGAGAGATTGTTGACAATATCAGTTCCAGACTGGTGTACCTTTAGCAATTTGAATCAGGCCCGCCTAGAAGCTCTTTGGCTGTCACCATCAGAAGCATAATCCTGCCTCTGATTTCCTTGTTTCAAGGCTTTTATCCAGCTATTGTCAGAAGGAAATCCTGGGAAAACAGTTTTCCAGCCACTCCGGCACAGTGGGGGCAAATGGCAAACACCAGTCAAGACTCCACAGGAAATATGGCAGCTTTGTGAGGCAGTCAGAAGGTGCTTGACTAATACATGCTGGGAGATGATGGGAAACAGCTGCCTAAAGGTACAATAGCTACTAATCCTGTCCTTTGACCCAAAATGTGGTAGTACGACTTTCTGTGATACCAATCATAATTGAATACTACAAACACAATGGCCGTTTCCTAACTGCACTATTATAGTGCTATTATTCACTTTCAACATCCTGTGGAATTCTGGGGTTTGTAGTTTACTGAGGCCAAAGAGCTCTCTGGCTAAGAATTCTAAATACCCTTCTCAATACTGCAAACCCCAAGATTCCATAGGATGTTGAAAGTGGAATGATAGCACTACAATAGTCTAGTGCAGAAATGGTCAATATCACTTTAATTTCTCTCTATATATACCTATCTATAACAACAGAAATTATACATTAAATCTGACACATATGCATTGTCCCCACAATCTCATGTATCAAATGACATGCTAGTTCAGGACCTGAATACAGGATTTTTTTTGCCTGCACTGCCCAGTATTTCTTTAGCATGAAGGCCCTAAATAAACAGTACAAAATAGAAGCAAGTGCAATATAGAAATTACACTACAAACAATTTACCTTTTTTGTATTGTCCTAAATACACAACTGCAAATACCACTACTTTATTCAAAATGAAAAGAGCCTCCTTTTTTAGCTTGGGGGATTCCAGTGCCTCTTAACCTCCAGTTTTCCCTCTTCTTCTGCACAGCCCCTTCTTTAGGGTTTCCCCACCCACTGGGCCAAAGCAAATCTCATAGGGTTTGTACGATCTTCAGAGTCAAAATTCCTATCATGGGTACCCCAATGAAGAGTTGGACCACCATTTTACCAAACACTTTGACTCTTTTATGCTCATTTAGTCAGTTACTCATCACATTCTTTTTCCTCAGGTCAAATGAGAAACTTTTCTTTTTCTTTCTTTCTTTCTTTCTTTCTTTCTTTCTTTCTTTCTTTCTTTCTTTCTTTCTTTCTGTATAGTTGGCTGGCAGCCTTATGGAAATGTTCTCAAAATGCCAACGTTTATATTATATTTTGCATAACACAAAAATTAAATGCACTTGGCATGATTTCCATCATGGTGATTCTACTGGGTTCTCAAATAAAACGGTCTATGGACAAAAACCTGGTTTCGTGCTTGCTTCTGCTCTTCATTCTGCTGGTCAGAGCTGAATCACCAGTACAGCAGGCTGCCAATACAGTAGGAGGGCATGCTGAATAAAATACATACCACAGCTGTACCTGGCCTTGTCAGAGAGCCAGCTAGCTTTAGACCAGTCTGTTCTCCACTGTTTCCTGGTCATCATCCATCTGTTTCAAATCCACAAAATGCTGAAGAAAACAAATATCTTTACCTATTATAGACACCATCCTTCAATTAAATTTTGATTGTGGAGCTGTGCTTCACAGAGTATCACCGGTAATGCATCTCCTTCAAATTTGTCAATAAAATAGATGCCAACCTATGGATTTGTTTGCAACATTTGGAGCCTTGTCCAAACAAAAGCTTGCCCATATGGTGCACCTGTCCAGCATACCTCCACCAACAAAGCAGCGGAAAGACGGAACAGAAAGTACTAGGTTATGAAGATAGATTAGCTAAGTAATGACATATAGTGTGTGATACCCAATTGGGAATACTTGAAAGTAAAGTAGACTAGGCACTTATTATTCTGCCAGGAAGTCAAGTGCTTTACTTTTCAATTTGCTTTAGCAGGAACACATATAAAAATAATTTCATTAAGAAAGGCTTACCTTGTACATGTATTTTCTTTCTTTTTTAGATTGGAGGTGAAATGCTCAGTGTTGCAAGGTCAGTTTTAAAAGATTTAAAAAAAATTAGTAGAATTTAGCAGGCTGCCCAGAGCTGATTTAATAGGAACAGACTAAAGTTGAAAAAGTAGGTGAGGGATATAGCCCCAGGATATTTGCTGAGGCTACATACAGTTCCTAGGATTAAGCTAACTGTCCTGTGGATGTCATCACTGCTCTTTTCATACGTTCCTGCTTAAAAGTACATTAATGTAGAATCTAGCTGTAGTCCATAGGAACATCCTTTTTGTAGGCTGCCATGGGTAGCTCACAGTATCGTAATCAGAATTTAATACAAGGTGGCATAATCCAAAACTGCAATCCAAAGAACATTAAATGTACCCGAATCCCAATGAGATCAGTCGGAATTAAGTGCTTAACTATGTTCTTATATGGGATTTAGGGCTAGTTTATTTATTTATTTACTTACATTTAAATACCGACCTCCTAGCAAAAAAGAAAAAAAGCGCCAAGGTGGCGTGAAACAAATGGTTTGATAGAACATTAAAACCAGCAAAAATAATTTAGAACAGTAAAACTGCAATAAAGCCACAAACAGGGCAATTCTGTGCTATGTAAAAAGTACTCCAAGGTTGGAGAAGTCAAAGATTTCCAAAGCCTGATGGATTGCTGCTAGCAATAAATCCTTCTGCTGTAAGAGAGGGGCAGATCAATATCTAGGCCATTTCTGCCCTGGACTGTTACAGTGCTATTATTCCACTTTCAACATTCTATGGAATCCTGGGGTTTGCAGTTTAGGGAGGGGCCTGAGGCCATAGGACGTTGAAAGTGGAATAACAGCACTATAACAGCCTCGTGAAGAAATGGCCATAGAGTCTCACCCTATCTGGCCATGTAATGTTCTCTAACAGACATCCCTCTGCATCTCCCAGTGTCAGGACTCTGATGTAAGAGCTGAAGATCTTTCCATGGTGACAGGGAGAGGGGATCCCCTTCTGAGATCTGACTTGAAGGCAGAAATCTATTCTGTGATTTAAAAGGCCAAAGTAAAAGGAGGTGATTTTAAAGGCCAAAGTAAAAAGATAGCCCTATATATTTCCATTGTCAGTTTGTGATGTGACTAAGGCAGGGATAACAATCACCCAATCACATGGTAGCCAACTGAAACAGCTTCTACCTGGTGACTGTTCCATGCTGCACCTTGATCAGCAAGGGCATTGCATATTTTGCCATATTTTTGGTAATCTTATACAGTGTAAATCACCCCAGGTTTTGACTATTTTCTGAAAAGAGATAAGACTTGCACCAACATTGTTATTACCTCTAGCACAAGGTCAGAATGTTTTATTTGCCCAAGTGCTTTACATTTATTGTGTTATTTGAATTGGCTGATTTTTGTTTATTACCTTTCCAATGTTACTATATTGTTTTGTCTTCTACTGCCTTTGAGATTCTTTAATATTGAATGTACTATTGTATTGATATTTGGAATTTTTAGGTATAACTCCCTGAGACTCATGTTATGATAAAGGCACAAATGATACTTTAAAAAGAAATAAAATAAAAGTAAGAAAAATAAGACAAACCATTTGGTATAGTATTAGGCATGTTCAGCAGGCAAAGAATTTAGAAGTCAGTGGCTATACAAAAAGGTTTGTTCCAGTGTAAGAAGAATGGTGATGGGTGACATGCCAAAATGAAGAGTCCTTGGCTACCTCTATACCTAAAGAGCCATGGACTTACTTAGAGTAACTCTGGGCAACATTTTTGTCCAGATGTCATTTTGTAGATGTTGTTTGGTTGCAATTCCCATGAGTCTAGCCAGAATATCTACTGGAGAGGCATGATGCAGATTATAGTGCAATATCTGTAAGGTCACAAGTTGCCCATCCTTGCTTTAGAGAGGCATTTCTACCCACATACTCTTTGAGTTAGAATTTTCAGAGAGATAAGATTTTTGGCTGAAAATTTTCAAATGTTTTGCTCACAAGTCAGAATTTTAGAGTCACTTGAGAGTCATAGAATTCTAAAATCATAGAGCTGGAAGAGAACACAAGGGCCATCAAGTCCAGCCCCCTATTACACAGGAATACGCAATCAAAATATTCCTGAGAAATGGCCATCCAACCTATGTTTAAAAACCTCCAAAGAAGGAAACTCCACCACACTCTGAGGCAGCACATTCCACTATCAAACTGCTCTTATTGTCAAGAAGTTCTTTCTAATATTTAGACATAATCTCTTTTCCTGAAGTTTGAAGCCATTGCTCTGGGTCCTAGTCTCTGAAGCAGCAGAAAACTGGCTCATTCCATCTCCCTATGAGATCCCTTCAAATAATTAAACATAGCTGTCATATCACCTCTTAACCTTCTCTTCTCCTCATAGGGCATGGTTTCTAGGCCTTCTACTATTTTGGTTACCATCCTTTAGACATCTTCCAGCTTGCCGATATCCTTCCTGAACTGTGGTACCCAAAACTGGACACAGTATTCCAGATGAGGTCTGACCAAAGCAGAATAGGGTGGTACTATTACTTCCCTTGATTTAGGCACTATACTCTTATTGATGCAGCCCAGAATCTCATTGGGGTTTTTTAGCTGCTGCCTCGCATTGCTCAGCCATGTTCAGCGTGTGGTCTACTAAGACTCCTTGATCTTCTTCACATGTATTGCAATCAAGCCAAGTGTCACCCATCTTATACCTGTGCATTTTATTTATTTTTTTCTGTCCGAGTGTAGTGCCTTACATTTCACCCTTTTATTATTTTATTTTATTAGTTTTGGTCCAGTTCTCTAATCTTTTAAAGTCATTTTGAATTCTGATCCTGTCCTCTAGGGTATTAGCTACCCCTCCTAATTTGGCATCATCTGCAAATTTGATAAGAATGCCCACTATTCCCTCATCAAAGTCATTGATAAAGATGTTGAATAACACTGAACCCTAGGGCACCCCACTACTCACATCTCTCCAGGATGAACAGGAGTCATTGGTGAGCACCCTTTGGGTTTGGTCAGTCAACCAATTACAAATCCACCTAACAGTAGCATTGTTTAGCCTACATTTGACCAGCTTGTTTGCAAGAATATCATGAGGGACTTTCTCAGTGGCCTTACTAAAGTGAAGATATGCTATATCCACAGCATTACCTTCATCTACCAAGCTAGTAATTCCATCAAAGCAAAAGAGAAAGAGAGAGAGAGGATTAGCTTGGCATGACTTGTTTTTGAGAAACCCATCTTGACTTTTAGTGATCATTACATTTTTCAAAGTGCTTACAGACCGCCTGTTTAATGATCTGCTCTAGAATCTTTCCTGGTAATTATCTGCTCTAGAATTTTTCCTGGTATTGATGTCAGGCTGGCTGAATGGTAATTGTTTGGGTCCTCTGTTTTCCCTTTTTGAAGATGGGGACAATATTTGCCCCCAACAGTTTGCTGGGACTTCTTCTGTTCTCTAGGAATTCTCAAAGATTATTGTCAGTGGTTCTGGGATTACCTCTGTTACCCTGAGAGGTGAGGGACCTTGAGGTCCAACCACAATGCCAATGACTCCTTAGAATTTGGGGAATTATAACTCAAAAGAAGCCTGCAAGAGAAGGGTAATGGCAGGATCTTTTCACCTGAATATACCAGTACTAACTTTAGAAAGGACTCAAAGTTATACAGGGTATTTTACTTGGAGGTAGCATGGGATGGCAGCATGACTGTGGGTCGTTGACAGGGAAAACCAACGATTTAACTTGCAATCATGCCACCTGAGGACAGGATGGGAGGCTGTGGAAAGGGCCATATAGTGCTACTCTCTCTCCTCCTCCTTTCCAGTTTAGTCTGTTTCTCTGAAAATAGGTTATACCCCTCTATTGCTACATTCCAATCATTAGACTCATCTCACCAGGTTTCAGTGACGCCTGTTATATTATATTTACTTTGCTTTGCTATGAGTTCAAGTTCATCCTGTTTATTTCTCATGTTCTGTGCATTAGTGTAGAGTCATCTTAGACCATAAGTCACTCTCCCTAGCTGTTTATTTAAGTTTCTTTCCTTCCCACTGTCAGAATCTTGTACTGTTTGCCTGTTCTAAGATTTGGACTATTTTCTCCAGCACTTGATGAACTCCTGCCCTCAAGAATACTGTCTCCCTCTCCTCATAACTCATTTTAAAGCCCTTCTGATTAAGTTTGTGATTAGGTTTGCAAAAACGTTCCTGCCAGCTGCTATGAGGTGCAACCCATCCCTTGCTAGAAGTCCACCTTTGTGTAACTGCAGACCACAGTCCAAGAAGCCAAACCATTCCTGGCGGTACCATCTGCAGAGTCGGTTGTTCACCTCCTCTATTTTTCTCTCCTTCCCTGGACTGTGTCCTTCAACTGGAAGAAGAGACAAAATGACAACCTGTGCATCAAAGTCCTTCAGCTTCCTACCCATAGCCTCTTAATCCCTTATGATCTCCTGAAATCTGTGCCTTGCAGTATGGTTGGTTCCCACAGGGACCAAAAGGAAGTGGTAACAGTTGGTGGGCTTGACCAGTTTTGTCAGTCAGTGTGTTACAAAACTTCAGACTTGCTGGAAATTCATAATTCTGCTTTTTCCAGTCAAGGCTGAGGCTAACCTAGCCCTGAAGATTTGCTGAAGATCTTTTTTGGTCATGTTACTGAGTTTCCTAAACTTAATTCCTTTTGGATTTGGTTGCAGATTCTAGGCTCAGATCTGTATTTACATACCCTCCAACATTTCACAAATCAAAACCAGGACACACAAGGCCATGCGACCTTAGATTGTGTATATATTACAAAAGTTATTCATGAGAAAGAATACACAAGCTAGGAGAGGCTGCAGCAGTTTGCTTTTGCCTGAGCAAAACTGGAAGGACAGGAATCTATTGCCTCTCCTTTCCTCTCCTCTCTCCCCCTCACTGAGTAAACTGAGTGCAAACTACTTCTGTACTTTAAATTTGGTTTGTACCAGTGGAGATAAGCTAAGGAAAAGGAGGAGGAGGAGGAGGGAGAAATTAGAAGAGCTGAAAACAGCTGAAAAAGTGGAATGACAGACGATTAATTGGGTCTGTTCCTGCTAAACTGCGAGAGTTGGAAGGTATTTATTCAATGTACATTGCATTCAGTGAGACTTCCTCCCTACTCAGTGTATTTAGGAATAGCCTCAATTATGTGTGTAATTATTTTGCATTTGACTGCCCAGAGTTTGGTTTTTCCTCTCAGTTAAATGCAGCATAAACAAGCCCAGAAAATAATAATCTAAGGTGACTGTTTAAGATGTAGTCATTACAGATTTTCTCTGAACCTTGAAGAAATAACACAATAGTATTCTGTGTTGCCTCCACAAATCTGAGATTGATACAATGACCTCAGATCTATTGTTTAACAAGAGTCACAATAATTATCTAGCAAAAAAATTGGTCACACATCAATCTATATTTGATTGCAGACAAGATGTTTCAGTTATCACATGAAAACCTGATCGATACGTGATAAGATCTATACCACTGTACCACGTCTCACAGTGTAAGCCTGTGTAAGCTTACTGAAAGAGCTAACTCTCATTGAGGTCAGTGAATTTTACTCTCAAGAAAGTGGGCACAGAATAATCAACTCTTTTTTTCCTTGACAGCTGAATCAAAATGCACTCAGCCCCAGTTGTTGATAGATGCGTTCTTGGAGATGGTATTCAGCCATTTGGGCAGGGTTGCACTTCCCTGGAGAAGGCATATTGGCACGTCAGGGTTGCCTAGAGTACGGATTTGACAATGAAAACTCAGGTTGCTTTAGCCAATGCTGACCCTCATATATGACTGCATACTTCCCAACTGTCCCAATTTGGCAGGGACAGTCCCAATTAATTCCTTGTTGTCTGTTTTTAAAGTGCTTTTAAAACATCCCAGTTTCTCTCTCCTCCTCCCACTTTGCCCCTTCAATTGCTGCAAACTGAGTTCAAAATACAAAAGTAGTTTGTAGTCAGTCAGCTTAGCAGCGGGGAGAGGAACAGAGGGGAAAAAACCTTGCCCTTTCCTGTGGGCTCAAGAGATAGCAAACTGCTGCAACCTCTCATAGCCTGTGTGTTCTTCTTCATTAATAACTTTTGCCACCTTGACCATGTTCCAATGTTGCCTGGCCACATCTGTCCCAATTTTCACCTGTGGAATATTGGAGGGTATGCAATGGATGAAGTTCTCTGCTTCAAAGGGTACCATAAGTCAAGGTACGGTTTGTTTGTTTTTTGACTGAACTGTGCAAGAAGACTTTTAACAGTGTGTAGTGGCTTGTTTGCATGTGTAGTGACACCATTTGGCCCCACTTCAGGCAGTTAAGACATCTAGTTCCAGTGCTGTCCTCAACATTGTGGGCTGCCTTTCTCCAGCAATTGCTAATTCATTAACTGTGACATCTCCTAAGAGAAAGGGACAGTCTGGCCATAGTTATTTATATTCTGATAACTGTCCTAGGAGATTGTTCAGCAGATATTGTTAGTGCAAATTACATGCATGAGGATTACAAATGCAGCAGCGCATTAAAACTAGATGTCACAAGTCTTTGAAAGAACTTCACCGAGTCCAGTTTAACAAATTTAGCCCTCAAATGGTTTGGGCTTCAGGGATCATAAAGAGCTCATTCTTCCATAGCAACCCTGCCTCTGATCTGAGATCTGTTGAGGTCCTTCTTTGAGTCCCATATTTGTCAGATGTGAGATAAGTGGCACTAAAAGACACATAGGATATTGTTTTATATTGATTCTTCAGATCATAGAAAGTTGTCTTATACTAAGAGCCTTTCCGCACTACCTTGTTACAGTGCTAATTTCCACTTTCAACATCCTGTGTAATTCTGGGTCTTGTAGTTTTACTGAGGCCAAAAAGCTCTCTGGCTGAGAATTCTAAATGCCCCTCCTAAACTGCAAACTCCAGATTTCCATAGGATGTTGAAAGTGGAATAATAGTAAGTCACCTCATTGACCCATCTAGCTCTATGTTGTCTATATCAGTGGTGATCAGCTTTGGCAGGTCTGGAGGCAAATTTTCATCTTCAACCTCCATTGAGGGCCACTCCATGAGGGAAAGCATTGTAAGAAATAGAAAATAGACACAAAACTGGAAATACTCCAATGGTCACTTTGGCTTTGGGGGTACTTTTGCTTCCTTCGGAACCCCCAACCTCTGAAAGCCAAAAAATGTGATTCCTGAAGGTGAAACAACACTTTGACATGAAGGGCATTGGGGGACAGGCAGCATAAAAGGTGTTGAGATCTGTGTAGGCAATGATTACCACACTTTGTTCATCTTTGATCTACAATAATCAATAGAATTTTTCCCACTTTAGGCAAGGACTCCAAAAATGAACCTGGAATATTCTCCATGCAAAATATATATGTTCCACCAGTGAGCCATGCTTGTTTGGCATCCATACCACTTTCTTTGAGACATCATGCAAAACATTTATGTAATTTGGGTGTTCTGACTTGCTCAAGTGTTTTATCTGCCTCTTTTTTTAAATATTTGATTACTGATGCTTTGTATTTTTAAAATGTTGAGACTTCTCCAAATGGTTTCTGCATGCACACACACACATGGATTGTAACAGCCTCTAGTTCCCAGCTAGCATGCTTTTCATTTCTCATTGCTAGGTCTCTCTCATCTTTTTCACTTTGGGACAGATGTCATACTCCTAGACAGAAAAAGTAATAGAAATAAATATGGCTTTCTACTATGCTGAGCTAGATGCTGCTTTTTTCTGAGGTTCTGTGAATTTTCATCTGCTGAGTTTGATAGTTAATTTTGAATATTTCAAAATAGAACAGAAGGTTCTATTGAAGTGCAAAACAGTATCAATGACAAGTTTAATATTAACATTGTAAGCCAATTCAGTGAGCTTAGGTGTGGAGATAGGAAACTGCAAGACAGTACTGAAAATACCTTTACAATGCCTCTCCGTTTTACCACTGGTACTTTGCCTTGCATACTAATATCTGCATATTTTATGCCTAAGCTATACTAACTATCTTTCTTCCTGGTTTCTATTTAGTTTGGAAGCAGAGTATGTTTACTAAATCGATTGCGAAGTGTTAATGAACAGTTTGCCAAATGCTTGCTCATATAGATTCAAAATTACTTTCACATGAATCGAGACAAATTTAAAAACAAAAGGTTGGGATCAGAAATTTCTTCAAAGACCTCACAATACCATTTATTTATCATTAGGTAATTAAGTTTTTTAAAAAAAACTTCACGGACAACAGCATCATCCTGAAGTGTTGTGTATGAGGCAGTGAAGTACAATGGAAGTTAAAAAGACACAGGCTTATTAGTAAGTAACAATTAATCCTAGATTCCCCCCCCCTTTCAATTTGTTTATGATGCACATTAACAATAAATGATAACTGCATTATTTTTGCTTTTTAAATGTTTATAATAACATATTTTACTGGCTAAACACTGGACACAATCTGTGCTGCAAGCCAGATCATGTCTGATGCATAAAATGGATTTCCTGATCTAGAACAACAGCAGCAAAACACTTCCAATCATATGTTCAGTCTTTTCCCAATGCCATTTTCCTGACCTCCCCCTCCCCAAATCTACAATTAGCCATGGGGTGAGAGTAGAGAACAGATTTCAGCTGTGTATCTGTATTTCTTCCCTGTTGCACAGATAACAATATGTTGGGTGGGAGGAATCATTTTTCTGATGTAGTTCATGAAAATGATTCAAGGGAAAGAGAGTTTCCTTCATAACACATGTGGGCTGCATGTGGTTCTTGGAACCCTTAATGTGGGTCCTGAAGCCTTCCAGAAGCCCCCAACCCCCTATTTTTTGTAAAAAAAAAAAAAAAAATCATGCTGATTTTCAGGCCTTTTTTTTTTTTTTTTGCCCTAAAACTGTCTCCAAACACCCAAAACTAGCCAAAAATATGGCAGTTTATCTCCCATACCTCCCTATAAAAAGGGGGGATAAAAATAGGCCAAAATGGCAGCCAGATGTGGTATTATATCACTTCTGGTGCACCGAAATATGACAGGGTAACTTGCTATAGGCGTGTGTGTGGGAAAATGACCCCATCTCCTTTGCAATTGCCCAGCTGGTTTACATTTACTGTTGAGGACTAGTTTAGTTTCAATCGACAGGAAGGACTGACACCAAAATGTTACAGTGAACAATGCCCCTGCTCAATGTGTTTCAGCCTCTGACTGTGACCTCTTCCAGTATCTTTCCCCAACATTCAGCATTTTGTGGTCACTGGACATTTCTGTCCTCCTTGTGATATTATGGGTTGTTGTTGCTGTAGTCACTCCCCTTGTTTTCCAGCAACTCTGCTTTGGCTGCAATCCTGTCTTTACTCACCAGTTGAATTTGCTGTTAAAGATGAAGTCTTTAGAATTCTTGTAGGTAAGAATTCATAACCTACAGCAACTGATCCGTGACTGCGGCCATTTCCACACTAGCTGACCCCTCCCGAAACTGCAAACCCAGGATTCCATAGGATGTTGCAAGTGGAATCATAGCGCTATAACAGGCTAGTGCAGAAATGGCCTGCTTTGTATTCAGTAAGACTATTTAATTGGCACCCCACTCCAGCCCACCTTAAAAGCAAGCAGCTGGATGAGGCAAATAAAGTCTCTTTAGTTTCTGAACAGGATGCAAGGAGGATGACATTTCCAGCCCCCTCCAGCCAGTGAGCAAGGCTGTGACAATCAGAAGCAGGACTGCTGTCACAAGTCTTGTTGCAGCCAGCCTTGCTTGCTGTTGAGAGTAAGGGGAAAGGTCATCCTTCTTGTGCCCTAGATTTCAGCAAAGCATTTGATAAGGTCCCCTACCCTATGATATTTTGATTAGCAAACTGACTAAATATGGAATAGATGGAAACACCATCAGATGGATCCATAATTAATAGCTAAACACCACTCAAAGGCCCTTTCCGCACGAGGCTCCGTGCCATTACCTGCCACTTCTTCTGGGGTCCGAAGCAACGCGGACTGTCCCTGAAGCCCTTCCGCAGGGCTCCTTCTTGGTCCAGGGTGAATCTGAGCAGTGCGAGGTCTGTAGATCCGCACTGCTCCGGCTTCCAAAATGGCGGTTACAGCTTCCAAAATGGCAGCTTCCATTTTGGGTCCCAACCAACCGCTGAAGCTCACCACGCCTAAAGCCCGCTGTCCGCAGATCACAGGCTTGCAGGTTCGCATTGGTGCGAGCCTGTGAATTTGCACAAGGGAGCAGGAACGCAATGGTGCGTTCCAGGAAAATAAAGACCTGGTTTTTGCGGTCTTTAGAAAACACGCTGGAGCACCACTTGGGGTCATTTTGGAGCGGACTGAGGTGCGGATGTCTGGTAAGTAGTCTGCTCCTAGTCCACTCCAAGGTGCAGACAACCTCTGTGAGAGGACGCACTGCCCCGTTCTAATTGTCTGGTGCGGAAAGGGCCAAAGAGTTGTCATCAGTGGCAGGCTTCAGATTGGAAGGAGGTCTCAAGTGGAGGGCTGCAGGCTTCTGTCCTGGGGTTGATGTTCTACAATATTTTTAATCACTGATTTAGATGACAGGGTCGAGGGAATCCTTACCAAATTTGGAGATGATACAAAACTGGGAGGGGTAGCTAATGCATTGGAGGATAGGAACAGAATTCAAAAGGACCTTGATAGACTAAAAAAATGGGCTGAAATTAATAAAATGAAATTCAACAGAGACAAAGGCAAAATTCTATTTAGGTTACAAGAATCAAATGCAAAGGTGGGGGATACTTGGCACAATAGTACTACATGTGAAAACAACCTTGAGATTATTGTTGATGATAAATTGAACATGAGCCACCAGTGTGACACTACAGCAATAAAGGCAAATACTAATTTAGCCTGCATTATTTGAAGTATATCTTCCAAGTTAAGGGAAGTAATAGTCCCCTCAATATTCTGTACTGGTCAGGCCTCCTCTGGAGTACTATGTTTAGTTCTGGGCACCTTGTTTTAAAAATGATATGGACAAGTTGGAGCAAGTTCAGAGAAGGGTAATGAAGATGGCAAGAAGTATGGAAAACAAAATGTATGAGGAGAGATTGAAGAGGGTGGGCATGTTAGGTTGATGAAGAGAAGATTGAAGAGAGGCATGAGCACACTCTTTAAATATCACAATGGCTGTCACAAAGAGGAGGGTGCAGGCATGTTCTCTGCTGCCTCAGGGGGTAGAACTAAATCTAATGATGTTAAGTTACTGAACAATAGATTTTGACTGAACATTAGAAGGAACTTCTTGACAGGGAAAGTGGCTCAACAGTAGAACCAATTGGCTGGAGAGGTGGTGGGGTCTCCTTCTCTGGATATTTTCGCCTACCTGCTACCTGCAGCGGATGCTCTAGCTGGAGATCCTGCATTGGGCATCAGGTTGGATCTGATGACCCATGGGACCCCTTCCAACCCTATGGGTCTGTGATCCCCCTGCACCTTTGACATTTTTATGCATAAAATGTCAGGGCAGTCCTAAAACACTCAAGGTTAAACTGGACTAGGCGACAGCTTATTTTAAGAGACTCTGTTTTGGTTTCTTCTTGCTTCTCAAGACACACATGCTCTTGAAGAATAAGCATGTCTGTCCTGAAACATGGTATGGTGAGGGGCTACCTTCCCTTTCCCACCTTTAAATGATATGCCTATGAAAAATGTTGTTGTTCCAATTAAAGTAGAACTATTAAAACAATGGAATTTACCTAAATGTTAACTTATCAAGTTCATATTGATTCAATGCATCTACTTTATTCAGGACTAACAATTGGACTTAAGTCTCTGTTTTGAAGCAGACCCAAGACTAGCATCAGTAATAGTAGTTCTGTCTGTCTGATTCCTAGCAACACGCACAACAGTGTCCACATCATCTCTTACTGTGAGAAACTGGTAATCATGTCAAGCACCATTGGTTATGAGAAGAGTAAACTGTAGTAAATGGCTTTTCTGAACTAAGCCACAGTGTCATGGGCTGCCCAAGCTAAATAACATGTTCATTATTCTGGATCTCATTCCTCATATGTGCGGAAAAAACTGATACATGAGCATACAGCAAGCGCTGGAGCTTTTAACAGTTAATGAATGTAATGTGTAGCCCCTGATCAGTATCCAGTCTATTATCATAAAAGGCCCACCAAAATGAAATTCAGCACATCAACAGAAAGGGCTAATTTAGAATGAGAGACGCATGTTGAAGGTCCATTGTGATTACAATTACATCACGTCAACTCACTTAAATGACTAGAAGGTTTTGGAGAAATGGTTCTTTCTGTCTATATCAACCATCTATATTACTAGTATTGTTATCATTATATTAAAGAATAGCATGAAATGGCTACAACCAGGACCATAAAGATGGATATGAATATTTGTTATTTTAAATGCCACAGAAGAATTTTTGTATTTTTTTCTTTCTCTTTTGGTAGGAAAGAAAATGGATTGTACAGAAGTTGACATCATTTGCATGTGCAGAAAAAGGTATACAAAAGCAAATATTTGTGTCCTCATCTTTTCTTCTCCTTCCTGACTATTACTAGTGCAAATGGCTAGGATGCTTGAAAGTACATTTTACTTCTAACTGATCCAAATGATTCCTTTTGTCTGTATATAGATAGTTGCTTAGAGTCCATTTAAACTGGGTCTTATTGCAGTTGATTCTATCAAAAGAGGCTTCTCTGTGCCTATTTTGGTCTGCTCAACTGATGACCTGGAGGTTTCCTCTTTACCTTCTCATGGTACAGCACAGCTCTTTTAAGCAAGGAAGAAGGGGAACTAGCAAAGCCTTCTTTGGGAATATCCAGCAGATTCTCAGTCAAATCCAGGATCCTTTCAAGTATCATAAACCTTCTTTCTGTTATTAAACTGAATTGGATTTGGTGTCTTATAATGGCAAGTAAGACAGAAGGAGAACTACAACAAAGAGACGAGCTCTTGTTTGTTCTAGTTATTCTACAGAGTGACCATCTTCATATCTGTTCTTTTGTAAGCATCCCTGGCACAGGACCAGCTCTATCACTGGGCAAAGGGAAGTGACCATCTCAGGTGGCAGATACTGAGAGGCAGAAGTAAGCACTTGGAAGAGAAAGCTGTGCAGCCTGCCACGTGCTCCATAAACTACCTAAGTGTGGTACAGGATATTGTCCCAGTGTTGAAGAAAGATTCAGCTATATGTCAAGATGGCTTTTCTGCATGGAGTGGGAGAAGTCAGAGAAAAAGCATCTTATTCTCCATTATAAACACAAAAAGTCTCTGTCACCTGTCTTCAGCCACAGCTACACATAGCCAAATATACCTCTTTCCAGTTCCAGGTTGACTATATATGAACTATATATGAATTGTGATAGAGATAGCCAAAATTTTTATAGTGGCATCTTCCTAACTATTTCTCTTAGACATGGTAGGGGAGAATAGTGCTTCTTGGGCTATCTCCTTGCCATGGAATATGCTGCCTCAGAGTGTGGTGGAGTCTCCTTCCTTGGAGGTTTTTAAGCAGAGGCTGGATGGCCATCTGTCGGGAGTGCTTTGAGGGTATTCCTGCATGGTAGGGGGTTGGACTGGATGGCCCGTGTGGTCTCTTCCAACTCTACATTTCTATGATTCTATGATTCTATGGGATTGGTTAAAACTATTTGTATCACTCTCTGAATTAGGAACATAAAAATGAACTAAGATCTTCATGTTCATGTTCCTTAACTCCTTGAACAATTATACGCGCAATGTATTGAATCATCTTCCAATGATTACTTCTACCGGGGAATGTGAGAGATTATATGTATATCAAAAGGAGAATAATTAATGTTCACAAGCAGAAAGTGAGCAACAACCAATTCCACCCCCCTCCACCACACAGGGTCTAACAAATAAAGCAGGCTGGGCCTTTTTAGAAGCAGGTTTGCTTACTAATACAAAAAAAAAAAATTATAACATGTCATACTGTGGGGCTTCGTAACATTCATTCTTCAAACATGGAGAAGAGAGAGAGAACTCCAGATTACAAAATGGAGGACAAACTCAGACTAACTGCAGCATAATTAATGCAGAAAGAGAGAAGGCATGGCTAAAACCAACAAATAGGAAATGACATGAATCTATGCTATGCCTAAATTCTTAGAAAGACAGGCAAACTAGCAACTACTGAGAACAGGCATGTTGAAGTTGCTGCCTCTAACAACTTGCATGTGTTAGTATTTTCCTACAAGGAGTAAAAAAGCTTAGCAAGCTTTTTAATTCTTTATTTTCAGTTCCCATACTGTCCTCCTTGTTACTTACTTTATTCCTTTAATAAGTATCTCCCCTTTTGTTTCTTATTTTATTCCTTTAATAACTATCTTATTTTATTCTAGACCTGAAGTTTGGGAGTTAGTTTCTCTGATAACCCAAGGGAAGCTCCATTGTCCACCCATTTAAGCTGCTTGAGACACAAGCCAACAGGAAGAACAAAAATGGAGTGATGATGGTTAAAGAATTTGCCAACAGGAGGTCAGGTGCTTAGCAGACAGTCCTGCTCATTTCCAAGTAATGGCGAAGTACAAGAGACAACCTTATTGCAGGGTAGAACAAGGCAGTCCTTTTGGTCAGCTGAATTGGGGGGGGGGGGGCTTTGACACTACACGATTGTAGCACCATGATTCCACTTTAACTGCCACGGTTCCATTCTATGGACTGAAGGCAAGTGCAGTGGAGGGAGCGGTATTTAGACCTCTCAGCCAGAGAGTTCCTTTAATATCAAATGACAAACCTCAGGACTGCACAAGACACAGCCCTGGCAGTTCAAGTGGAATCATAGTATTATAATTGTATTGTATGCGTTACTGGGTTTCTTATAGAAGCAACAAATTGTTAGATATTTATTCTTATTGCATTTTTACTCCAGTGAAAAGAAGTGCAGCTTGTGAGGTTCTCTGCCTTGCCTGCCAAAAGATACATCCCTCTGACATTTCCACGTGCTCACCATTTCTTTCTCTTTCTCCCCTTCTCTCTCTCTGGCCAGTTCCTCACTAGACTGTTATAGTGCTACTATACCACTTTCAACATCCTATGGAATCCTGGGGTTTGCATTTTAGGGAGTGGCCTTTGAGAAAATCAATCTTCTACACACTTCCTCACATCTGTAATGGGTATGGGAGCTCTCTTCAGTTTTCACTCTGGAAACCCAATGAGGAGAAGGGCCCCATTTGGTGATCTGTCTTATGCAGCAAAATGTCTTATCCCACTACATTGGGAAAAACAGTCTCGTCCCAACTTAGGCCATTTTTGCACTACACTGTAATAGTGCTATTATTCCACTTTCAACATCTACGGAATCCTGGGATTTGCAGTTTAGGGAAAGGCATGTGGAATTCTCAGCCAGAGAGCTCTTGGGCTTCAGTAAACTGTAAACCCCAGAATTCCACAGATGTTGAAAGTGGAATAATAGCACTATAACAATGCCGAGAGGAAATGGCCCTAATATCATCAGATTATGTGGAGGCAGCCGCAAAAACCAGCTGAGACGATCTGCCCTACTGAGTTAGCACTGGAATGGATGATGCTTTTTTTGTTGCAGTCCCATTGAATGCTGTGACTCTTATGTTTTCCTGAACTTGAGCAAATCAAATATCTGCACTACTGAGAACAAACGTGTAACCCAAATGTACTTGACTGTTTCTCTGTGGAAGTCTACTGGCCTGGTGGCACAATGCTCTTCCAGCAGCAAAGCAGCAGCAGCCATAAGCATCAGAGGTTGTTTTAAAAAAAAAAAATCCTTTATACCTGAATCTATTCCTTCGCTTCAAAATGCGATCAGCCAGCCCTGTTATGCTTGGAAGCCTTCCTGTTCATTCTGTTGAGTTGGGACCTCAGGCCTCTGCCCCAAATTCCTGCCCTGACAGCACTTCCCAAACAAAAATGTTTTATTTTTATGTGAAAGCAACTTCGAACAGAAGCTATGCGTACTGTAGTTCTTTTGTGGTATGAATTTTATTTTTGAGGACCAACCAGTCATGATAAAAAATGTAAAAAAAATCAGACATTTCTGTCAGTACATAGGGTCACAATCATGTCTTGAGTCTTAAACAGTGCAAATTTATACTTATGTAAATTTAAGGATTTTGTCCACTTGGCAGGCATCTTTGTTTATGTTGTTCATATCTTTGTCAGAGTGATATTTTTGATAAATGGTCTTTTCAGTACCTGAATGTTTTCATGTTGGTTATGATTTTTGGCATGCACTATACCTGCATGAACTGCCATGGCTCTTGGCTTGGCGCAAATAAAATTTGATTTGTAAATCTTTCTCCTTTCCCCTCTATGTTATCTTATGTCCTCCCCCAATCCTTAAATTCTTTGCTAGTTTTTCTATGTTATATAGGGATTTCTGAGGCTGGGATTAGGAAGAGAGTGACTAATGAAGACAGAATAGATCTAATACCATGAACTATATAAGCTCTATCCTAAAAGAAAGAAACACAGTTTAAAAAACACTTTCCCAACAATTCAAGTTTTGTGGTTTAATTAGGATTAAATATACAATTGTTCATCTAACAAATCAGCACAGCAGTTCTGCACTAGCACCTCAGCATTGTAACTACTTGACGAGAAAGCCACCACACTGGGCCACCAAAAATATCTATTCTTCGAGCATTTCTAATAGGAGAATCCAGGAATTTGCATGCCTCAGGAATCAGGTGGAATTGGGTAATCACATGCCATGCTACTGCTAGTTTTTAAGATACTAGCTATGTTGGAACCCCTGACTCATGATGTAGTATATGCAAAGACTTACACTGCAACTTTCTGCATATCTACTCAGATGCAACTCCCTCTGAGTGTAATGGTACTTTCTCCGTAACAAGTGTGTATAGGATTGGAATCTTACAGTGCAATTCCAGAAATGTCTGTCCCAGAGCCAGTATCCTTAATTTCAAGGGAGCTTTCTCCAGGCAAGTGAGCACATTCATCCTCTTCATAAATGTTTCTTGATTCGGGCATTGAAACATTTTTGTTAGACTGAATGTTGACCACATGCACTTAGTGCTTGCAGCTAAGTAAATAAATGTTCAGTTTAGATCCAAAACACACAAAAGAATTACTTCTCATTCTGAACAGAGGTGCATGTCTTTTAATGCCAATTATGTAGTCTTTCCCCCTCTTTTTAAAAAGTATTATAAATATTTATTGACTCAAATTAGAAAAAATATGATTTGTAATCGCATTTTTATCTGCTGTGAAGCAAGTTTACCTAAAAGCTAAAGTGCATATAATTTCTGTCTAAAAGTAAATTGGGAAAAAATAGCCTATTAAAAACATGGAGGTTTATTTTTAAAAAAAATGCTTTAAAAATGTTTGCTTATCTATGAGAGAGAAGTGCACTGCCATCTGTTGGAAATCCATTGCAAATTCACTAGAAGATTCTTTTGCTTACAACATCTAAATCAGAAAGAATAAAAACCTGAATTTAATGTGTGTGGGAGAGAGATCATACTTTAGATATAATATTAACTATTGCTATTTCATAAGGATAACACAGGTAAAAGATGATCTAGTGGCATTATAGACTGATAAGGTTATAGGTTAATATTAATCTTTCATAGTTGAGATTTCTTTTTTTGTTTAGATTGCCAAGGCGTGGAGGAGCTTAAAGATTCCTAATGATGAATGTAGGAAAAGCAAGAGTAAAAGAAGCTCATGTTACACATGGTTTTTATGATAAAAATACTTCCTAACCACTTTGATCGTACAATTGAACATTTCTGTCATGTAAACAGAAACAGTAATAATATGTTATCTTTTATATAAGAATAATGGGGGAGGATATAAGGGAGGAAAAAAGGTGAAATAAAGTATAATTTTCTGCTAATTTTTATCTGCAGAATAATAAGCAGAATTTGATAACTGTATTATTGTGTGCGATTTGGCTAAAATAGTGAATTTACTGGATTCAGTTGGTTTCAGTTTATTTTCAGTTTAATTTTTATTTAAAAAAAGAACACAACATTATTTTGTAAACTGAAACCAGCACAGTGCAAGGTGACAGTGATTTAGGTTAGGAGCTGAGCATATTGCTTTCATCCAACTGTTTGAATCTGGGAAGACCAGTGGGTTCACAAAGACTAATCACATCAGTCTTACAGGATTATGTTTCCTTACATCATTCCAGTGCTACCACACAGGAAAAACTGATGCTCTAACAGAGAGTAATGCAGCCGAGCTTTAATTTCCCAGCTAGTTTTTGCCATTTGGAGGATGGGATCCCTTTACCGTTTTCATGAGGATGCACCTTTAAAAAGAAGAAATACAATTGACAAGAGAGATGTAATACATTTCTACTGATGTGAACTATTTCCCAATTTTTTATAGATAGAATTTTTTATATACACAAGAGTTAAGATTCTTCTGATATAAAACAGTGTTCTTTAGGGAGAAAATACAGAAAAACAAGATCTGAGATATTAAAGATAGAATTACCAGATGTCCTCTTAAAATATGAGATGCTTCTTTTTTGGACTGGATCGTTGCTTTTCCAGATACCTTTCCCAAGAGAAACACCCCAGGTTTTGAAAAATTTCTTATTTTTGGATTGTTAATCTGGCAAGCATAGTCCTGTTCTTCCCATGATAAGTACAAGATAAATTTTTTATTCAATACCAGCAAGCCCTTGTGTAAAAGCTACTACACAGCCAGCAAATGCATTAACTATGATCTTGGCCAAGCTTTTAGCACATGAGCTTTCTTTAAAAAAAAAAACACCAAAACAACCAACCAGCACATACAAACACACACATACACATGCACATACATTTTTTTTAAAAAAAAATTAACAGAGTAACCTAAGGCTGTAATTCTATGTATCCACTCTCTGCAAGCAAGGGCTTCTTTCTGGGTAGATATATATAGGGTTGCATTATAAGGCTACAACCCTAGTCACATATAGTGGAGAGTGCAAGTAAGAGCCAGAAGATTTACTTCTGAGTAGACATGTACACCAAGCACTATTAGATATGAAATTAAGTTGGGAATATATTGTATGCCATACAAGTGCCAGGTAAGGCGAGTAGAAAATGTTCATGTAAAGGTTGATCAGTATTCATATAATGCTTTACCCTAATTTCAACCTTAGTGTATTTCTAGAACATCTCACAATAAATATGTATATGCTCTTTTTAATATATTCATCAAGGGCACTGCAAAGTTCTCATATTCATGTTCCTGAGTCTGACATTAATGGGAGATGTGCAAGGGAATCACTGTGAGGTTACTGACCACAATCTCCCAAGAATTTCTTTTGCACAAGCACCATAAAATAAACTTTGTAAAAATACGGAGTGGGTGCACCATGAAACCACAGCTTGTATTACACCATATCCCAGAGATTTGGGGACATATCATCATAGCTTTTAAACCAGGCCTAAATGTAACAGTATGGGATATCAAGCAAGTTTTTAAGTATACAAAGGCACAGACTGACATTGTGCAAGCTGCCCTCTAAAACTGAACACGGATGAAGTACTTGCATCATTTCTGCTAATTCCTCCCCCCTCTCCAAACATGATAGTTTCTTGTAGAACAAATGCATTGAAAAACATGTGCTCACTCAGGAGTCCATGGACATTTGCAACAAAAGGGCAAACTGCTAAAGAAAAGATCTGCTTGTCTGTGACAAACCATACCACATCCAATAGACTGTGAAATATAATGTTTATCACAGAAATGCCCCATGACCCTTAATAGTATCAATGCATAATTTGAGAAACAGGTCTTTTCGTTTGTTAACATAGCATTGTCATAGATGTGCCATTGCTATCTGTGAGTCAGTATGATCACAGACCACGTCTGCCTGAGTTCTGTGTTTCATGTTACACTATTTTTAGGGTCGAAAAATACCTCTTCCCCTCTGGCATTTCCTTCGCTTCCTTGTGAAGTCCCCACCCCACCCCCAATAACTGAGATTGTCTGTCCTTTTAATTATTTTTTTTTATTCCCCAAGTGATACATCATTCCTGTTGGGATGTCCTTCTTAATAATTTTTCCCTCTGATGTCTGGTCTTTTTTATTTCCTCAACAAAATATATTGCGAGATGAAGAGGTGGCTGTTAAATACCTCCGACTCTCGCTGTCTAACTACGAGGCCTGTACAGGGAGCATCAGCATTTTTCCAAATCTCAGAGCTGAAGTACTGCCATCCTTTGTTTGTCAAGAATTGGGAATGCTCAACAAGAATCGAAAATGGCATTTTTGTTTCCTTCAGGTTTCCCTCCTTCTCCCTCCCTGCAGTTATTCCACTAAGGGAAATACTGGAAATAATGCTGCTAAATGTTAAACACTGTCAACATTCTTTTGTCAGATTATGCAAAATGAGATCCTGTGTGGCTGAATAACATATACATATCTACCTATTGGGGATCTTATTCAGGAAGATGTTGGAGCACGTGAATTACCCTGAGCTGAGAAAGCAGACTGCTGAGAAATCTGCTGCTAACACTGCAGCCTTTGACGGGGAGATTGAGGGGCTGACGTGACATTTGGAGAGCAGCTGTGCCCCTTCTCTGGAAACTGCCCATTTCTATGCTTTGTTATTACTGTACACCACTTGGAAATTTTCTGATGTAAAGTGTTCGTAAATAAATTTAAACAAACGAACCCAGTAAATCACACACAGAGACTCTGCTCAAGCACCTTTGTTGAATTAAGCCTCTGCTAGCCGTTCTCCATTTTATTTTTTATTCAGCTGAAACAGTTGACTTCTCAGTTGTTGCTTCTAAAAAATTTCTGTACCTTTAAGTGATCATATCATGTACACCGAAAGGTCAGAAAGGGAAACATATCTGGCTGTGGTGTGGGGTTGGCTTGTGGATGGATGAGGAGGGGTGAGCAGTTCAGCCAAGGAAAATAAGACTTGACATTGTATCAGCTCCAGTTGTTGCAAATCCACGGTGGAACTGAAATTGAATAATAAAATCGTACAACGTTTAAATAATTATAAAATTATAAAATAATTGTAAAATTGTAACTTTATTTATTTGTCTTTGGATTTGGGAAATAGGAACATTTTTAAATTTTAAACAAAAGATAAATTTCAAAAACTAGTTTGTTTTCTCAAAAAGAAACCACTGAGAGGCTCTATTTTTTTATTTTTGTGCTTTTTTTGTGTGTATTAGTATATTGTTCATTGGCTATAAGAATGTCTTATAACACTCTGACTCTAAAATTGTTTTATGTGCGTGTGTGTGTGTGTGTGTGCATGTGTGTGCATGTGTGTTCAGAGTTTTAATTCTTTATTGAATACTAGCCCTGGCATTGCCCGGGATTTTATTTTCTCATAAGTAATAGTCGTTAGAAATACCTTAGGAATTACTTTAGTTCACTTTAGGAATTAGATGTGTTTGAAATACACACATTTGAGATCCTGTGTCTGTAATTCCCCAAACTGTCTTGTCTAGTACCTGTAACTTTTCCCCATGGTCCCCCAATACAATCTGTATTCACAGTTGTTAACATATAGAGGTTCAGTTTCTGAGGGAATACACTACCCTCCTCCTTCTTATTACTAGGCCTCGTCTCCATAGCAACCAGCCAGGCCCAGGAGCTCTCATGCTGTGAATTCTAAAGTCCCCTCCCTAAACCACCAACCCCAGGATTCCATAGAATCTTCACAGGCAGCCAATCGTATGTTTTTATTCAATTATTCATTTAGCACTCAAAATGTTAAGGGTAACAGAAATACTATTAGATTCAGGAAGTGTCTAGAGAAGAAAAAGAAGCAAGCAGCATCTTTTCACTTCAGCATTGCCCCCCTTCCCTGACTATGAGGGGCCTAAAACAAATGCATCAATTGCACCACTGATAACCTGGCCCTGGGCAGAGAAAGCAAACCCTGTGACCAATTTTCCAGCACAATCTTACTATCTCTTTATAACCCCTTTCTGCATATAGGTGCTCTGTGTTCATAAAAATCCTGTTCATCATCTAAGAATCCCACTTGTCTGTACATCAAGGCTGGAGCCTGTGTGGCCCCCCAGATATCATAAAACTGCAGCTCCCTTTAGTCCTAGACAGCATACCAACTGGTGAGGAATGTTGGGAGTTGTAGTTCAAGTAACACTTGGAAGACCACATATTCTTCAGCCCTGCTGTGTATGGTTCTCACATTTCCTTATGTACAGCTGTCCTCACAATAAACCTGGGAAGCAGATTGGCTTGAAAGGGACTGGCTCAGGTTGATGAGCTTCATCTTCAAAAGGAGATTTGAATCTTGGTTTCCTCAGTACTATATTGACATTCTAAACACTACATCACAAGGGTTTTCCAAGGGAAGAAAAAAGTAACTTAGCTGGAGATCATCTCTAAGTGAACAAAAGCAAACTCTGAGCACGCTCAGAAGTATTGTGATTTGTTTTAAAAAATGCCCTTCCTCATTTGGAGAAAGAAAGATGTGCGGTATCTCACAATTTTCCCCAACTCAATACCTTCCACGTGTGTAGAGTTATGATAGCTACCATCACCAGTTTTGGTCATCACAGCCTTAAGGCAACATCTGCAACAGAGCCTGGAAAAGGATACTGGGAGATGAAGTTTAAATTGTGGAACCATCCAGTTGTTGGACTGCAATTCTCATCAGTCCTAGATAGCATAGTTAATGGGGAAGGAATGCTGGGAATTGCAACCTAACAATATCTGGATGCTTTTACAATTCCCACTCCTTCATTGAGTGATCTTGGTATAGGCAATGTTGCTTAGCCTGATGTACCTCACAGGGTTGTTGTGACTATAAAGTAAAGGAGAACAAATACACTACCTTGAGCTTGTTGGAGGAAGGGCAAAATAAAAGAGAGAGGGAAACAGACAGACATTGTTCTCTGTGTCCTCCAGAGTGCTACAGAATTCTATTTTTGATATTGTGCTGGGAAAACTTATAATATTCACAGGAGGTTACTAGTTAGAAGGCTTTTACTTATTACAGTGATTTGAAGGCCAGCTGGGAAATCTAGGAAGACCCTTCCAGACTTTTTACTATATTGATTCTGTATGAACCTTTCTGCAGATATTGATTTGATGAGGATCAAATTGGTGAACTCCCAGTAGAACTGACCAACAGAGATGACTTAGTAAGCTGCAAACGTTGGTCTTCTCAGTGGTACCTTTTATTGCTCTAGCTTCTTGGACAATGGAGCACCCTGAGATGGGAAGAACAAAAAACATGAATGACGAACATTTTGATGCACTCATACTTTTAAGTATGAAAAGATTCTTTCTCTTTTTCTAATTAGAGACAAAACCAGTGAATATAGTTCAGTATATAGCATCCTAGACCCACGTTCCCTAGTTTTTTGCACAATATCTTGGTGTGTTTGGTCCATCATATTTGGAGAGCACCATGCTGGAGAAAATCCAAGTGGATGCAAAGGCTGAGTCAAAGCTGTGCAGCCTGAACCACTCTGGCTTTAGTTTATGGCTCTAATGCTGGATGTGGCTCAGCTGACCTCTGAATGTTGTTAGTGTGTAACTCCCAGAATTCCTAACCATTGACCAGCGCTGAGCCAAAGAACAGCAACATCGGGTACGCTATACTTTGCCCACCTCTTTGTGGCCTCGACAGCTGCAGCTTACTAGATTCTTCCCATTTGCTTCTTGTTGTGGCTACAGTATCGGACTGAGCAGTGGGTAAGTCTACTACCTTTAGCAGGGCAAAGGCAAAACAGTGTGCATGCACAAATGTCTAGTCAGGCAATACAAATCCAAGCCAGTTGTTTAAAATATTCTGTTTTGAGGGATTTCCAGATTGAAAACTTAGTTTTAAAAAAAAGAAAAGAAAAGAAAGCAACAACTGGCTCTATTCCAGTGTTCTGTGTAAGCAGCAGTGGGTTTGATTTTTAAGTTTCATGGTAAACTACAATTGGTTCTGAACAGCTGATTCCTCTTGTCAGCTTTGGGGAGCAGGAGGAGAGGGTTTCTAACAGTGCCAACTATATACAAGAACAACACAGGCATGTGCCCAGATGCTAGATGTAAGCTTTTTCCTTTTTCCCCTGCACCCTTTTCCATGAACAGTCTTGATTCAGGTGAGCAATCAGCTCAAAGAATAAGATTTTATTTTATTGTTGAGACAACAGATTTTTGCACAAAATATTCTTCTTTGGTTTGGGATAGGTTTTGCAATCTCCGCTTCATTTGTAATGCTTTTATTAATCACATTTGTCTTTATTAATAGGCATTTGTGGTTAAGACAATCCTGTCTGGTAGGTGGATGTGGTGATGATTACTGAAATGTATCTGTCTGTCTGTCTGTCTGTCTGTCTGTCTATCTATCTATCTATCTATCTATCTAGCTATCTATCTATCTGTCTAACTATCTATCTATCTATCTATTTTATAACCTTCAATGTACATTACATAACATTATATTATATTATAGTAATTACATTACCTTATTTATATCCCATCTTTCCCCCAGAAATTGGACTAAAGGACTCTTACAAATTAAGACAAATACACAAGATTATTTTCAGTTTCAAGATGTGCTGATTTGATAGATGTGATCACCTACCTTTCAACATCGCTTACAGCACAAATACTGATACTAGAAGAATATGGTTGGGAAAATATATTCTATACATATCTACTCAGAAGTATGTCCCATTGCTTTCCATTGGGATGATGCCCAGTTCTGTATAGGATTGCTTTCCCATAAACTTAACATTTTTGCAGTGGATACACAAAGAAAATAACATTTTATGTGTAAAAATCCTTGTAAAATGGTGAATTGGGGAATTATTTTTGTATTGAAGAAAATAAAAGAAAGTATGGTTTTGCTCTTCCGTAAAATTAAAATATGGCAGTCATTTCACTATTTATTAAAGTCCTGCATTTCCACCACTGTGATGCACTGGTAAATAATGTGTGGTAGATACAACATACTTATAAATCCAGACCACGAATGATGACAGACTGCTATGCTGTCTTGCTCTTAGCTAAGCTACATATGGGACTTCTGATGTGATCATTCACATCTACTCTGATTGCCAATCCAACATCTGCTTTCACATATTGGACTGTGAATATTTCAGATCAACAACTGAAATCCAGATGTGTTTTATTCTGTGTACTCTATGCATTGTATGTGAAATTGTTGGTGGTTTAAAAAAACAAAACAAAAAAGAAGAATTAAAAATGCATTCAAGCACACCAGAGTGACCTAAAATGTACTTGATGCATTAAAGAGATTTTGTGGCCTGGTTACAAGCATGTTGCTTGTCCCTATCATATCTGGCAAAAGAGGGAAACATAACGCTCCCTTCAAGTGTTCTCTGATATAGCGGAACAAAAGACAAAATGTGAGTGACACAGGTTTTCACCCACATAGTCACTTTTGACTCTTTGAAAGACAAAAGCTGCTTCACTTTTACCAGGAGCTCCATCACGCATTCCTCTCAAACAGTGACCAGAAACTATTGGTCCAGGAACAATTGTAGAAAAAGAAGAGGGCACATTAGCAATGTGGGATCCATTCGCTGTTTTCTGCTCTCACCTCATGACAGCATAAAGGTGTTAGGAAAAGGAATGCTTGAACAAATGGAAGGAATTCACTGAATAGCTCAAGAAATCTTGAGCATCCTGCACTTCAGTCCCTATGATGCTGAGGATGTATGATGATTGCACTTTATTTATATTATATAACTCATAATGTATATTATATATAGTAACATTATATTGTATTAATAATATTACTTTATTTATATTCCACCTTTTCCTCAGGACTCAAGGATTCTTACAAATTAAAAAATATATATAGTTATCACTGGTTCCAAGATCTGTTGATCTGATATGAATTTGCTGATTTGATATGAATTTTAGATAGTTAAGCACCTTCAGGCAGGCACCTGATTATTTCCTGTGACTCTGCAGTATACCACACATACTTAGGAAACTATGCAAAACTGCTAAATAAATAATAAAGAGTTGGACCCAGATTTTGTCATGAGTTATGTAAGTCCCAGTGGTCTACTGTAAATGTGGCTAGGTCTGGATTCAAGTCAATATACTTACAAGAAGTCATCTTAATAGTGTCTAAGCATTTTGATTTTTTTTCCCCATTGGGTAAACATCTTTGGGATCCCCTCTTAGGACTAAAAAAACAGCCCTCCCCCAAAAGCAAAAACAGGTAGAAAAAGAAAAAAATGTTTTTACATTTTTTTAAAAAAAAATCACAGATAATCACGGATAACCTGTTAGGGTGACATAACTTGTGACATATCTAACAAGGTCTTCCTCTGCGTCTCAATAGTAAGAGCAAGATGTTATATGGAAACATAGGACAAGGACTTTTCTGTTGTATGCTGTAGAATGTCCTCACGGTGGAGGCCTCATTTTGACACAAAGTTAAAATTCTATTTTTCTGAGGCTTTGGAACCATGTAAAAACCTTGAACACTGGTCTCTGTCTTAGCTGTGGTCACTAACAAACAGTAATTACATGATAGCACAGACATCCTAGAACAGATGAGCTGATTAACACATTTATTGTGATGAAAATTTTTAGATGACAAGAAAGTTAAAAATTAGAATAATTTCTTCATTAAAAATTAATTTGTATCGCAGAAGAAAATAATCCTCACCCCCCACCCCATACACACAAATAATTCCTGTTCTTTGCATTCACTTTACTTGGATTTCTCCTCTGTGAATCAGATGATGACGCAACATTTCATCTTGTGGAATTTTTATCAATATGCATGTTGTTGCCATTAGTTTAAAAAACTACAGCAAAAAACTGAAATGACACCACTCTATCGTCTTACATGTTCAGCACCTTGGATAGCTCCTTTGACATTTGAGCTAAAACCTCAAGTCAGTTTACTATTCCACTAAAACAAGAGCCACCAGCCACTACTACTTCTATATCTTCTCCATTGGTTATGAGGTACAGTACTACGAGGAAGGAAGTTTTGCAAAATTATGGAGATTCATCCTGTGTGCTTCCAGGGAGTATAGAGGTTATTTCCTGATTAGGAAACATTCAGACAGCTAGTTCACTCCTGAGCTGCTATGTAATGGTTTGGCTAATAACCATCAGGGCCTAAAACTGCTGGTGGAAGGACAACAGGGAGGTATTCAATGTAACTCCCCTTTGGAGTTCCAGAACTTGCGAATAATTTGCCCATTCAGAAGTTGTTGCTGTGTGTGTGTGTGTGAATGAATGGGAGAGACCCGGCCAACAGCCAGGCTCATTTCAAGAGATCTTCAAAGAGTGCATGTAACTGGTAGGTACAAACCACTTAGTAAAAACCCTCCCAAGGCTTGGCTTAAAACCAAAATAAGACAAAAATCTCAACCACTGGGAAGCAGAGCGACTTTTAATCCATATCAGGACTATGTTGAAAAGAGAAAGGGAACATAGATACTTACCTTATTCTGATTCACAGCAATAGGTCCATGTAGCCCATATTGCAAACTCTGACTGGCAGCCCCAGCTCTCCAGGATTTGAAGCACAATCACTTCCTAACCTTACCTGCAGATCCCAGGTCTTCTGTGGTAGCCTTCCATTCAAGTAATAACTAGTCCTGAACCTGCTTACTGTCTGTAGTCAGATGAGACTGGATGTACTGGGGATGTCATGGACCCAGTACAGCATGGTATGAGACTCAGGGTGTTAGGGCGTGGCGGGATCTTCCCCAGAAAATCATCTTCTGAAACTACTTGGTTGATTTCAAATGTTTCATTGCAGCAAATGACACCTTCCAAGGGTAGCAGCAGGGTGAGGGGTAAGAGTATGTTCTCAGGGTCGAGTCCTGAATATCAGGGGCTGGATCATCTTTCCCAGTCCTTGAAAGAGCAATAGTGGGAGGAATCTCAAAATTAGAGTCTTGAAAGGTTTGTATTCACAAGCAGGTTTGAGTGTTGGGCCATGACCCTGGAGAGCAGGGTCTGATTCTCTGTAGGGACATGAAAACCAACTGGGTGACCTTGGGCAGTCACACACTTTCAGCCCCTTAGGGTCACCTTAGGTCAGAAACAACTTGAAGGCACACGACGACAAATCAAATGTGTACACATACATATTACAGGGCATAAATACTCTTAAGGCACCAGATCCCATCTGATTTTAGAAGCTAAGCAGAGTCAGCCCTGGTTAGTACTTGGATGGGAGACCACCAACAAACACTAATTGTTGTAGGCTATATTTCAGAAGAAGTAACTGGCAAAACTACCTCTGAGTATTTCTTGCCTGAGAAAACCATATGAAATTCAAGGGGTCACCATAAGTTGTCAGGCAACTTGAAACACGGGCAAGTATACATGCATACCTTATTGTGTATTGTTGGTTTTGCTACAGCCTGCTTTGGAATGGCTGCTATAGACTCTCCTGGGAATCCATCTGACCCACTCCTTCCCTCCCTCCTCCCCCTTTCAAACCCCACTACAGACCATTTGTAGGTCTCAGGGCGTGGGGTGCTCCTGACTTGGCAAACCTCAGTGTGTGTGTGTGGGTATTTTCAGAAGTGAGATGGTACAGTAGGAAAGAACCCACCTCACCACATACTCCTTGTAGACTGTGGCCCGGTTCCAAAGTGGGCGTTCCCATGCCCATAATTTGGGGAGGAAAAAAAAGCAACAATTCCAAACCAAACCAAACAATCCCAGGATTAGAAAATCACATGGGAATAATATTATCTGTTCCTTGGATACCTGCATTAGGTTGGGATGTGTGCAGGGGAGGAAACAAAAATTAAAAACAAATCTAAAGTTTTGTTATGTTACAAATCCATTGATACTGATGAAATTTTAGCCCTTGTTTAATCTGGGAATGTGCACTTCCTATTTGCATTCCTGTACCAATGTCCAGGCAAATGTAATCTGATTTCTCCCTCAAAGATCTACATTATCTTTTCTGAAGGCAATTACTCAGTGGTCTGTACCACCACAGATCTCCTGTTCCCACAGTAAAATGCCATGCTGTGCAATCTACAGCATTTCCCAGACCACTGAGATTTACTTATCACTGTTTTGCTGCTTCATGACTGCAGTGATGGGAATATATTAGGCACTGCAGCCTAATCAGTGACCAATCTGAGCATTCAGCCTCTCATAGCTGAAAATTCATGAATGGGCTACAATGGGTCAGCAACTTCCTCATATATCAGCTAAAGTAGGAGGTTCCACGGCTGTGTTTACCCAATGTACTAGAATTTGCTGGCAATGACAGAGAGCTGGAAGTGAGCATCTTGCCCTACAAAACAATACAAAGAAGAGAAATCAGATGTTCCCCAATTGCTCTTTGAAAATGTATTAGAGATTCAGCTGCCTTCTGAGACTATTTCTTCAGTAAGTTAAAACAGAGGCTGCCCATTTTTTTCCAGTATTTACAAATCTTGCAAAGTACCGCGTTTATGGAGAAGCAGAAATTCAAATGCACACAGTGGCCATTTCTGCACTAGACTGTTTTAGTGCTATCCCTAAACTGCAAATCCCAGGATTCCATAGGATGTTGAAAGTGGAATAATAGCACTATAACTGTCTAGTGCGGAAATGACCAGTAAGATATAAATGACCAGTAAGATATAGATGTTGGTCATCATTAAGTCCTACTGAATTGCTTTCAGTGAGATTTTGTCATAGCTACCTTTTCTTGGATAGTTGATACTACAGTCAGCACTACAGTTCTCATAATCCAGCTATGATAACTGTTGGTCAGAGATTGTGGAAGCTGTAGTCCAAACAATTTATAGGCTCCCTTTCCCTGGACTTCAACATATAGTTATTTTAAATTGGTCAACTGTGACATTTTAGATTTTAGACTTAATGAATAACAAGGCAATTCCACAATTATGTGATAATAATTCACATTACTGAATACCACTGTCCACCTGAGGTCTCAGATCAGTAGTAGCATACATTATCTTCAAGAGATCTATAAAATAAAAAATGAATACATGACTGGGAATAAAAGTACCAACAAACTGATCTCCTAGAAATGATGTGCTGCTTCATTATTTAGTGATAGTATGAGTAAGTGTGAATAGAAAAGACTTCCTTTGAAATGGTATATGGAGCTTTGTTGTGTTCTATGTGCGTGCATTGCTTTCCACATTTTGATCTGTAAAATATTGAGCTACAGAACATTTTGCCCTAAGATGAGTATGCTTCCCATAACACTGAGGTCTAGTAATAAATATAATACAGAAAAATATTTTTAAAAAAACAAGTGAGAAGTTGATGATTTGAAGATCAATGGACTTCTTGATGGGCAGAATATCTGTAATGAAAATAAATGTTCTCCCAAAAATGTTATTTCTATTTCAAATTATTCTGGTCAGTATTTCTAAGAGGCGGTTTGAAGAATGTAAAAAAGACTTATCTCAATTTCTGTGGAAGGGGGAAAAGCCAAGAATGAAATTCAAGCTGATGATCAATAGTAGAGAAAGAAGATTCACTTTACCTGACTTAAGATTGTATTATAGAGGCTGCCTGGCTGGTATGGGTCAAACCTGCATTTTGTTGGATAAAAAAAAACTTTTAGCTTTAGAAGTTCATGGCTACGGAATGGGACAAATCCAGAATTTTCTGAATCCGGATCAGAGGCTCTGGGAATCCATGAATCTCAGATCTTTCAAATCTTTTTTAAAAAAGGATTTAAAACGCAACTTTAAAAATTGTTTTAAAGCTTTTTAAAACTTTTTTTAAACAGAGCTTTTTTTTAAAAAAAAAGTATTTTTTAAAAAAAATATTTTTTGGTTGCTGGATTTGAAAGATTCGGTTCGCCTATTTTTGCACAGGGATTCAGATTCACAAATCTCAAGATCCAAGGATTCGAGGATTTGGTTGGCCATCCTTAGTCATGACCTACACTTTGGTTGGCATGCCTATTTGTGGTACAATAAAGTTAAAATTCAGGGACAATTTAATAATAATATGACACATAAATCTGTATACAAAATTTGGGAGAAATACAAAATGATACTATGCCCGAACTTACCATCTCGGATTTCACCCATTGAGGTACCATCAATCAAAGGTTTAAAAAGACAAGGAGAATGGATAACCTATAAAGATTTGTTAAAATACTCAAGAGATTCCATTTAATTAAAAGATTAATAACAATTACATCATGAAGGAATGCAAATACAGTGGTTTTCCTTATTTTCAAATTAAAGAAAGATTCAGGAAAGATTTGGAAGCCAGAGTGATAGATCTGAAAATGACAGAATTCAAATATTATTTAATGAAAGATGGTAAGCATTTGCTTTATAAATTACATAAATTGCTATTGAGGATTAATTTAAATGATGAAGCTGTTAAAGATTATATGGTTAAATGGGCCAAGGATGTTGGCCATAACATTAATCTGGAAGATTGGGAAAAAATTTGGAAGGATAAGTCCACCTTACAATTTATAAGAAAATGTGATGAAAACGGTTTATAGGTGTATCTGTCACCTGATAGGATTTCTAAAATGTCAAAAAATGCTAAAAACAGATGTTGGAAGTGTGATAAAGAAATTGGCACTTTTTTTTCATCAATGGTGGGGATGTGACAGAATTCTGGTTTATGATTTGGGCAAAGATGCAAAGTATTTTGAAGATAAAGATTGATTTGAACCCAGAAATTTTTTTATTAGGTGTCTTAAAATTCAATAAAAAGCTGAAAGCCAGAATAGGGAGATTAGTCTAGCATATGGTCACACAGCCAGAATTGTTCTTGCTAAACGTTGGAGAAAAGCTTCTATCCCCAAAGAATAGGAGAGGTTGGAGAAGATGATAGAGACTGCGGAAATGGATAAACTTACTTATCTGCTGAAAAATAAGATTAATAGTAAATTCTACAAAGTGAGGCAACCTTTTACAGAATTTCTTCAAACTAAATTTGGTAATGCCAATGTATTCAAATGTTAATTATGTTAAGGTTGGTTACCGAGTTACTGTTAGAAGAATTTTTAAATTGTAAATTAAAATTTCAAAATCCTCAAATGGAATAATTGTTGAAAGATTATAATTAAATTTAGGTTGGACTAGTCTGTAGCTTGTTTACTTTTTCATGCTTTTTAATTTTAATTTATTTTTTTATATATATGTATATGTAATGTTACTCGTGATAATGTTCTTTTTTTTGTAGAGAATGTGAGATTATTTAGATTATTTTTAGCTACTTTTTTCAAGATTTCTCTTGTTTAATATAGAAGGATGTTTCTAAGCAGTAATATTTGATGCTGTAACTCCATCAGTGGAAGGATTTCCTTTTAAATTGTTATTTCTTTCTTTTTATTAGATTAGGTAAGTTAGTGTAAAATGTTAGTTTCTGTTGTTAGTTGAGGTAGGTATTTGTAAAGTGTTGTCGTTGTATATTATTTATTGTGACTGTATTGTATTTTTTGTAAATAATCTGTTCTGTCTTAAAATATTTTTTTTAAAAAAAATTAGGTGAGAATATTTTTCAATGTTTCACTCCCTGGAAGGCTAGGAATTTGAGGACTGAAGGAAAATTTCACTGAGGAGAGGAATTCTAATGGGAGGCACTGTCTCCATTCCCCTCCTTATATCTGCACCCAGGGGGAGTCCCACTGGCCCTTTCCCCTCCCTTGGAAGTAAACCATTTCCCACTGGAGATCTTACTTACAAAAAAATGCCAGAAAAGGAAAATAGAGCTGGCTATCTTCACAAATGTATAGGAACCTACTCCATTATGTCAGTCTCTTTCAGTGGTTGCATATAGATTTTTTAAAAAAAACTACTGGGACAAAATGGAGCTTTGCACTACCATCAAGCTCATGAGGCAGAGCAGCAGTCACCTGATCAAGCTCATAAGAAAGAATAGCAGTTGCTTGTTCCTACCTATTGACAATGACCTGCCAGTTACAAATGGAGCCCCTTCAAAGTGGCATCCTCGTCTCCCAAGAATCCCAGGGGTTGATGGTGGAGAGAACCCCAGGCTTCAGGTTTAACCCAGCTGAGATCCCCGAACAACCAAAGGTTCCCTTACCCTCAATAATGTGAAAGTCCCATTAGAGATTGGGCAGGAGCTGGGATTTCTGCAGCTGGCTTTGCTCCCCTCCAGTTTTCCCCACATAATGGTGAGCCCAGCAGAGCCAGCCATCCCCCAATTCTTTTCTGAACCCTGATTGATATGGTTATGGGTTAATAATATCCTTTGCTGCATAAATTGGGGCTAGAAGTTGAAAGGCGGAAGATGAGAATAAGTAGGAACAAGTATTTTCAGATGCAACTGAAACATGGTAAGTTAACAGATGTGCCACACCCAGGACTAACCATGCAGAATAACTCTGTCCAATCAGGAGTCATTGTTTGAGGGGTCAAACCCAGCTTTCAGATCACATTAAGATGACTCCCACCATTGCCAGATGACATTCCAGAGCCCCTCTCATTTCCCTTTGGCAGGAGGCTTTTGCTCTGCACACCCTTGGATTCCTGAAAGACTGTGCATCCATCACATCTATCATATTTCCACATTCCCATGGGAATTTCCCAGAGCTTTGTCATTGTATCTCTTTCTTGTCTCTCCAGGTCTTTCTGTGAGAGCAACTGCATAATCCTTTCATTTGGGGCAGGAAAACTGTTTTACTGTCCCCTTGTGATTTTTCTGACAGGCGAGACATAGAGATAGCATCCCCCGCAAATATCTCAGATTCCAGACAGGTTTTCTGTTCCTAAAGTGCTACAAAATGTTAAAAGAAAGAGGGAAGAATTTAAAAGGTATTCATATCTGTATATAGTTGTTGTTGTTGTTGTCATTATTATTATTATTATTATTATTATTATTATTATTATTATTATTATTATTGAAGTAGTAGTAATAGAGTAATAGAGTAAATAAATAGGAGGCATATAGTGTATACAGTGTAGTATAGTCTTTTGAGCATTCGATTAGAGATCGGCCTTCAAATCTGTACTCAGACAGTAGGAATCCACTGGGTGACCCCATGATGGATTTGCCTTAGAGTTTATCTTATAGCACGGCAGAAGACATTTTGACAGAAGAACACAGAGTGCAGTATAGCCTTATGTGCAAAAATTGTAATTAGAGGATCTAGGTTCAAATTCTAATCCCATCATAAGTGATTGGTGACATGAACCCATCATCATTGTTTTACATGGAAGGCATAAGACAGCAAAGAAAGCTAGTGTTTCTGTGACGATATCTCAGGGTACTTTGTGGTTGTAGTCTGGTGGTAGGGGGAAGGCAGCCCTTTCATGAAAAGCCCTGAACCTCCTTGCCTCTGAGTACCTGTGCTGAATCATTCAGTGTTATTAAGAGAATCATGGCCTCATAGGTTTCAGCAGGCACAATGGAGTCTCTCTCATCCTTTGAAAAAGATATCAGGGGTCCTTTTTTTCAAAGATATTGCTGATCCAAGATGTATGCACTAAGTAATTGAAGCATTTTACAGTGACTACTGTATGGAGAAAGACACACACAATGAGATGGTAGTTCTCTCTGAAATGAATTGTGCACACTACATTTGTTAATACAGTAGAAACTTTTGTCCTTCTTTAATTGAATGTAGTGCATTTTATACCTCCTTTAACAGTTAGTGCCCATAGAATAATGGGGATATTCCACCTCTGCATTTCCTGTACTGAGTTTGGACTTAGATGGCTTGTAAGGTCTTCTCGCACCTGAGAAGTCCATGAGCCTCTTTGGAAAAATTGGTAATGATTCTATAAGACTTCTCTCCCTCCTATGGTTTTTCCACCTTTTTCCTGGATATAAATAAATACACATTGTCCAGCCATGCATTCATATTTCAGTACCCCACCTCTCTGCTCTGAGGAGTTTTCCAGCCTCTCCCTCCAGTTTTCCCCTTTGGACAGCATTCTACCCATATGTTTCTTTAATTTTAAAAAAGCAATTTGGTGGTTGTAAGAACGATGATGGCTAGCATCCTGTTGGTTACTTCCCAAGCAGACTCCTTGGATCAATCATTGAATAGTGAGTGGATCCATTGATTTAATGAGCCTACTCTAGTCAGCATTAACAACAGGATTTAGACTGATAATGACAGCGGACCTTTCCGCACTACACTGTTATACTGCTATTATTCTGCTTTCAAATCCTAAGGAATCCTGGAGTTTGCAGTTTAGGGAGAGGCACTTAGAATTCTCAGCCAGAGAGCTCTTTGGCCTCAGTAAACTCCAAACCCCAGAATTCCACAAGATGTTGAAAGTGAAATAATAGCACTATAAGAGTGTAGTGCGGAAAGGCCCAACAATCATGATAATGATCACAACACCTAGTAGTTCTACTACACAAAAAATATTCAAAGTATTTCACATACCTTATCATAGACATTCTATGGATGATGGCAGCATAGTCTTCCCATATCACAAATGGAGAGACTGAGACTTCTGCTGGTTTGTGTCAAGCCACTAAAGATGAGGTTAACTGGAACGCAAACCAAAAGCACCATTTCCGGAGTGCACATTTATTTGCAGTATGAATGAAAGCACCCAGAACAGCATTTCCCTTCATGCTGTCTTTGAGAAAAGATGCATCTTATTGCCAAACCAGTCTAGGTTTCCCTCTACAAAGATAACTTCTGCAGGTTGGGAGAGAGCAGATGAATAGACAAAACTGTGTACCCCTTTGTATCTTGGGCATTACGCTTGCATCTACAGGCCAAGAGGTTATAAATATAAATATGACAATGATAAGCTGGCAGAATTCAACCGGAGCAACTAGCAAAAGGCCTTAGGAGCAAAACAGAATAAGGACTGACGGAAAGATAGGCAGACAGACAGACATCCTACTGTAATAATCAATGTATAATCCAAACTGTGGGGTTAGTTAAATAAAATGTGAAGGCTGTATTAATGAAGCCTTTTGGTATCCAACACAGCATTTCATTTTCTTTCACAGGCTACATAATGCAGAGCCTGGGAATAAATTATAAATGAAATCTCCATCATATGTTTATAAATACACTAACATTAGCATTTTACTTCCTCATAAATCTACCCTAAACATTCAGGCGCAAGATCGAAAGCCCTGTAAAACAATGATATATTCTCGGCTCACAGGCCTTGACTAGTGGCCCATTCATTTCTCCGCTGTTCTTCAAACATTACTTCTTTCGTTCATGCCCCCTCATTTAAAATCCATTTTAATTTAAAGATGCTCGGTGCCGTCCTAGTGGTACATTTACTCATCCTAGTTATACATCATGGAGCAGGGAAAAGAAAATTGTTTAATCTAGAGATACGGTTCAATGTGGTCACCACTGAACAGTGGAGTAATTACCAGATCAGCTCCACTAAAAATGCACTCAGGGTGTTCTGTGACCTATCATCTTCTAATCTGCATAGTGAAGTATGGCTTCATAACTATAAATTGCTGACTTAATTAAAACCAGGACCTTTCTGTCATTTAATTACAGGGAGAAAGGTTATTGCTTAAATGCAATTTTCCAAATGTGATTTCTTAACAGTTATTAACTGCTTCACCATCATTTATTGTTTCAGATTTTTCAATTTGAAAATAGTCCCTGTGACAGAAGTAATGACTTCATGAAAAACTCAATCTAGATGGAGCTGAGTAGACCCATTTGTTTCTCGTAAGTGGAGCAGACAGAAAACTTGAAAATGTCACCGGAGGATCCTCTGATTGCTCTCACTTTGCAGGAGTAATTAAAAACCTGGAGGTTGTATTAGAGGTGAAAGGAAGAGGTTTATGACCATTTCAGGATTTGATCCTGCACTGGCAAAATAAAGTAGATGTGCTGCCCTCATTGTAAGGTGGGGGAGAAGAGATGGATAGTTTCGTAATGATTAACATATACCAATTCTAGGCACACAGTACAGGATGCATGCTCCTATATCACTTTATAGATGTGAAGGAGAAAAAAGTGAAGTTGAAAAGGAAGAAAAAAGGGGTTCTCTAAAAATCTCATGTCCCCTCAAGACATTCAGTGTCTTGATAATTGGTGCTCCCTTGAAATGTACAAGTTGAAAAAAAATATTCTTCAAAATGACATTTTAGCAGCATTTCATTACCTAAAACAAGCCTGCTCATCCATGAAAAATAGATAAAACGATCTTGACTTGCTTGGCACTTAAACCAGTAGTGCCATGGTATGACGAAAAGAGGATAAGAGAGAGGGGACGACTTTTGAAATTACAGATCAAATTCTGTTTCTGCTTGGCCATTTCTTGTTGTTCTTTCAAAATGAGTTTTTAATTATTAATTAAAGGCATCTCTTACGCCTTGAACTTTTATTTGTCTTCCAGGAGAATCTGCTTGTATGATAAAATTTGTGATGCAACTGTACAGTATTATACCACTGGAAATTCTGTCTACAAAAGCTGTAGTACAATATCCCAGGTAGAATGTTTTAAATGATTAAGTTTTGATTTTTATCCTCACAATAACTCCATGTGGCAGTCTGCTGAGTGTGAGTGATTGATTTTCCCAGTGTCACCCAGTTAGTTTTGTGGCTAATTGGGTACATAATCTGAGATCCTTGTTGTTTTAGTCTAGCAGTCTAAACACTATGGCACACAAGAACAGGAGACTGCAGAGTAAAGAACTGGAGAAATTATTTATTCTGGATTTCTTAGATGGAGGGAGATGTTAATTTTAAAAGTCCCACAGTGTACTAGCACAATACATTTTTCTCTACTCCATTGTTTTTACTCTTGGCAAAAAGAATCTGTTTTTGTTGGAATTCATAGTTTCCAACTTGAAGACCAGCAGAAATAATAATTCCTCCTCTTCCTCCTCCTCCTCCTCTTCCCTCCCCCTCCCATTTAGCATTGCCATTATGCATGTGATTGGTTATTTACTAGAAGCAAAAGACAGTTCCCAAAGAGATATATATTTAACAGTAGCGTTTCAGCATAATATCAGTTGAACAAGGCTGCTGGTATCTGGGTGATTTCATGCAGGTGGTGCCTTGGGTGAAGTGGTTTTGCTGGGTGTGGGTTTTCCTCACCCAAAGCAATCTCCCCAGGCTAAACAGAAATCAGATGACATCATCTCAGTCCCAGACACCATCCCACTCACTGACACCCCCAGTAAGGTCTCCTCCAACCTTGTGTCTGCCATGTGGATTGGACAACTCCTATCATTGCCAGAAACCTGGCAAATGTGTGTAATCCAACACATTTGGAAGGCACCAGTTTGGGGAAGACAGAAGTATGCAAAATGCAGGCATGTGGGAGATAGTCCACATTTTTGCCTGATTTCTTTAGATTTGTATTTATAAGCCAGAAACCTATGGTGCCAAACCATTTGTACAACAGTCTGTAGTACAAGCAATTTGACATTTGATGCATACAGAGGGCAGCATCCAAGATCTTCTTGTGCGAGGTGTGGCAGGCAACCCCAGCCACCTACTGCATGTAGACTCCTCTGCCAGAGGTGGAGGTGGACACCTGGCATGTACCTCCAAGAGGTCCTTGGAGGGAAGGCACATGCAGTTTTCCCATTCATTCTTCCTATGTTACTCAAGGTCAATGGTCAATACAAAGGTCAATACAAAGAATGTTTGTATTGTGGGGGACACATTCACCTCCAGGTTGCATGGGTAATTTCACCATTGGGGCATCCCTACTGAGACGACTCAGTCATGTGTCGCTACAAGTTGAATAACTTATAGCAATTGTAGAACAAGACCACCTCATCTGGTGACCGTAACTTGATGTACTTCCAAGGACAACTAGTGCAGTTGTACAGGAAAGTTTGGCACTTCCTTGCAGCTTCTTAGATAGATCTTACAGGGTGGTTAGCTGTGCAGTCGCACAGGTATAGAAGAGAAGAATATTCACATTAAGTCAATATGCTTCCTTCTTTCTTGTTGCAGCCATCAGATAAGCAGGTGCCATCAAAAGAGGCCTCTCCCTCAAGTTACTTTCAGTACCAATTAATCTGAGGATCTAACAGAAGAGGAATGGTGACACAGTGAGTTGAAAACCTAACCTATGTTCTTCTGTGTAATCTCCTCTTGACAACATTATCAATCTTTCAAATGACTGTTTTTCATAATTAATAGCAAAGGCTCCTCATCTAGCCTGCAAGCTTCTTCTGTTGTTATCTCTGATCAGTAACCGGAGATAACAATCTACCTAAGTTCAGGAAGCTGGTACATGGAACAGAGTTCTGTATTGCAGACTGGGAAACTGTATGATAATTATTTTATTAATGCAGCTGAATTTCTCCAGTTGGCACTAGAGTGCAAGGAGGTTAGATAAACATAACAAGTTGTCTTTGAGGTGAGCTGCCCCACTCTTGGAATCTGAGCACACATACAAACAATGAAGGAAAAGCTCTTTTTGGAATATGGATCTTAGGGAGCCACACGGTGGTTTCAGCTGAGCTGCATATCAGTTTATTACTTGTCCTTAGGTAGTTAACTCTTCTGGTATAGAAGGAAGTTCCACATTTCCTAGAAGCTAAAGCATTATTTAAGAACCATTTGGCACAATGCAAAATGACACGTAATATTGATTGAATAAAAAGAACAAAACCAAGTTACATCTTGATCCAACAGTGATTGTTATGGCCTGATTGATTCATGTGAGTGTGATTGTCACAGAGCAGTTCAACTATACCTTGAATTTAAATGGATAAAGAAATGCTTAATTCCATTCTGGGCACTGAAAGGGATTCCAATTATTTCTTCCCAAGATAGGTCATAAGCAGAGCTGAGAATGCCTCTGAGCAATTAAAGTTGATTGGGAAGGATAAGAAACAGTTGTAATCTTTAGGAGCCAGGCAGGAGATGTCATAGAATCATAGAATCATAGAATCATAGAAATGTAGAGTTGGAAGAGACCACACGGGCCATCCAGTCCAACCTCCTACCATGCAGGAATACCCTCAAAGCACTCCCGACAGATGGCCATCTGCTTAAAAACCTCCAAGGAAGGAGACTCCACTACACTCCGAGGCAGCATATTCCACTGCCGGACAGCCCAGACTGTCAGGAAGTTCTTCCTGAGGTTCAGGTGGAATCTCCTTTCCTGCAGCTTGAATCCATTGCTCCTTGTTCTGGTCTCTGGAGCTGCAGAAAACAAGCCCTCTCCCTCCTCTACATGGCATCCCTTCAAATATTTAAACATAGCTATCATGTCCCCTCTTAACCTTCTCTTCTGCAGACTGAACATACCCAGCTCTCTAAGTCTATCCTCATAGGGCTTGGCTTCCAGGCCCTTCACCATTTTGGTCGCCCTCCTCTGGACCTGCTCCAGCTTGACCATGTCCTTCTTGAATTGGGGTGCCCAGAACTGGACACAGTATTCAAGATGAGGTCTAACCAAAGCAGAGTAGAGTGGTACCAGTACCTCCCTCGATCTAGACACCATACTCCTATTGATGCAGCCGAGAATCACATTGGCTTTCTTGGCTGCTGCATCATACTGCTGACTCATGTTCAGCTTGTGGTCTATTAAAACTCCTAGATCCCTTTCACACGTACTGCTATCCAGCCACGTGTCCCCCATCCTATATTTCTGTATTTCATTTTTTCTACCTAAGTGTAGGACCTTACACTTCTCTCTGTTGAATTTCATTTTGTTAGCTTTGGCCCAGCTCTCCAATCTATCCAGGTCATTTTGAATTTTGATCCTGTCCTCTGGCGTATTAGCAACCCCTCCCAATTTGGTGTCATCTGCAAATTTGATCAGCATGCCCTCTATTCCTTCATCCAAGTCGTTGATGAAGATATTGAACAGCACTGGGCCCAGGACAGAACCCTGTGGCACCCCACTAGTCACTTCTCTCCAGGATGAAAAGCAGCCATTCGTGACCACCCTTTGGGTTCGGTCGGCCTCCAAGATGGAATCAGGGATTCAAGATGCTTGTGCCTAGCAACTCACAGACTCAACAATTCCCCCATTATAGTCCAACACTATGCAATATAGTCTTGGAACATAGGTTGTTGCTTCATTCACAGAAGGAAATCTGTGCTCATAGAAGGGATCATGTTCTGTGAATGAAAGCCTAGATGAAAAGGTATGTGTTTTGATAGCAGTAGCATGGAGCATGTCTTCAGTAAACCATGGCCATTTCTCAGTACAGTTATAGTGCTATTATTCCACTTTCAACATCCTGTGAAATTCTGGGGTTTGTAGTTTACTGAGGCCAAAGAGCTCTCTGGCTGATAATTCTGAATGCCCCTCTCTAAACTGCAAACCCCAAGATACCATAGGATGTTTTGAAACTGGAGTAATAGCACAATAACAGTATAGGGCAGAAATGACAAAAGTTTGAGCTAACAAATAGTGGTATTCTGCTCTAGCTGATTCTACTGTAGTGTGTGTGCCTGGCTGCAACAGGCAAAGTAAACCAGCAGCTGCCCCCAGAATGCCTTAACTAAACATGCATGAACAATAAAACAGAAAGAAAAGGCCTGACTCTCCAGATACTCCCAGCATGCCATGTTCACCACAATGGAAATCATAAGAACAGTGGCAACTGGTACAAGGGAAAGTCATCTCTGGATACATTTGGGAAGAAGCCCTCAAGTGGCCTCTAGAGGATTTGAAATGTTTTTGTTTACTTACACAAGGCTTACCTAGGTTTTGCACTTCCAAGTGCATGTTGTATACAATCAGAGTTGGAAGAGACCCCGGGTCCAACAAGTCCAACCCCCTGCTATGCAGAAGCACCCATCAAAGCATTCCCAACAGATGGCCATCCAGCCTCTCCTTAAAAAGCTCCAAAGAAAGAGACTCTACCACACTCCGAGGCAGCATATTCCACTGCCGAACAGCTCTGACCGTCAGAAAATTCTTCCTGAGGTTCAAGTGGAATCTCCTTTCGTGCAGCTTGAATCCATTGCTCCTTGTCCTAGTCTCTAGAGCAGCATGACATCCCTTCAAATATTTAAACATGGCTATCATGTCTCCTCTTTACCTTCTCTTCTGCAGACTAAACATACCCAGCTCCCTAAGCCATTCGTCATAGCGCATGGCTTCCAGACTCTTCACTATTTTGTTGCCCTCCTCTGGACATGCTCCAGCTTGTCGATATCCTTCTTGAATTGAGGTGCCCAGAACTGGACACAGTATTCCAAATGAGGCCTAACCAATGCAGAATAGAGTGGTACCATTACCTCCTTTGATCTAGACACCATACTCCTATTGATGCAACCAAGAATCGCGTTGGCTTTCTTGGCTGCCTCATCACACTGCTGACTCATGTTCAGGTTGTGATCTACCAAGACTCCTAGATCCCTTTCACATGTACTGCTATCCAGCCACACGCATCCCCCATCCTGAATAAAAAGTTTGCTGAAACATATTGAACTGTCTTTTGGGGGGGAGGTGTGCAGAAACTTGCCCCTATTCTTTCCATATTATTTCTGCCAGTGGTATTACATTTTCTGTTAAAGAGGTAAGACCCAGTAATTTAAGTCTGTAAGCCTGAATCCTGCTCTGTAGGATCGGAAGAGGAATCTTTACCCTCTTCAGTATGACTGCTCTTTGGGTGTTTGAAGAATGCTGTCATGTTTGTTCGCCATTTGCCTTCTCTTCTCCAGGCTGAACATAAACACATCTGTAAATTTTCCTTATAGAACTGGCTTTCCATTGTGGACTGCCTTCTCCGCCTTCTCTATGTCTTTCTTAAATTACAGCATCCAGAAGTGGTTACAGTACTCCAAATAGATTCTGATAAGCATAGAATAAACTGTACACCAGAAATGCATTTTGAATGATGACCTGAAGCTATATTGACATTTCTTCTGACATATCTATGAAATAAAGACAATCTCAGATGGCATCAAGTCCTTTGTTGAAGCTTTGAAGTAACCATGCTAGTAGAAGTCATCAGGGCTGGCCAAAAACATTTTGCTGCTTGAGGCAGAGATCAAGATGGGGACCCCCTTCACTCCAAATACAAAAGCAGAGTAGATTAGGTGTTGATCCTTATGTCAGCAATGGTGATAGAATAGGTCCTTCATTGTACTCTAGGGCAGTAGACCAACTTAGAGGTTGCCTGGCAGGCCATATCACACACACACACAGGACTTCAGTGCCACTCCTTGCCTCCCAAATATCTATCTTCCTAGGTAGCCAGGTCTCTTGTGCCTAGTTAGACAGTTGGCCCAAGGAAATCATGCAAAAGAAAAAGAAAAGAAGGAACTTTTAGCCCTGAAAATGGACCCTTCCCAATCTACAGCAATTCTCAGAATGTGTAAACAAATGGTAAGAAGTCTATTTATCCTAATTTTTTTTCAAGATAGACTAATGTGTAGAATTGTCCTGTGCCAACAGCCAGTCAAGACTTACAGCTGTCTAATTAGAGTCTGTTATCAGTAGCTGGCCAGCAAAGTTTGTTGTAGTTTGCTAGCAAATACCAATGGTTAGGCCATTCTGATCTCTTCTTATATAGGCTCAGAGTCTTCCACAGCTGTTGGCCTAATTAATGAGTCCTTCTTATGTAAATACTCCAAGACTGCTAGGCTCTCCCTTTTCCACCTGCACTGGCTACTGTAAGTACTGTCCCTCTCATGTCTCTGGGGTGTTTGGAACAGTGCTGTCTGGGTCCTGGAACAGGGGCATGACAAAAATATATTTATGGCAATAAATATGGAATATAGTCATATAACCAAATCTAATCAATCTTCTCTCTTTCCCTGAGTAAAACAATACTATGTCTCATAATTTTCAACCCAGTAAACTGGAAATTTAAAAAGGTGTGTGCATGTGTGTGTGTGTGTATGTGTGTGTATGTACAATTTCAAAGACCCTATCAGAAACAAATGCTTTATGGAAAAGAATAATTCCCTTCTATAAAGACAGCAGTATGATTCCTTGCTTTACACAGACCAATCCAATTTGAATAGATAGCTTATGTTTGGTAATGTGATACAGAGTGTGTATTTACAGATTGGCAGCCTGTGTTACATTTCTGAGCCTCTCGGTGTGCATTATGTAAAAAAATACATGGCTATCACATGAGCACCTCATGGTTTGCTGACCACATTGTATGACATTCAGTTTAATAGCCTGAAAATACAGCAAGCCTTGTTCAGGTTTGTTCACTTGATAAACTGTGACAAGTCAATTGTCATGCAAGATTATTCTGAAGTCTGAGATTCCAGTTATTTAGTGTCTGCAAGAAGTGGTTCTGGAGAATTCGAGAACTTAACATTCTAATGGCAAGCCTCTGCCACCATTGTCTCTTCCCACAATTGTAATTCTATGTTCTGATAATAAAATTTCATTAGTGTCGGCACATTCTCTTCCCAGTCTTTGAAGTACTGTCTCGTGCTGAAACAATTAGCAGTACTTTACGTCCTATCACTTGATTGTTTGACAAGCAGTGTGAGTGAACTAAATTGTGAGGAATTAAAATTTCTGACAATTCCCATTACTTCTAAATTGCTGATAAATTAAAGGATATTTACTTCTACAAATATTAAAGGTTGTTTAAAATTTAAACTGACTTTATTTTATCAGGAGGTTCTGCAATGTGCTAATTCAAAATGACTACATGGCCTTATTTGAATAAATTACCAAGTTATATTCCAAACGCCAAGGACATTTCCTCCAGGCAGGTTTTTTTTTTCTCCTCCCCCTGCTCCCCATTTTCTTCTTCTTTACTGTTTGTGTCAGTAGTAAAGCAAAGCAGAAATACTTATGAATATTTCAGGATGGTAGGTCAGTGAGTTACTTCTTTCCTTTAACTGAGAAAATGATGAAGTCGATTAGTGTATATCTGATGTTTAATAACAAGTATGTTCTGTGGACTTTTGATTCTGTGACAAGACGTTAATCGTAAACAAACAAATTTTTGACTGGCATCCTGTTCCATATTTACAAGACTGTAAGCCCAATTTACAATCTCATAATTTTGCGGGTTCATATTCACACATTCATGCTTACAGTTGTCAATGTCTGCAAGTGAACCCCACCCCAAAAACCCCTACTTCTTAAGCCAGGAAGTGCCCCAAACAAGAAGTGTCCGAGGTGCTCTCAGTGAGGCACTGGGAAATGACAATTGCAGTGCTGTTTCAGTTTTGTGACATGTTGAGATTGGCAGCTGGAGAGATCTCTCAGGGTCTTGCTGCAGCTGGCATCCTGTTAAATATTTATGAGATTGTAAACTGGATGTAACAATCTTGTAACTTTTGGGATTCATGTTTACAGTGGTTAATGACCAAAGGTGACCACCAAAATATACCTCTGAAGCCAAGCAGTGCCGAAAGCAAATAGTTTTTGAGGTGCTGCAGATTGGAGCACTAGAAAACAAAAAATGCAGTGTTATCCCAGTTGTGGGATGCATTCAATTGGGTAGTGAGACCTTGGGGTCTTGCCACAGCTATTTTTGGAGGGGTTGGCATCAGCAGAAGTAGCTAAGATGATGGAGCTTTGTTGTCATAACCACATCTGACACTGCAGGATCTCAACCACAGTTTACCAATGAGAACTGAGGTCGCATATGAAGTAACTTGAAAAAATTACATCTACAAAAGCTAACTTAATAAAGAGTTCTGTAGTACCTTAAAGATTTATTACAAACCTTAAGGTACCACAGAACAAATTTATTCTTGCACAAGGTCTCATGGATGATACCCTGCTCCAGAAGATACATGATATAGAATTTCATGTATATAGACAACACATTGGTGGGAGAATTACTGAAAATGACAGCCAAGGAAAATTGAACACAGAGAGTACTGTCAGTGAAAATTATGTTATTAGCAGTATCCGCATTCACAAACCTGTTGCAGAGAATGCAACAATCCCAGCATTCGGGAAGCCAGGTTACACATGGAGTGCCATAAGAACCCACTATCCCAGTTCAAATAACTGGTGAGAGACTGGAAGGAATCCCCCAGTGAATTGTAGCTTGGCAGTGTTTCTCTTTCTCTTTCTTCACCCCTATCTCTCCTGCCTTTGAAGTTTGTTTGCTCCAGAATGGAAGAGTGACAGATTGAATTCAGTGATAGGTTGCAGTGTCCTCTCCCGGGGTTTGAATATTGCCATTTCTGATGTCAATTTAGTGTTCATTTATTATTTTTGTACACACTGGCCGGTTTGTCCTGTGTACAATTCAGTGGGGCATTGCTCACAGAAGATAGTATATATCACATTGGAAGATGGACAGGTATATGAGCCCCTGATGTTGTGGGCAACATTATTAGGTTCTGTAATGGTATTGCCAGAAGAGATAAGGGAAAAGAATTAGCATCTGGTTTTGTTTCATAGCAAATAAAACCCAGTGAGGAGTGAGGGATAGAACAGAGCTCTACAGCTCAGTCCCATCATCTTTCTGTCATGCAAACCCTCTATTTGATCCTTTGGATTTATCTGTGGCTGAAAGATTTGTTTTTATTTTTGTTTTCTAAAATTAAGCTTTGTAAAGCACTATATATATAATGGCACATGAAAGGGGAATTAAAACAGCAGTAAGCAAGAGGAAAACAGGAGTAAGCCATAATTTGTCAGTTCTTCCCTGCTGGGAAAAACCTCACAAGAGCCTGTTTACATTACACATTTAATGGTACCATAATTCCACTTTAATAACTATGACAATATCCTATGGAATCCTAGGGTTTGGTGTAGGACTAGAACTCTCTGGCTGAAAATTCTAAAGACTGTTCCCTAAATTGCAAATCCCAAGATTCCATAGCATAGAACCATGGTAGTTACAGTGATGTTATAGTACTAAAATCTTATAGCGTGAAAGGAGCCCAAGGTAAGCACAGTCTCAAGAGCGGTCTGGTGGACCTCTGCTGCCACTTCCCTTATCTTACAGCGTGGAAACTTATCTGAGGCAAGTACAAGAAACAGTGGAAAGGGTGGCTGGTAGGTCTCATGAAACACCTTTGAATAGTGGGTTGGTCTCTGGGATTACAAGTTCCAGAATGCTGAATGGGAAAGTGATGTTGTATGTGCTTATGTGAAAGAGAAAGCCCTTGAGGAGAACAGTTGCTGCCCTTTGTTTGTTTATCAGTCCCAAGAAAGTTTTCTGGGGTAGGAAAAGGCAGAAGCAGCTACTTTGGAAGCTCTTATTAGTATTTACATCAAATGCTCACAAAGCCTTTGTGAGTATTTGTCAAGCCCACAATATAGCAGAGATTGCTCCCACAGCTCCCACAGCAGAGAATATCTAAGCAGCAATGCACTGTAGCCAGGAAAAACTCACCCACACCAATTGTTTTCTTCCATCAAGGAGGCAATTTATTCTTCAGTTACAATGTGTACATATTTACAAGAATCTCTAGAAGGCATTCCAGCATTCCAGCATCCCTCTGCTTGCTCTTTCTGACAGAGCCTCTGGCAGACACGTCAGGCACCGTGTGCAACTTGCTGGCTAGCTCTCAGCTACATTTATACTCACACTAGCTGATGCAATCCTGCCAGCCTTTGCATTCTCCCCACATCTGATGCAACCTTCTCCCCTGGTTGCTCATCAGCATGACTCAGCTAAAATCACATGGCTCTCCACAGGTGCACTTAACGACCCACATCACAAAGTATTTTCTACAGGTTTGATCCAATCTTTACTGACAGTATTTTAATTCAAACACCTCCAAGTGGGGCAACTAGCAGGATGTTTGTGTGTGACTAATTATAACTAATTAATGACTAGAGTGTCATCATATAGAATCTTGCGAGGCAGATGACACCAAAGGGGGGGTCAAAGCTATCAATTTTCATAATATTCTGGTCTTCTAGTGCAGCAGTTGTTAGCTTTGGTAGTAAATGAGGTAATGGAGTCAACATGATCTGGAATAATGACTGAACCATGCATATCTTGGTCTAAATTGGACTCACTTTTTTTTTAAAGCTTTTTGCCAGAAAATTCTCAGAAAGAAGTTAGATTAAGCTTCTAGATAGTGCTACACAGACGTCACAATACATGCAGAAAAAACTATAGCATAAGGATACCAACACAGCATAACATAACACATCTGTACATACACAGTGAGGTGGCCTAGTGCAACTCTAGGCAGTGCTGTTGTCACTGAACACACTTCGTATGCATAGGAAAGCCAGTTGGTGGATGTCAAATCCCACAAAGTGTTTCTCAAATGGAACCAGTAGACTCTGCCCATCTCTGTTTTTTTCCTTTAAGTTATACATCCATTGCATGCAAAGTTGAACATCCATTGAACATCCATTGAACACTGGTGTGCATCTGCCTTTTTCAACATTTACTGTATGAGTTCTTGCTTTCTGTTTCCTAATAGGTTTTTTTAAGGTTTAAGATAGGTTTAAAGCAAGGATCAGCAACTTGTGGCCCTCTAGATCTTATTGAATTGCAACTTCCATGATCCCTTACAATTGGCTATGCTGTCTAGGGCTAATGGGAATTGCAGTCCCACAACAGCTGGAGAGCCACAAGACACCTACTTATTTTAAATGTTCATATTTTGTTGTACTCTCCTATTGTGTTGCAGTTTGAAAGTGCAGAAAATGCAGCCCATTCATATGTTTCTACATGTGCTCTTGTGGATAGTATGTGTCCGGCCAACATGGCTGAATGATTCTGGGAGGTAAAACCTGAAAAAGTAAATTTCCCAAGTTCTGATATTGAACTATGTGATGCTGTCCTGAAATTAAAATTAAGGATAGCTCACAGCAATGGACTTAAAGCGTTTTTCTGCTGTTATTTGACATCTGAAAGAGTCATCTCCCCCCTTCTCATCACATCTCCATTCTTTCACATTTCTTTTAGCAAAGCACGTTAGATTATCAGTGTACTTGAAGATAAAACCTGGGAGGAAGAGCCTCTTCCAAAGAACAAATCACTGTTCACTTCCTATTATTGCTTCTGTTCAAGACTCCTTTATTCTGAGACTGTATGTGGAATGAGAGAGCAAGAGCAAGCTTTTATATTTCTGCTTTACTGCCTTTAAAAAAAACAATAACTTCCGTGATGTGCATTTGTTTAAAGTCGTCATACATATTCCTAGTGCTAAACGGAGAAGAAGGCATACATAGTGTGTATGCTGAATAAAATGTGTGCAAATAAAGGGTGAGTCAGATCATGGGAAAGCAAAGAAGCAAAAGTTCCTTTGTTAAATGAGCACATACACCAAGAGACAGATATTCAAATACAGAAACTTTTAAAAGTTTGAGCCGCTCCGATTAAATGCAGGCCTTCATGAATAATGGAAATCATGTAAGAAATCTTGATGTAAAGCTCGATGAGAGGCTCTTAAAGGAGGACGATTACAATGGTGTTGATGCCTCTTGGTTGCTGTTGTTTTGAGCGAGAAGAGCAGTTGGAGTGCTGGCAAGTGGAACTTGCTCCTGACGCCACTGTCAGAGCTCATTTATTCATTTTAGGAGGTGTTCATGCACTAAACACACCAATTCACAGTAAACATTTCCCTGGTGGGGATGTTGGGGAACCAGCCTAATGTTCTGTGCAAAAGTCACAAGAAGAAAAGTAGTGAGAATAAGGGCATCTTTTCTTGGAAGGGATCTGGAAGTTTATCTGGACCACTGTTTTCCATCCCTTGGACTTCAGCTCAGTGGCCACAGACCTTCTAATGTGAGCTGAATTAATGAAGATCAGAGTGGAACACTGGGCTTCTGTTCATGCAGATTAGACAATAGGTTCTGCACTGTTGGCTAAATTTTCATCTTGTGATCCACCTAGACAAGAAGTGGGTAGAGTGTGGCCCTAGGGCTACATATACTCCCCAGTTATTGTTGTTGCCTCTGGCCCTCCCAAAGCCACCTCTTTTCTGCCTCTTCTAAAGTGAATTGCCTTTCCTGGAATCCTCTAGGAGCAGCAATTGCAACCCCACTTAACCTTCATCTGGCATTAAAAATACATTTTTTTCAAGATTAGAAGTGGATATTCAGCCAATGATGGTAATTACTGGCAGTCCATGTATTCTTTGGAGAATCTCAGATGTAGAAAATTGGCCCCCAGGCCTGCCACATTTGCCCATTCTGACCTAGATCCTTTATCCATATACTAGTGCCCATCTAAGTCTGGCCATCCCATACTTGCTCCTTTGGGGAGTGAGTACCTAAACTTGGGTATTTATTAATTTATTATTCTCTGTTGGATTTCATCATGTAAATTTGGGCATACACATTTACTGTCTAGTAGTTGTGCTTAGTATGGTCCATTAGTGGTATAAGGATTCATACAATATCGTGTGTATAATATCTCAACTTGTGTCTGTGTGTGCATTCAGGTCACACTTATGGCAACCCCAAGAATTTCACAGGATTTACTTAGGTAAGGAATATTCAGAAGTGGTTTTGCCAGTTCCTTCCTCTGAAATACAACCTACAGCCCCTGATATTTGTTGTTAGTCTCCCATCCAGGTACTAACCAGAACTGACCCTGCTTAGCTTCCAAAAACAGGTGGGATCTGGTGTCTTTAGGATATTTGAGGTATTGTTTCAAATTGCACACACACACACACACACACACACATACATATATACATACACACAATACAGATTGTAATAGTCTGTTCCTCTTGTTTTGGATTTACTGATCAGATGGTGTAATCGGGAGACTTTCTCTCTTTTTAAAACAGGTATAAGAGTCCAAAGGTGTCTTATTTGACTCTCTTGAGCTTCTGATCTAGCATGCTGGAAAACATCAAGCAATATTTCTTCGCTATGCATACATCTTCGGGTTTGTAGTATGACAGAGCTTCCAAATATATCATAAAAAATAGAGCTTGGAAAATTTCAGCTTCAAATCACAGAACCCCAATTCAATATAGCTACCAGCTCCAGGATACAAAACACTATGGTAGATGTTGAGGGATTGTCCATACTGATTCCCAGTTGCATATTATTCTGATACTTCCTGCCACTGTTACGGGTTCTACCTACACTGTGACTATCACAACCAGTAGTCAGCTAAGTATGCGCCAGGCTGTTACAACAGATTACATACATATAAAAGTTCCTTAAAATATGTTTTAAAAGCACTAAATAACACAATAGAAGTAGACAATTGGACAGTAGTTCAGAAACTGAGCAAGTAAAACTCCATCATGAGAGGAGTCAGTCCTAAATAATCTAAAAGGCTGGGTGAATTGAAAGGTCTTTACTTGTGCTAAAAAGAAAGCAGACTTGGCCTCAAGACAAGTGAAATCTATTGTCAGGCACCTGGAGCAGAAATTCCAAAGGATGGGATGCTGTAACACAAGGCTCTTGTTTTTCCATTTATCCATATCTATGATAACTTTAATGTTTTGTATTCCACTACCGCCCAGTCAACAGTCTGAGTAAATGAGTTTATATTATGTCTGAACAGTGCAGTGATCTAGCTGAAGTATTCTGTTTCATCATGCTCTTGGTGTGTAATTTTCTGACCCGGTATTCCTAGTAGTCTGAATGAATTTTTAAGCATGCTATATCCTTAGAATATACAGCAAACTGTAAGTTGCTTCTGTGTCAAGAGCTTACATAGGCCATTTCCACACAACGTCACTATATTGCCATAGTAGCCGGTTGTTCCTGGTTCAGGAGCCGTGCTGCGGTACAATGTCATCATTATTCAGCTGCTATCCTGCCCCCAAACATTGCCAAACCACCATATTCTATTTCCAGAAAAAATCCATAAGTACTTCCTTTAGCACTTCAATCCCATCAGTTGACTCACTACAGACCCGCAATAGTGCTTGATAGTGCTTCCTGTGATCACGGATCCAGCAGTGGGCAGGCCATGGGCATGCCCGGCTCATCCCTCCCTCAGTGACTCCCATGGCTGGTAACTTTGAAATCTATCACCTTTTCATGTTTATTTTAATAAACATGAACACAAATTAAAATTTTGTTATTTTTTAAAAGACATTTTTAGGCATTATAGTGTGAAAATGCAATAGTGTACTGGTGTGTTTAGTACGGTTTCCAAAGAAAAACAAAAAATACCCTCGACCAATCAGGGGTGGTGGGATGAGGTGAAGGCAGCGAAAAGAAGTGGCCAAGGACATTGTAGTGCAGAAGGAACAGTGGTGGCAATACTCATCGGCCGAAGGTGGGAGGATACAGAAAACAATTTCCTAATCTGCTACCATCACGTGAGTGGCAATGCTGGGATTGCACACTAATGGCATCTAGTGTGGAAATGGTCATGGTTTGACAAGGTGATGTAGACGCTTGCCCTTAGTGCATTACAATAGAAGGGCAAAAGAGAATCCATCTTGAATTTCCAAAAAGCTTTTGACAAAGTTCCTCATCGAAGGGTCCTTTGAGCAAAATTATCAGTTGCAAGGTAAGAAGTATACTTACAGACTGCTAAAGGATTAAAGAACAGCAGAAAGTAGCAAGAAATAGTCAGCATTTACAATGGAGAGTTAGTAATGATGAAAAGTATAGCATAAGGCAGGAGTGTGGAATCTGAGTCTGTGTCCTTCATTTTTGTGGCCTGCAACTTCCATAATTCCTAATCAGCACAGCCAAAATGAGGGATCATGGGAGGGGCAATGTAACAGTATCTGGACAGCAGCACGTTTCCTATGCCTGCTACAGGGTTTCCCTAGGATTATCCCCACAATAATGAATGATCTGGAATCAGAGGTGTTCAGTGAGAAAGCAAAACCAGTGATTATGTCAAATTGCTCAGACTGGTGAAGACCACAGTAAATTAAAGGATTCAAGGATTCAAAAAGTATATCTTCAAATCAGGTGCATAGCAACAGAATGGTAAACAAAATTCCATGTTAAGTGAACATGCAGTGTGGTACACAATTAGGCAAACAATCCTTGTTTCATATTCAGAGGCCATTTCCACACTAGACTGTTACAGCGCTATTATTCCACTTTCAACATCCTATGGAATCCCGGTGTTTGCAGTTTTGGGAGGGACCAGCCGGCCCCTCCCTAAACTGCAAACACCAGGATTCCATAGGATGTTGAAAGTGGAATAATAGTACTATAACTGTCTAGTGAGGAAATGGCCTCTGAATATGAAATCTGAAACTGACTGTGACCATCCAGGAAAGAACTCAATTAAAATGTTGTCTTAGTGCGTAGGAGCCTACTTTCCCATTATGCTGAAAAAGCACATTACAAGATTAGGCATCCAGGATCTAAAGATGATATGAAGGGAACGCATTCTTGTGCTAAGAAAATTAGACTTTGAGGTGATTTTCCTAAAGAGAGAGGGGGGAGCTCTTGGTGTTCTGTTTCACACATATATGTGTTCAAGTGTACTTACTTAGACCCATAGGAAAACATGGTACATATCTATGCTACAGTTACAGCAATCTCATACCACTAAGTGCCACGGCACAGTCCTACAAAATCCTGGGTTTGTAGCGTGATGAGACACTTGCAATTCACTTTCCCTGACCTACGGCGCTAGAGCCTTCCAGGGGACAATTCTAAATACCTCACCAAACTACACACCCAGGATTGAGTAGGATACAGCCATGATAATTAAAGTGTCATCAAATTGTTATAATTGTGTAGGGTAGTGTTACATTTGTGTACTTACATGTTCTCTCTTCAGTTGAAAAATTACGTTTTAATTGGTTTTCCAGATTAATAAATAAAATTTAAATTGATTTGTCATAAATACAAGCATTATCAACAATCCCAAATACAGTGGCCCCATTAAATCAATGGGATTTGAGCACAGGTGTTCACTTAGCAGTTTTGATTTACTTAGAGCTACACAGTTGGTAGTCAATTAGTATGCCTGTGGACATGTATCAGATATACTTCCTTCCCTGAGGAATTGAATACTGTAATAGATTAACTTTGAATTACTAGGTGTATGGTGAAAGAAAAATGTTGAAAAGGGAGATAGGGTTTAGGGATTGTATTTGATGTCGGTCTCATGTATCTCAGTTTAAATGGAATTTTGTTTGTGTTTAATGCCTACTTCTATAAGCCATCCTGTGACCAATTTGTTGTAGGACTGCAAAGGTACTGGAAAAAAACAACAGATAAGCAACTAAGTAAAAGGTGGTGATTTCAATGTTATTTATTTGCTCTGAAAAGTCCAAACAGTTCTTTTAGGTATTGTCCAGCAGGTGGAGCTACAGCAGCTGTCAACTATTGATAATAACTGGACTTTACAACTAATAGGTACATATAGATTTTCTTTCTATCATGAGGAATGAAGTTAAAGGGGAAAGGGGACAAGCCCAAATGCTCAAATTTTGGACACCCATACCTTAAATTTCCGTATATAGTATAGGTTGAGATCCTATTTATACTCATCTGAAAGGAATCCCCAATGAAATCAGAAGTTTGCTTCTAAGTAGAAACACACAGGATTGTTTTGCATCTGTGTCTTTTTGAAGTCTGGTATTTAGGTGTTTAGTATCTCTGTTTAGTTGGTTGTGTATGAATGTAAGAGAGAAAAAGATTTTAAAGGATTGGCAAGCTATTGAAAGTTGGCCAAAATGTGAATAAGAGACATAGCAATACAGCGCTTCCATTTGTGGTATGCCCCACAAATTGTGGAGATAACAGAACCACAAGACTTGAAATTTTAAACTCAGTTGTAATTTGGGTTTGACAGGCAAAATAGAGTACTGTATCTTAAGGGAGGACAGTGAGTGTCTGGCTAAGAGAACTTTAAAGTATATTTTTTTCAGTGAGAGACTCAGCTCCCTGCAGCTGTTTGGTCATCCTCTCAAATTGTCCTCAAGTACAACTCTAGTTATTGCTGTTGACTCCTAGTTCCTTCCTCCGTTTTCACATTTATACCTCCTTTGCCTTTTTAATATGATGTTCCTCACTATTGCTTCCTTGTGACTCCCAACAGAGTCCCTGCATTTTACTCCATGTCTCTAATGAGTGGTTTTTTCTTCCTTTTACTCAACATCATGCATGATTCCTCAAGTTCTTCTTCATAGACTGAGCTGCTGTGACTTCCTGTCTTAGGTTCTGTCCTCTCTTCCCATAGTTCTTCCATGATTTGCTCCTTTGCACTCCAGTGTAAGAACCTTGTGTAAGAAAACAGGAGCTGCTGTTTCCTCAAAACAGATCATAGCTCCAAAGATCCAGCATGACAATACAGCCAACCCTCCACATTCACTAGGATTGAGGGTGCAGATCCCTCGCAGAAGTGGAAAAATCACAAATATCAAAATGTGTGTGTTTGTCTGTGGGAAGGGGGCCGAGGCATGGTGGGAGGAGTGGGCACCCAGGGCCTTCCTTGGGTGTGGGGGACATCAGGAGAGGGTTTGTGGAGCTGAGAAATCGGGCTGCGAGCCGTCATTAGCTGGTGAGACTACTGCTGATGGAGAAGGAGAAGGACGAGAGGTGAGTTTTTATAGGGCTACATACCCTGACTGGAAACCCTGGGAGAGAAAATTCCCCCAAAAAGAGGCACCTGAAGTGAGGGTGCAGGGGTTGGAGAAACTCACAAATACTCAAATCCATGAAAGTCAAACCCGCAAATATGGAGAGCTGACTGTACGCAAAAATATATCTACAGATGTATGTAAAATGCTATCACAACAAACAGGTAACTCTACCAATTCAAAATCCGTCTGACTTGATTCCTGACAGGTAGCAAGCAGGAGGCAGTATTATCATGGCCAGAACATTACTTTTTTGGACTACAATGTCCAGGATCTCCCAGGCAGCATTCCCCAAAGTTGGAGTTGCAGAAAGGAATGTTACCAAGCTCTGGTTGCTAGAGAAATAAAAGGAGGGAGGAAAGAGATAGCTTGGGAACAAGAATAAAGAGGTTTATCAACCAAGCTTGACGAGAACAGCTAAAAGAAGGGATGCAGTGCTGGGGTGGAGGGGCAAAGCAGACCCCGTCATACAATGTTTAAGAGGTTCCAGAGCATGAGGACAACCTTTTCAGAAAACAGAATGCCAAATTAGATGGATCATTAGTCTGATGCTGGTTTACAAGGGACAGTTCCAGTACAGCTTTGCATTTTTCCTGCATGGAATTCTCTCCTGCCTTAACTAGGAAATGTTGCAATACAATCTGTCCCGTCAGCCATGATCTCTTCTTTGCCTTTTCTTTCTCTTTTTTTAAAAAATGCCATTCTGGCCCATTGGTGGGTTTTTCAGTAGCTCTCCTTCTGATGCCCGTCAGGGCTCTGCAGTGTCAAGTACAATTTTGTCTCACTGCTTTTGATGATAAATCTCTTATGATCTAATATTCTTTCATGCATTTCTCATTTTTTGGACATTGAAACAGTAAATGTCTCTCTCTTTCAATCTCTTCTCTGTCATGTTGGTTGCACATATTCTCCTTCCTTCAATGTCTTGGCTATGACTTTTCCCATGAATTCAGGATTACTGGCACTCCTTTTGGTAGAACCCTGTTTTAGTTTTGCACATCTCACAAAGCTAAATTCTACCGATTTGCAGCTGTTTGCACAGCTGCAAACAGAAATGCATTTTTAGGAGAAATGTGCATGAAAGTGTGAATGAATTTTCATTGTTATTGTTCATTGCTGTTAAGTTGGCTTCAACTTATGGTGACTCTATGCCTGAGAGACATCCTGTCATCAACAGCCCTGCTCAGGACTTGCAGTTTAGGATTGTGGCTTCACTGATTGAATCTATCGATCTGTAAGGCAGTCTTCCTCTTTTCCTGCTGCCTTCTACCTTACCAAGGATTATTGTCTTTTCTAATTACTCATGTTGTCTTCTGATATGGCCAAAGTATGACAGCCTCAGTTTGGTCTTAGGGACCACTCAGGCTTTAGGACCCATTTATTGGTCATTTTGGCAGTCCATGGAATCTGTAGAACTCTCCTCCAGCACCACATTTCAGATGTTAATTTTCTTTCCTGTCAGCTTTCCCAAGCATACATAGAAATCAGAAATATTGTGACATGGATCCTCTTTACTTTTCTATTCAACACTATATCTGTACACTTGCGGATCTTATCTAATTGTTTCTTAGCTGACTTTTGAAGTCCTAGTTGCTTTCTGATTTCTGTACTGTAGTCTCCATTTTAAATGAGGATTTAGCCAAGGTAAAGAAGACCATCGATGTTTTGATGTTTTCGCCATCTACTTTAAAGTCACGTAAATCATCTGTGGTCATTATTTTTCTTTTCTTAATATTCAGCTGTAACCCTACTTTCATAATTCCTTCTCTGACTTTCTTTAATAGTCCTTCCAAGTCTTTCCTGTCTTCTGTTAGTAGTATGTTGTCATCTGCATATCTTAAATTGTTGATGTTCCTTCCTGCAGTTTTCATATCTTGTTCCTCTGAGTCTAATCCAGCTTTCCATATGACACATTCTGCATATAAATTAAACAGATTGGATGTCTTCCCTGACCCCCTTTCCAATTGGAAACCTTTCTGGTTTTCTCTATTTTGTCTTGACAGTGGCCTCTTATCTTCACTACAGACTACACATGAAGACAATCAAATGCTGTGGCACACTCATTTATTTTACAGCCATCCATAATTTTTTCATGATCTGCATAGACAAAAGCTTTACTATAATCTGTAATGAACAAGCTTTTTAAAAAATCTTTGGTGTGCTCTATTGTCCAACATATGTTTGCAATATGGTCCCTAGTGCCTCTTCCTTTTATGAACCCAGTTGGATATTCAGCATTTCTCTTTCCATATACAGTAAGTCTTTTTTGTAAAATTTTGAGCATTGCTTTGCTTGCATGGAAGATTAATGCAACATTCTTCTAGTTGTTGCAATCTCTAGTGTCCCCTTTGCTGGCAGGAGGGTTGGAATGTATTTCGAGCATTCCCAGTCTGTGGATCTTTGGCCTTTTCCGCACCGGGCTATTAAAACGGTGCAGAGCGACCTCCAACGGAGGTCTTCTGCATCGTAGAGTGGACTAGGGCAGACTACTTTTTGTAGTTCCGTACCTCAGTCCACTCCAGAGTGACCGGAACTGGTTGCAAGGCGTGTTTTTTAAAGACCTCTTTTTAGAGGTTTTTAAAAAGCACGGAGCGAGCAACCCCGTGCGGCTCCGTCGCCCCGCTCCAGAGCAGATTTGCAAGCTCCTGCAAGTGCGTGCCTGCAGATCTGCCGGGGGCGGGCTTTAGGCTGGCGAGCCTCTCCGGTTGGTGGAGAGCCTCCACCAACCGGAAGCCACAATTTAGGATGCCAGAGGAGTGTGGAGCGACGAGCTCACAGTCCTCCTCGTCGCGACGGACTCGCCCGGACGAAGTTAAAATCCGGTGAGTAGCGTGTTCTGTTGCCCCCCCCCCCCGATCTGGAAAGGGCCATTGTTTTATTTTCCATATTTGTTGCCAAATTTTTGTTAAAAGTTGTTGTTGTTGTTATTATTATTTTGTTATCTGCTGCTCCCCAAGGCTTGAGCCTGTCTCTATAGCCTGAAACAGCTGTATTGGTACTTCATCTGATTCTAGTGATTTATTTCTCTCTAGTGCTTTGAGAGCCTTTTCTACATCACTTTCTTCATTGTCAAATTATTCTTTCTTGAAATAATCTGACATTTTTTCATGTCTTCTATTTAGTTCCTCCATATCTTCACTTGTACTTCCCTTTAATTTCTCAGAACTTGTGAAAGAGGTTTTTGTTTTATCTTTTGTGTTCTTCTGTTTCTTTGCATTGATTGCTATAATACTTTGCTTTTTCCCTATGTCCAAGTCAACAAAGATTTCAATTCAGGATGTTTATGAGACTTTTCATTCTTGCTTCTTATCTGTCCTTAACTGCTTGAAGAGTTTCATCTATCACCTAATGAGTCCTCTCTTTTAGGTTAAAGTTGCATTCTTTTCTTTTCTTTTCTTTTTTTTAATGCTATCTGACAAGTCCTGCACAAACCAGAAATAAAGAACCGGTCCACAGAATTTCAAGGAAAAAGAAAAAAAATTGCTGTCATGTAAACCTTGCCTTTTCAAGTCATGTTGCCAATCCCACATCTCCTTACTGTTTATGCAATGATTTTAATTTACTAAGTAATTTCCAGTACTTACTTTATTCACCATTGTAACACTCCTATCACATACTAGTGCAGTTTTATAGATGTTGAACTGAGGTTGAAGAGCAATGTAATAAAAGTCACACTATGCCCTCATGGTGGTTTTTGAACCCGGATGTTTATAATGTAAATCCAACTCACACAAAGCTGCCTTACACTATGGCCCTTTTCACATGTGGAACGATGTAGAGACCTCCTCTCACGGAGGTCGTCTCCACCGTAGAGTGGACTGGCGTGGACTACTTTTCATAGTTCCACACCAGAATCCACTCAGGAGCGGCTGGAACTAGCCGCGCTGCGTGTTTTTTAAAAACCTCTCTTTAGAGGTTTTTAAAAAGCATGGAGCGCGCAGCCCCGTGCTGCTCCATCGCCTGGCTCTAAAGTGGATCTGCAGGCGCGCACAAGTGCGTGCCTGCAGATCTGCCGGGGGCGAGCTTCCGGCTGGCGAGCTTCTCCGGTTGGTGGAGAGCCTCCACCAACCGGAAGCTGCCATCTGCGATGCCGGAGGAGTGTGGAGCAGCGAGCTTACGCTGCTCCACGTGGCGACAGACTTACCCGGCTGGAGGTAAGCTCCGTTTTTGGGCGTTTTCGCTCGTCCCCCCCCCCCACATGTGAAAAGGGCCTAAGTGAGACTGTTCTTCCATCTAGTTCAGCACTGTCTATCCTGATCAGCAGAGGTTCTCCAGAGTTTCAGAAGAAACACTGCCCTAGTGTCCAGGCCATCAGATTCTACAGAAACACTTTTTTTTATCAGGGCTTGTTTCATTCACAAAATATGCTGTTCCAGAAGAACATTTATCCAGTTGGAAGTTCAAGTAATGTATACTTTCCAACTGTCCGATCAGCTGTAGTAGTAAATTGGAGGACTTGTCTCTCTAGTGTAGCGACATTTGTTTTCAAATTGTGTGTTGGGACCCAGACGTGGGAAACATATTTTTGTGAGAAACTTCATGGCATACCTGCCAAATGTTCCAATTTGGCAGATACAGTTCTGATTAATCCTCTCTTGTCCCACTTTTTTAGAGGCTTCTAAAATGCCCCCGTTTCTCTCTCCTCCTCCCACGTCCCCCTTTGTCCTGCGCTTGCTTCAATTGCTGACAATGGAGTTCAAAGTGCAAAAGTAGTTTGCACTCAGTTAACTCAGCAGAGGGGAGAGGAAGAAGAAGAATCTTACCCTTCTCCATAGGCTCAGGCAAAAGCAAACAACTGCAGCCTCTCCTAGTTTGTGTGTTCTTCCTCACTAATAACTCTTGCCATCTGATTCTCAGAAATGGGCATTTTTAACACAAAATTGCACAGAGAAGTCTTGTAGTCTATCCAAATAGTAAATTGCTTCAGCAGGAGCCTTCAGGAACAGCAACTCACCTTCTGGCTATAAAATGTCAGTCTGGGGATACTGGAGATCCACTTTTTCAAGATCAAGGGAATTTTCTAGAATGTTAGGGATTCTTGTCCTGACAAGTCTTGTGAAGCTGTCAATGTTACAAGATTCCAGAGCATTCCACACAAAGATTCCATACATCCCATATGTTCTTAAGTACTGTATTTGGTCACGCAGTTCATTCCCAACTTCTTTTTAAGTTTTTTTTAACTACCTCTCCCTTCACACAAACTTTTCTTAGAATTCATTGGTGCCTTTTGTATTCTGCATTAGTGTCATGTCCTTCCTGAAGGAGGCCTCCGCAGATGAGGAAAGGGTGAGCCCTGATAGCAGGCTCCAGTCAGAGCCAGAGGAGGTTGGTGGTCCTGTCTTGTAAGCAGAATCTGGACCATCACACACTTACCTTGAAGAGAGAGAGTTGGAGGTTGAACTGCTTCATTCTTTGGAGTGTTACAGACTAAAACAACAGCAACAAAATTTCAGGCAATGGCATGGCTTGTCTTAAAAGGAAAATGCTAGGATAATGAAGCCATCTCTGCTGTGTTACAGCTGGCTATACATTGACAAACCCCATTTCCACATGACAATGGCCCATCACTTTGTTTCATTGCAGCCCCAGCAGGGAAAGGAGCATTCCAGGAACGCTCCCATCTGCAACTCATGAGGTTGCTGTGGAAGGAAGCGTGCTGGCCCTGCCTCTTCCCTTCTGTAGTGCAGCCTGGCATTTGCCATTGCTACGCTGGGGAGGGAGGCATAGCCAGTGCACTTCTCCCCTTCTGCACAGCTGGGAAAGGTGGCAGCGCTGCATGATGGTAGATGTAAAACAGATTTTTTTCCATTTTTCAAATACTGTGCGCATGACACACGGGGACAAGACAGTGGCAGGAGCATGATGACATTGTGCAGAAGCATGACCCACAGAGTGCTGTCATCATGTCCCAACTGCAGGACAGCCATGCCATGTGGAAAGGGCCACAGTTGAGGCTGTGCGGCAGAACAACCACCCCATCTTTGGCATTGTAGTGGTTCCTCCTCTCCAGTTTCCTGAACCTTTTTTTTTTTTTTTTGGACTCTTCATTTTGGTTACTCCTGGATTGACTTTTGACCTTGTGTGGACTGCTTTATGTGCTTTGACCCTCAACTGTTTTGACCCCTCCTCTGTTCTTCTGGAGTCTCTATTTATGACCCTGGACTGGCTTGGTTCTTCCTTGGCTGGTTTCTCAAGCCAAGTGTGTATTCTCCCAGACACTTGTGGCCCTGAAACTGGACAAATAATGCTGTCAAATCCCATGTTATGAGTATTTTCCACCCACCGTTTGCAGGCATCTGAATGTCATTGACTTCATGTTAAGGTTCAAAGCATATGCATATACACACACACATAGAAAAATAGCACAAGTGTGTTGCAGTGATGTGTGCTATGTTTGCAAAATGTGCTCACAATGGCAGTATGTGAGTTGTCGTAGTAATTATAATAGACCTGGTCTCATTCTAGTCACAGAGGAAGACAGTGAATTCTGATGTGTATTTTGCTGACCACTTCTCATATCTAATGAAAAAGTCATATGCCACAAATAGGGTTGCCAAGTGAAATAAGGGACGAACAGAGCTCCTATCTCTTTCATGGTTGTGCAGCAAGCAACCTCTGCTGCAATTCCCTCCTCTTCACAATAGTTGAAGAAGAGAAGTGCTGAACCTTATTTCACCTGGCAACCCTAGCCTCACAGTCTATATTAATGTCCACATGTTTGATGCCTCCTTTTTCCTGCAATAGATGAACAAGGCACATTACTGATCCAATGTGTTATGCATTCCTGTATTGTCTGCTAAAAACATGGAACCAATATTACAATTTAAAGAACAGAACACTGTATAGTATAGGGCTGATCTTCTTGGCTTTAAAAAAATGGCTGCTTTTCAAAACAGATCTAAAAGCTTCTAAATTTTTATGTAGCAAAGGCAGTGAAAGTGACCCTTTTTAGGACTTCTCTACACCATTTCCCCTAGTTTCAACTGCTCTCTGCCTCCCAATTGCTATTAAGTTTCAGTATCTTGTATCTTTCCTGCCTACCTCTGGAGTGATTTCAATCAGGGCAATATCACAAGATGAAAGATTGCATATCTTGTTCTGCTAACACCACTGTTTAGTTCATTCTCACCTGTCACTGTTTTCAATATTTATATCTAAAATGTCCACCTCCTACTGCATTGGCTCTAATGTTTTTTATCAGTACTCTTAAAAGAATCCATAACCATTCACAATTTTTGCTGGCTTCCACATTCAAGAAGGGAGGGAAAGGAGCCCCTAAAAGAAGGTGATGATTGTAACATATTTACCACATTGTATCATATTTAATGTCATGTTTAGGACTAATCCTAAAGGATTAGTTTCTTTAGGCTTACCATTACCTTTGACATTTTGGAGAATCAGTGTTTGCTTAGATTTGATGTGGTAATTTTTAAAAAAAAAAAAGAAAAACTTAAGGTTGCACACTGAAAACCTTCGCATAGGATAGAATATGATGGGTCAAATCACCTTATTTATCTTGAAAGAATCCTGTCCACACATCAGGAAGCAAAAGCAACTGCAAAGTTGAAACCTTTTACATCTATCTTTGTTTAAATTTGCAAGGCTATTTAATGCTTACCATGCTCTTGATCCTTACAGTGTAAGCATTTTTCTTGCAGCAAGTGCCCTCCACCCACTTCACTTTTAACAAGGAAAACTGCTCCTCCAAATAAAAAGCCTGCTTGTTATTTTGAGGCAGTGAGGCAAAACATGTAGCATGAAGACTACATTTGGCTTGCTGAGCAGATGTCTACAGATCACTTGATGTTAATTTCAAAATAAAAGCTATTATATTCCTGGCCTTGCCCTATTAGTTGTTAAATAATTATTTATGGTTGACGCATGAAGTCTTAGAATCTTAAAGAAGGGCCATCAACTCTACTAAACTAACCATGTTTGACATAAACAGTTTTCTGTCTTGAATGAGCTTCAGTGTAATGTTTATTTCATATATAATTCCATTTTGCAAACTCAGAAGTAATTTGGCACCTATTTTGTTCCTCTTTTTCAGAAAGCCGGTCTTTAACATGATCAATAACACTACTTTACTAGCAAGGAACTAAGACAATCTGGTTCAATGAGATCTACAATCATGTACTATAGGTAGGAGAACACTCAATTTTATCAGAACAACTTTTCACTTCACAACTCTGTTTGTAGCTCATACTTAGTAGATATAACTGTTGTCCCCCTGGTTTATTCTACATGCAGTTTAATCAAGATCTGGACTTCACAATCACAGTGGTAGAAAAGCCATATTAATAATTGTAAGACTAAAAAATATTTGAAAACAGATTCAAGCATTGAAAAGGTAGGGAAATACAGAGATATGCCAATTGAAATATTATGATTCCTTTCACAATTTACTTAAGCCGATTAAATGACAATCTACCTAATACAAAACTTACCAAACTTGAAAATGCGTGCCAAACAAGAGTTAAATGTGCAAGGCACTGTAGTGTGCTGGCCTTTCATATGCTGCTGTCGGAAGCCATTTTGATGATTTGCTTCAATCTATGAGCATTTTCTCTCTCTTTTTTGTCTAATTAAACTTTTGCATCTCTAACAGTTGAGCAAGGGTTTTAGAAATCTGAAGGACAAAGATTGTGAATGTGGCATTAGATACAATTCACTTGAGATGCCTACATCAATTGCGCTTGTCTCTTGAAAGAAGCAATCTCTCCATTAAAATAGACATTATGGCTCTTTTTTGTTTCTTTTTTTGTGTGTGGGTCTTCTTTCCCTCTGTTTATCATTTGTTTCCAGTGTCCATTTGAATAAAACGTAGTGAACCAAAATGTGGGAGTAAATGAATCCAAGTGCAATATTTACACTTTTGTATATTCTCAGTTTCCTGACCTAAACTGCCTTTCGGGGTTGCTAGGCCTAGAACACTGGGAATTATCTCACTGACACAGACAGTTGAGCCTTAGTTAGGGCAGCAACATACAGACAAAAAAGGCCCCCAGAAGAACTCTGAGGTTTAGACAGAAAAACTAAGACTGATGGACAATCCGTGGTTTGGAGCCCAGGTCAACTGCACATCAAATTTAAAGTAAACTCTTACATTTTCCCAAATTTTTCCAGCTTTCTAATTCCACTAGTGCCATGGCAGATGAGAGCAGTCACGGTCTCTGTAGTCCCAAAGATAATTCCATCATCTTCTCTAAGTCCCCATAAGAAAGCTGCCTTTCTTGTTGGGTGCTGTGAATTTCACCCTCGGTCAGAGCCGTCTGAGTAGCGTGGAAGGCCTGGAGAGGGTTTAATGTCTGCTTTCATGAGGAAAAGGCTGTGACCAAGGAACAGATTTTGTCATATGATTGGTTTTACAATTATTATTAATGACAGAACCATTTCTCTCTGCAGGTGTCTGCTGTCTGTGATAAATGCAACGTTTCCTTGAACATTATGGCATAAAATAAACTAGCAAAGGAAAGCAACCACCCAGGCAGAAACTGTGAGAAGGAGCGAAAGTAGCAAAACTCATTTACATCCATCTTTATTTATCAAACTTAGCAGCTTTTTGACATGCTTCAACTGGAGGTAATTTGAAAGATCCCTGGTAAAGTATGCCTCTTTTGCTAAATGTTGCATGCAATTAAACTTTCAGAAGGGTAGCAGTGGGTTGAGCAAACTTCTCCTTATTCTTGTCAATGAAAATTCTGAGTAACCGATGTTAAAAAGCAGCCTCCCATAGGTGCAGGCACAGGGAGCAAAGCATTTGCCCTGTCTTTACTTAAATTAATATTAAATCAAATTACCTTGAGCGATATATGTCCTTTGGCCCTTCAACTTTTGATTCTGTTCTGAAGTGGAGCCCCAAATCTGTGTTTGAATGCAGTATGTATTTGATTTATTTTGCGACACTTATTTCTCATCTTTCCCTTCAAGAATCTTAGAGATGAGCTGAATTCATCCATGATTCACAGTATTTGTGTATATTTATTTATATAAGTGTCTATATATTGACTTTCAAGACTGTGTAGGTTGCTCTAGGTGGATCAAACCACTGTTTAAAAATCATCAAAAACACAAATGTCTATAAAACACAAATTTATAATAAGAACAAACACCAGAGAACCCCTCTTCTTCAAGAAGCTTGGTGGTGTACATGGTCTTGCCCCAGCTCCATCCCATTTTATCCAAACAGGAAAGAACTGTATAAGGTAGGCTACTCTTAGAGGCAGCCACTAGCTGAAAATTACAACATCACAGCAGTATGGGATTTTGAATCGGGGTTTCCTGGTCCTATTTTACACATTTATTAGGCCAACTAGAAGACAGAATAACCATTACACTAGCTTTGAAAGCTCATTGGCTTCTTTGTCATGCAAAGATGGGGGGGGACATGTAAGGAAAACAAAAGTGATGCTATTGGAGTCAGAAGAGACAGCAGGTGTAACATTTAAAACCACAAGATGCAGCCATGCAGACTTTTCTGATTCCAGCAGAGGCATTTTTGTTTTCCCTGCATGATTTTTATCCATTTTTGCATGATCAAGTAGCCAGTGAGCTTTGAAAGCTAACATAACATTTTTTTGTTGTTGTTCCTTCTGGTTGGTCTGATAAATGTGGATTTGGGATGGTGTTTAATAATCAGCATGGTTATTCCGGCATTTTCCGGTCCTAGTCTGACACTCTAACAGAGTGTTCAATTTCTATGGATTGGGGTTAAACTGGATCCTGGGAATCTACTGCGGGCTGAGTCTTTCCCAGATTCCATGGTTGCTTCCAGTGTTGCTGGTGGAAACTGTATAGTTTTATTCACAGAGTTTTATTGTATATGGGGTGCTGGGGGTGGTGTCTAGATGTCAACTGCTTCTTCTGTTATTTCTACAACTTATTCCATTCTTTTACTTACCAAAGCAAATCTGTTTGGTAACAAAACACAATAAGTCTGCAGTGTCTTTTGATTGGCAGTGCCAGGAGCTGTCTCTCTGAAGATAATCTGAGTCACACTCGGTGCTAACATACATGCTGTGTTAAATACCTCAGTGTGTAGCTCTGCTGTTTTTCCTATTCCAAAAGCATACTTGCACCTGATACAATTTGGGACTACCACACTGAGGTGAGAAAGGTGTAAATCACACTGCTACAATTATTGCCCCCTTGTTAGCTCCTGTCTCTCTCTCTCTCTCTCTCTCTCTCTCTCGCTCTCGCTCTCTCTGACACACACACACACACACACAATCCAACAGGCTTTTCTTTTTCAGCACCTCAAATAGGGATACAAACTGAAGGGGAAAGGGAGGGAAAATTTAACACTCTCCTACTTGTTCATGGTGTTCCAATCCAGTTTGGGTCTGCATGCATTTACTTTAGAGAGGGGAAAAAAAGACTCAGGTGCATGTTACCTATTTAATGTGACCTGTAGTTTAGCTCTCCATCCTCTGTCATAGCAGCCTGACCCACTGTTGCCTAGTACAGTACCTACAAGAACTGCTAGAAAGTAGTTTGCTTTTAGAAGTTAGATAGCTGGTTGTTGCTTTAGCATCAGCATTTTGGCTTGTTTATTTGCTTCTGCAACTCCACAATATACATTCAATTTGAACCTTTTTGTAAAGAAGCAAGTTCTTTACAAGGCACCTAAATATCATCATCATCATCTTTTCTTCATGGAAAGAATATGAAAGCTTCTTTTGAGCAGAGAAAGTGCAGAACAATGCTCATTACAAAATACCTTGTTCTCACTAAACATATTGCTAAAAAACGAAAGGGATGCTATGGAAAGATGAGAATGGGAAATAAATATTGTCATAATCAAAAGAAGGAAAGTTGCAAAAAGTAAGCAACGCCTTCAATCTGCACGGTCTTCCACCCCATAAACCCCTGATATTCACCAGCCCTCCATTAAAAGCTGATATACTGGCTTCTTAAGCCCAGTGCTTCCCAAATTGCAGTCCATGTAGCAGCCCAATATTCTGAAATGGTTTACACAATGTTTGCGTGTGCATGAAGCTCAGATGATTCATTTAACAGAGCTGTTGATTAGAGGAAGGATATTTCTGCACTGAAGGCGGGTGAACAATATTTACAATTCAGCTGCAACGGGTTTCTCACAGTCAATGTTGTGTGTAAGCTTATTCTTGAAAATAATTGAAGATGCACCAACTACAAAAGTTGCTTCAAAAATCAAACCCATTTATTCCATTGATGCATTGCTCTTCTTCAATTAGATAGAAGCATAATTGAAAAGTAGGTTCCACATAAATTCTTTATATTAGCATTACATAAAACAGTTTCATCTCCTGTAAAGATTACCTGTACCAAATTCACGTGTTGATGAACTTCCCAACAATACAAATGTAAGGTTTCATCCTTGTAGGAATATCATCTTTTGTTTCTTCCTAATGAGTGTAGATGGCGAATCAACTAACAGCCTATTAGTTGTGTGATGGAAACTGAGCTGTCATTAAATAATTTTATCTTTTTTCCACTTTTCATTTCATTTTTGTAGAAAAATAACACTGTTCTGAAGTATCCAGGCAACACTATCTAGTTTTGATGCAGCTACAGACGTGGGGTCTAGGACCCAAACTTGCCAAATGAACTGAGTTCTGTGGATATTAACATCTGTGTCAGCTCAGGTTACCACAGACTGAAATTGTGTGACAGCTGGAATGCGGAACATACGGTTTTCCAGATGTTTCTGGATTAGAAATTCACATCAGTCAGAACAGCCAATGGTGAGGAGCAATGGGAAATGCAATCCAGTTGCATCCAGAGGGCCACATGTATTCCTGCAAAGAACCTAGCAAAATGCAGACTGGATGGGCTACTCTCAGGTGGATTTGTACTTGGTAGACCGACCAAACCCAAAGAGTGTTCACCAATGGCTACTTTTCATCCTGGAGAAAAGTGACATGAAGTCAGACCTCATCTGGAATACTGTGCCCAGTTCTGGGCACTTCATTTCAAGGAGGATGTTGATAAACTGGAATATGTCCAGAGGAGGGTGACCAAAATGGTGAAGGGTGTGGAAGCCACGCCTTATGAGGATCGTCTTAGGGAGCTGGATTTGTTTAGTCTGAAGAAGACAAGGTTAAGAGGGGACATGATAGCTATGTTTAAATATTTGAAAGGATATCATGTCAAAGAGGGAATGGGCTTATTTTTACAGCTCCAGAAACTAGGACAAGGAGTAATGGATTCAAAGTATGGGAAAAGAGATTCCATCTGAACCTCAGGAAGAACTTCCTGGTGGTCATAGCTGTCCGGCAGTGGAATATGCTGCCTCAGAGTGTAATGGAGTCTCCTTTGTTGGAGCTTTTTAAACAGAGGCTGGATGGCCATCTGTTGGGAGTGCTTTGATATGTGTTCCTGCATGGCAGGAGGTTAGACTGGATGGCCCCTGGATGGTCTCTTCCAACTCTATTATTCTGTGATTCTATGATTCTATGTTCCTCATCCCTGTGTTACAGATCTTAGACTAACCTAATTTCTTCATAATGGTCAACATATTTCAACAATGAGTCCATAATCTTAGGCAGTATTTCAGACAAGAAGGTCTTGAAGAATGCCGTACAAAGGAGCAACAGAGACATTTTAAACTCACCCTTGCTGGCTCAGGACATTTCAGGATGCTATAAGGTTCTACAGAATTTATCACTTTGATCACTGCAGAGCATTCCAGGATGTCCTTAGATTCTGAAGGAATAGTCCACTGGTCTGGAGATGCAGCTTCACTCAATCTCTTCTTCTTTCACCTCATTGTTTTGGAGCTGGGCTCTAGTGTGACTGGTCCCTTCAGTGTGGGTGGCACCTCTGAGAAGAACAGCAAATACATATTTGTTTCACGAACACCAGAAAGTAGACTGGTCATCTGGACTACTCTAATGCTGGTAGCTCCAGTAGTGTAACTTTTACACTTTGGCTAAACCTTGGGAAGAGAAGGGCTACTAACCTCTGTTCCTTCCTGTCTCTTATAACTTCACCCCTTTTTCTTAGACCTTGATTCTTTCAACAGGTATAATTTGGAGAAATGTATCAAAGAGAATCAGAGGCAGGGGAAATAAATGTCTCCCACACTTGGGTTTTGAAGCTTAGTCCCCGATATTCTTGATAAAGAGCTTCCTATCAGGATCTGGGAAACATTAATCAATATTCAATATCATTCTTTTCTTCCTTAGCAAAGAATCAATTGTATGGAGAGCGGAAAGATGAAGGTGATGTCGAACGTTTCAATTCTCACATCTAAAATTTCAGTCTCAGGTTTGCCTCTGTTTTCTCCTCAGCCATCTGGAACAGCCTTTCCTGTTTCTGTTGTTTCTTGTCTTTCTCAGCCACATAACCAAGATAGCTGCCTGAGGTAAAGTGGCATTGTGGTGGACCACACAGTGGCTTTGGAGTAGCAAATGGGATGCCTCATCTAGTACTGGAACATGAGGCAGAAAATCCCCCAAACCATCTCTCCCTATTTCTGTTTAAAATTATGTGGGATCAGATTATTAATGGTTCAGTTAGAGTAGTACTGCTCAACCTTTGGTCCACCTGATATTTTGGACTTTAACTCCCAGAATCCCTTACTGTTGGCCATGCTAGTTGGAGCTTCTGGAAGTGAAGCTCAAAACAAAGTTTCAGAATCACTGAATCAGAGCAACTATTCCAGGTGCTCTATTGTCTAGAGACCTAGTGCTAGAAGAAAAAGGTACAGCTTGCCTTCCGTTCTTTTTTGGTCTCTTCCTGAATATCCTGATATTTCTGCAATCAGTATTTTGTATGTTGCTTAAGCACCTGTGTAAAAATACATGATATCAGACTTTTAGTCTCACTGAAGCTGCAGGACTGAAAATGGGTTCACGCATTAAGACTTTTGTGCTGCTGTGTTTTTGTATAGGTCACACATGTTGCATAAAGACAGCCATATTTTGGAAAGTACTCAAGGCCCCAGACTGCCTTAATCTGCCTTGAACTAATGATTTCCCATCCTTTTAGACTCCTCAAATCTGCTGCCTGACACACATGCCTCCCTTTTCCCAAGAATCAGTCCAGCTCCGCACCTGGGGCCTTTCTGCCCTACACTGTTGTAGTGCTATTATTGTACTTTCAACATCCTGTGGAATTCTGGGGTTTGCAGTTTGCTGAGGCCAAAGAGTTCTCTGGCTGGGAATTCTAAATGCCCCTCCCTAAACTGCAAACCCCAGGATTCCATAGGATGTTGAAAGTGGAATAATAGCCCTAGAACAGTGTTGTGCAAAAGGGCCCTGGTGTGCTTTCTCCTCCCACTTTGTGGCCAACATCTTTCTTCTGTCCACCTACCTTACTTCCCACTCTTTTTCCCTCTCTCTTTCTGTGAGAGCTCTTGTTTTTCTCTCTCAAAGGCAGCTGAAGAACAAGAAAGGAACCGCTCAAGAGTTTTCAACAATTCAAAAATACCATCTTTAATGTTTTTTGGCTTGAGGTGACTTTGATTCAACAAGGCACGCTCTAGGAAAAGGACCATCTTTATCTCAGGATTGGCTCCATGTTTACTTGAGAGACGGCAGGACAGACTGCAACACCGTGGTTAGTGGAGGCTGCTTTCTGAGTGACTACATAGAAAGCTCATCTATTACCTGTGACAGGGGCACTGTGACCATAGGGTACCAAAGCTGTCTCCATCCAGAAACTGATCAGACCCAGAGTTGCTTAGCATCAGCAAAGTTTTAGTATTGTGTGCTCTCAGACATTGCTCTGTTGATACAACCTTATACCTCTTCTCTTTGGTAAATTATACTTATTTATTTAGTTGAGATATCAGGAAAGTTTGCACCTCAGATGGCATGCAGCTCCCAACCTGTTTATTCCAGTCCCTAGAACCCCATAAGGACATCCCAAACCCCTATTTTAAAAAAAAGCTAAGCAATTTTTCATACCAAAATGATACCAAAGTGTCATAGAATGTGACAGTTTCCTCTGCCCACTCTAAAAAGTTGGGGGAAAGAGAAGCCAAACCCCAGGCAAACCCTCCAAAACAGGAACCAACATCACATCGCTTCCAGTTTCATTTTTGTATGGTGCTGCTGCCTGCCAGTGGGTAGGTGAAAATTGCCCACTGCGCCCCAGCATAGTTACCCACCCTGTGTTAATTTCTATGTATCAGTACCAAATGGTGAATTACTGCATGGCTCCTATCCACAACTAGGTGAAGGAAGTGTCTTAAATGTCCCCCTTTAGGTGGGACACCTTTATACTTGATCACAATGGCATTTCTTCTGATGTTTTCCATTTGTTCTTCTTTATTATTTGAAGTGTTTTACCCTAGGCCCTTTCCGCAACTTACCTTCATCTGGCGTGGGGGTCATGCGAGCAGCCTCTTGCGAGAAGCTCTTGCGTCCCCGCTGCTTCAGCTCTGCAGCTGTTGCCTGCTGGCCGGCAGGCAACATAAAGGCTCCACTTCTTCCTTCCGCAGCACAGCCAGGTATTTTCCCTGGGGGAAACTGCGAGGGCCACAGCTCCGGAGCTCCACACATAAGGTAAGTAAGTGCGCATGGGACCCCAGAGCGATGCGCAACCGCACACCATTTTCAGCTACAAGCCAAAAATGAAATAGTGCGCGATCGGCGCCTGCCGGCCCCGGCAGCATCGCGCGATTGCGAGGAAGTCATTTGAAACTCTCCTCGCAATCACGCGACACTCCAGAGGCCCTTTCGCATGGCAAATGCCATACGAAAAGGGCCCTACTCTTCACCTTACAGACATTAGAAAAAATATTCCAAATATAGCAGTCTACAAATATTAATAATACCTTACCTTTTCTTGAGCTTAAAGTCTAAAAAGATTATACATACACACACACACAGGACAGAGTGGCCAAGCCATTTTGCCCTCTGAGGCAAGGAACAAGATGGCACCCACTTCCTGTTTCATTTACAGAAGCCGGCTCAACTGGAAACTAAGCCACTGTTGAAAAGACAGTGACTTCCATGGTACCTGATGCAGTAGACTAGTTTAGAGGGTTCAGGTCGGGCCATGTGGCATACATACTGTTGTCCTCTAACAGTGTCAAACTGCTAGAGACTCAGCAAGGATAGCTCAGAGACTGCTGCTGCTGCTGCTTCCTTGGCTGCCAGCAGCACTTGTCTGAGGTGGTTGCCTCACTCTGCCTAATGGTAGGGCCAGACCTCAGGACTACTAGAGAACAGGAAAAAAGCAAATTCAGGCATGAGTCGTAAACTTCTCATAGGTGCTCTCTCTTGCAGGAAAGGATGAAAGAGGTTCCTTACAGCTATTTCTTTCCTGGTCAACATATATGGCCAGGTTGCCCTCTGCTTTGCTGTCACGTTCTTCCTCGAAGGCAGCAGCACTCTGTTCTCTAGTCGATGGATGGGGATATTAAAACAATGTGAACAATTCACATTGTTTTCTGATGGCAAATTTTGCAAATGCTTTCAGATTCTGCATCAAAGGGCATGTCACCATGGGCTTTTTTTAAAGATTGGATGCATTCATTTGGTTCATTTAATGCCTCCTTCCAATGCTATATTTCATAACTGAGCTAGAAAAATACTGTTGTCTTGGGGTTTATTCCTCTCTTAAACAGTGCACGTCTCACAAGGGAACTGACTTGGAGTTTAATATAATATTTGCACATGGACTTTTAACCCTCTTCAGTTCTGGCTGAATCTATTGTACCAGTATTAACACTGCACTTAGACATAGCTCTGAGAACCACCCTTTGTGTACTGGTAAAGGAATCTTTTTAGCTGGTAACCTGTTTGAACTGGGCTTCTCACTTGAACTATGGACTGTTCTTGGCAGTTGGTCTGCTAGTGTTCTTTTGCCAATTAGTGGTGGTACTGTAGGGAAATCCCATTTTGGCCCAGTTAGAGATTTATGGAATAAAAATATAAGTTCTAACAATCAGCTCTACTAACAAATTGGATGACCTGTCCCTCTAGTATAGAGACACTGGTTTTGAAATGGTGGTTGGGGACCCAGATTAAAACCCAGATACATGCAGATACCCTCTGGCTGTTTTTGCCAGAGATTTCATGGCATACCCTCCAGTTGTTCCAGTTTGATAGTCCTAAGTGTCACCCCACTTTCTCTGCTGGTTTTAAAATGTTCCAGTTTCGCTCTACTTCGACTTTCCCTCTTTGTCCTCATCTTACTTTACTTGCTGTAAATTAAGTTCAAAGTTCAAAAGTAGTTTGGACTGAGTTAACTTGGGGGGGGGGGGAGGAATTGTGTTGCCTGACTCAGGCAAAAGCAATCTGCCGCGGCGTCTCCTAGCTTGTGTGTTCTTTCTTGCTAACAACTTTTGCCATCTTGACCACACCTTGACGTTGCTTGGCCGCATGTGTCCCAGTTTTCATCTGTGAAATGTTAGAGGATATGTTATCCTCCTGCCCACCCAATGTCACTTCCATTGCAGGTATTGAATTTACCGTTGAAGTTATGAAAACCCCTACTGTTCTCTTTAAAAGAAGATATGCGTGCTTTGTACACAACTGGATTCATGTTTCTGGAAGCTTCGAAGAAGTGCAATTCCACTTGGGGATAAGGTGTATGAGGTACATTTACCTTGGTTTAAAGGAAGCTATAGCAAAGGGGATCACTGCTCTGGGAAATGGGGCAGATGAGGCATATGTGGTTATCTGTGGATTTAGAGGGGAACCAGCACATCCCCCTGACATCCCCAGGTTGCTCAACCCTGCACTAAGGGGTCACAATTTAAACTCGGGTATTTTGCAAGAGTGGCACTATTTCCATCAAAGAAAGAAAGAAAAGCGGGTCCTCACTTTTTGGACCTTGGGTCTGAGAAGGATGAAGAATGCTGGAGGAAGACACCCAACAACAGAGTCTGCCAGCGACTGGGATCTATGGGCCACGGTTTTAATGTGCCCCTGTAAAGACTCTGAAGACTAGCTACTCAGAAAAATGGCCAAGTTAGAAGGTTTTCCCCTTCATGCCTACCTTTCAATGAGTTTTCATTCATACGGTAGTCCACCTGCAGTCTGAAGTTGCAGACTGCAGAACCATTTTGCTAAGTGTTTTGTTTGTGTAAACCTGAGCAGTGCAGCCTCAGAGAATCCAAGGCCTGCCCCACCCCATTTCCCACTCATCCGTAAATCCTCACAAACGGCCCTGCTGGTTTCTGACAAAACCCAAAGTGAGCAGAAGGTCACCACCAGTTTCATTGAAAGGGATGGGTGACGTAAAACAAGGTGGCACACAATTTTTTAAAAGCCAAGAACTATGCTTCTTCAAGCCTTCCGGGATTTTTTTTTAAATGTTAGGATGGAAGCACTCTTGTGCTTTGCTCAGTTGCAGAAAAGACCCTGGCAGGCTGCCTGACACTCAGAATATCCATTCCTTTTGGAGACACCTGTTATCAGCTAATGGATATTACTGCTAGTTCCAAGTACTTTGTTTTTAAAGCAGCCATATTTTTTTAAATTCTTGTTTTCTTTGTTCAGTTCAGAGAACCTATCACATGATTTTCTTGGCAAGATTTTGTTCAGAGGGGATTTGCCTCTGCCTTCCTCTGAAGCTGAGAGAGTATAAATTGTCCAAGGTAAATTGTCAGTGGGTTCCATGAGTGGGGATTTGCACCCTCGTTTCCAGAGTTGTAATCCAGTGCTCAAATCACTACACAATGCTGGCTCTTCTTGTTTTCTTACATTACATTGCTCTGTATATTTTAAAGAGAAGAGAATACACTTTGCAACTGAATAAATAAGGCTGCAATGCAATGTATGCTTACAGGTGAGAAAGCCCTTTTGAATACAGTGAAACTTGTTGCTGAATAAACAGACACGGGATTGAATGTAAAAACATTTTCATAAGTGGGTGGAATTTACTTGTAGGCAAACACAGACAAAACTCCTGCAAATTAATTTGAAATAGCATTTCAGTAGTCACATAGTGATTACCAGGTAACAACCAACATGTTGTGTGAAAGATGTTTCCCAATGCATGTACATCAGATCAGAGCTTGGGAAATTACTCTTTAAAAATAATTTGTCCCATTACTCATCAAAGTGTTTTAAAAATAGCCCATTGCCCTTATTTCTTGCAACAGTGAAAACAAATCACATGTTTACTTGTTGTGCTTCTAATTATTTTTTAATTGCCATCTATTACTCTGCCCAAAGACTGATAAGAAAATGGCATTAAACTTGGAAAATGCCTATAAAAGTACTTTTTTGAAAGTAATTAGAAACTATTGTTTACTGTATGAATAGACTAATTCAGGTCTTACTTACACTGCTTTTGAAATATAGCTTCATTGAACCCTTGTTACCCAAAAAGTAAGAATAAGGAACTTGGTTACTTGTAACTCAGTTATTTTCAAGCTGTGCCTCAGATGCACACACTAAACAGATGCATGTACAGCTAACACAGAGGATAATCTACATAGGTGCAAACTCAAGGCTACTCCAGATAGGCCAGTAGTTCAAGGAAATGCCAGGCTATTCTGTTTCTGGGTATCAGGCCTCTTAACAGCTGTTCTACTGTTCCTGCATTTAATCATGTTCTAAATACACTGAGATTTCATCCATTCTCTTTTCCCTCTTTAAGGTCTGGCTGTCTGTGGTATGACTGGGTTTCCTTTCCGTCCGTCACCCCTCTCCATGAACTGAACACTTCTTCCCATGCCCCTCTCTCAGTATCCATTGTCCCTGTCTGGCACATTCATTTTTTTAAAAAAAAATAATTGACAATTCTAGTGCAAAAATGCCATGGTGATAAAGCACTATAGCACTATCATTGCAGAAAAATATGAAAGTAAAACAAAAAGAAAAGACAATACGATGAACGCAGTGCAGCACAGAGGATGTGTTCAACCTGGCAACTGGAAATGTAATGATGGAAGGAAGATTAGAGGAAAACCTCCATGGGAAAGGTCACACATCATGTCATCTGTAGGACCACCCAGAACTAAATAGACTGAGACAGGACGTATGTCATATGAATTTTTTAAAAAAATGTTGATAAGTACACATCAAGCTACCATGAAATCCGAAGGCTTTTGGCAGTCTGGTGAGTCCATTACAATTCAGTCATGTCTCAGAAGTATTTTATATCTCACAAAAAAGTATCCTTCCTTACCAATAGAAGTTATTAACTAACTGCTTTTGCCATTCTGATCAAGAATGTTGCCTGAGTTGCAGAAAAGAATACAGTGGTTTTTATTGCTGGTGCTTGCTTTTATTTCATTGTTCAGCCTTCTCATGATATTCCCATCTATGTACAAAGAAGCAGAGCTTAGAATAATTGTAGAACAACCCTGCCAAAAAAAAGTATGCCTTTGATTTACAACTTGTTTGTATAAAACTTTTCAAAGTCTTTAGAGTAATATTCTAAAGAACTCTTTCATAACTCAACAAGCTGAAATTCACAATCACAATTATGAATGTATAACCAGTTTTGTATTCACAATCCCTACGTATTCATCAGTATAAGGAATAGGAAGGGATCATTCAAGGCCTCCAGTTCTGCCTTATTATCAGCCACAGCAAGTGATGGAAGGGGTTGTATTGCTGTTGATCAGAACGCAGCAGACACAACTGATGTTTCCACTTTCCCCCATGAGTGATCTCCAGTGCAAAGAGAAACTGCGACAAGGATCCTGCTTCTGATTGTCATACCAGATAGATCACTGGTGGGAAGGGGGTGGAAACATATGTCCTGATTGACAGGTGAACAGACCTCCATTGCTTGCAGCAGCTGATGCCCAGTAGGCAAGGATGGGGAAGAGATCAGACCAGGAGATATTACTTAGGCCCTTTTCGCACGGCAGTTTGCAAGCGCTCTGCATGACGCACTCCCATTTACGCGATGCTCAAGGCCCTCGTGTGCAGCGAACACGCATTTTTTTATTTTCAGCTTGTAGCCGAAAACAACCCACACTTGTGCAACGCTCACGGGTCTGGGCCGCACTCACCTGCCGTGCGGAACCTCTGGAGCTGGGCCCGTCACGCGTCCTCTCCTCAGTGCAGCCTCCAACTCCCAGGCTGCACTGCGGAAGGAAGGGGCGGGGTGCAGGTGGGGCTCCCGCGAGAGCAGGAAGGAGCTGCGGAGCTGAAGCAGGAGGCTTGCGAGAGCCTTCCTGACCAGGCTTCTCACGTGAGGACATCAACCCAGCAGCATTAAAAGGTAAGGTGCGAAAAGAGTCTCAGTTAAGTACAGTATACTTTACTGAGAAAGTATACTGAGCCAAGTAGCATCTCCCGACCTGACCTGACTTTCCACCTGATCTAGAATTTCAGTCATTATGTCTATGGACAGAACAAACAAAGGCCATTTCCACACAGGGTTTTTAAAACGGTGCAGAGCATCCTCCAGGGAGGATGTCTGCACCTGGGAGCGGACTGGGTCAGACCTACTTAACGTAGATCCGCACCCCAGCCTGCTCCAGAACAACCCAAGTGGTCATCCAGCGTGCTTTTGAAAGACTGCTAAAAACAGGTCTTTCAAAAGCACAGAGTGCGCCACTGCGAGCCTGCTCCCTTATGCAGATTCGCAGGCTCACATTGGTGCGAGCCTGCGATCTGCCGGGGGTGGGCTTTAGGCTGGCGAGCTTCAGTGGTTGGTCAAGAGCCTTGACCAACCAGAAGCTGCCATTTTCGTCCCCAGAGCAGTGCGGAGCGGCGGCCATGCAGTGCTCCGGAGCAGCGTGGACCGGACCAGAGAGCCCAAAAGTCCGGTGAGTGGCATCACGGGGCAATTCCCTCACCCCATGAGGAAATGGCCAAAGTATAGCCTTCCAGTTGCTAACAGATTGCAAATTCCATCAATCCTAGCTAGCATGACCAATGGTGATGATTCCTGGAGTTGCAGCCCAGCAGCATCTTGTACCTGCTCCTGATCAGTGGAATGAATTAGACTCCTCCCTCCACATTTGTGGGTTTGACCTTTGTGAATTTGATTATTTGCAAGGCACCTGCTTGGCTTTCTCTGTGTCTCCTCTTCCCATTTCTTTGCCTTTTGCCTGGAAATGGAGAAGGAAAGCACAAACACCTAGGCAAAAAGCAATGGAAGGGAAGGGGACCACTGACTCAAGTGGGGAGATTTTTTTGTGGTTTTTTTAATTTCATGAGAGTTCAGCACCCTGAACCCTTGCAAAAGTTGAGGGGCCACTGTAATTGACAAACTAGACTGTTTTCTCTATATATTCTTTTAAAAAAAAATTATTTTCAAATTTAAGTAGCAATGCAAGTAGGCAATGCATCCAAACCTATGCAGACAAGTTCTTAACCCAAAGGATTGTAAACTGTTTGGGATCTTTAATGCATTTTGATATCTTCTTCACTGGCCTTTTTTCTTTTATCTCCTTATGTTCTTTGCTACAGAACCAACACTTTAATGTATCTCATTCAACTCCAAAGTGAATATTGTCAACAACTGTCTGCCCATTAAAATGAGTTCTACCAAAATTTCAGCTAGCTTCCTTGTGAAGACTATGGGATTATTCCTCATCTCCAAAGACAACAAATTTCTACCACACTAAAACAAAGTTGCTTTATGCAAAGTTTCCATTATGCAAATACCTTTCCAGAAAATAATAAACACTTGGAAAGACTATTGATGGAAGTTAAGGAAGAAAGTGTAAAAACAGGGTTACAGCTGAATGTCAAAAAATCAAAAATAATGACCACAGATGATTTACATAACTTTAAAGTGGGTTTTAAAAAGACACAGAAATAAAGTTTTTTTGTACCTTTGCTCAGTCATCAATCATATGGAGACTGTAGTCAAAAAAATCAGAAGAAGATTAAGACTTGGAAGACAGCCATGAAGGATTTAGATAACATCCTCAAGTGTAAAGAGATATCATTAAATACTAAACTCATAATTATCCATGCCATAGTCTAATTTCTATGTATGGTTGTGAAAGTTGGACTGTGAAGAGGGCTGACAAGAAGAAAATCAGCTCATTTGAGATGCACCATGGTTTGCTAAAAAGACAAATCAGGCCTGAACTCTCTCTAAAAGCCAAGGTGACTAAACTGAGGGCCCTTCCACACTACACTTTATAGTGTTATTATTTCACTTTCAACATGCTATGGAATCCTAGGGTTTGCAGTTTAGGGAGGGGCATTTAGACTTCTCAGCCAGAGAGCTCTTTGGCCTCAGTAAACTACAAACCCCAGAATTCCACAAGACGTTGAAAGTGGAATAATAGCACAGTGTAGTGCGGAAAGGTCCTGAGGCTGTAATACTTTGGACATATCATGAGATGATGTGATTCAAAAAGATAATTTGTTGTTGCTAACTGCAATCAAGTCAACTATGAATCATGGTGACCAATGAATGAGAGATCTCAAAGTCACTCTGTCATCAACAGGCCTGCTCAGGTCTTACAGATTCAGGGATATGTCATCCTTGAGTCTATCCATCTGTAACACAGTCTTCCGCTTTTCCTACTGCCCTCCACCTTCTCTAGCAGTATTGTCCTTTCTAGGGAGTTATGTCTTCTTATGTTATGGGCAAAATACAATAGCCTCAGTTTAGTCATCTTGGCTTCTAGGGAGAGTTCAGGCTTGATTTGCTCCAGGCCCCATTCATCTTTTTAGCCATCCAGGGTATCTGTAGAACTCTTCTCCAGCACCAAATTTCAAAGGAGCTGATTTTCTTCCTATGAGCTTTCGTCATTGTCCAGCTTTCACAACCATACATAGAAATTGGAAAATGCCATGGCATGGACAATCCTAACTTTAGTGCTTGATGATCTATCTTTACACCTCAGGATTTCATCTAGTTCCTTCACAACTGCCCTTCCAAGTCCTAATCTTCTTCTGATTTCTTGACTGCAGTCTCTGTTTTGATTAATGACTGAGCCAAGAGATGGAAAATCTTGAAGTATTTCAGTGACTTCCTTGTCAACTTTGGGGTTATGTAAATCAGCTGTGGTGATTCTGTTTTCTTAAAGTTCAACTGTAAACCTGTCTTAGCACTTTCTGACTTGACTTTCTTCAGATAATAATACTCAGCAAAGTGGAAGCCAGTAGTAAAAGAAGACCATGCCACAGATGGATCGATTTAGGCCACGGCCCTGAGTTTTCAAGATTTGAGCAGGACACTTGATGACCAGAGCTCTTGGAGAGTTTTCATTCATAGGGCTGTCATAAGTCAAAGTTGACTTGATGGAAAATAACAATGATGCAAAGACCTTAATTTAAATGTCAAGTTTTCAAGTGGTAAAGTATATTGCTAAGCCAGGTTCTTAAGGATATTCTAAGACTGGCTCAGGGTGAGGAAACAAGTGTCGAAACAATGCTAATGGAAAAACATTAAAAAGAAATAACTGCCAGTGATTTCCAATTTTGTGCAAAAAAAACCCCAATAACACAGAGCTTAACATTGAGGGCTGGCTTCTATTAGAGCATTCCTTCTAGGCCAGTATTGTCTGCTGTGATTAAGCAGTAGTTCTCTGCCAGGCTTGTTTCACAACAGCTGCTACTTGGAAATGACTGAGATTAAAATTGAGATCTGTGTATGTTGTTGGTGCTTTACTACTAAATGTGATTCCTTTGCGGATCAAAATATTTTAGTTCCACAGGGATCTGTTTGAAGATTGCCAAAATGGAGGAGAGTTTCTCTCGGGCAATATTTGGCTGCCTGGTTGTATGAGATTTCAGCTCCCATCACTTCTTACAGTACGGCCAATGAAATGGGATTATGAGATTTGAAGTCTATGACACCTTCAGGGCCAAAGCACCCACATGTAAAATAAAGTATAACAAATTAAAGCTACCATTCATAGCTAGAAGCCACTTTTCGTATGAAATACAGTCAGCCCTCCACATTTGTGGGTTTCACTTTTGTGGATTTAATTATTCATGGATTATTTGCTATCACCTCTGCTGCCTCCCTATGCCATTTTTAATAGGGGCAAGCCTTATGAGACTGAGACACTGCGAACGAGGCTTGTAAGTCCCTATTAAAAATGGTATGGGGAAGCAGTGGAGGTGACAGTAAGCCCCACCAGCCACCTACTTTTGGCCCGTGAAGGAACCCTGATGCCTCAAAAGAATCTATGGTGGGTTGAATATGGTGATCATTTTTTTTTTTTTTTTGTATTAAATATGGTTTGGGAGGGCCTAGAATTATTCACAATTTTTCCATCCCATTGGGGTCCTGTGCCCCTAAATCTAGCAAATGTGGACGGATGACTGTAATCTCAATTACCAACCAGAAGTAATAAGACCATCAATATGTGAAATATGTGAACACTATCACCTTCATTGCTGGTGGTCCTTAGTGTTACAGAGGTTGTAGGGAAGCTTTCCCCAGCTTGATGTCCTCCTTCTATGCTGTAATATGACTGCATTATCCCTGAGTAGAAGGCTGTTGGCTGTTCTGGCTAGAGACGATAGGAGATGCAGTCCAACACCTCTGGAGCTCACTAGGCTGGGGAAGGCTTCTGTATGGTATGATCTAGCCAAGATTAAGGACTTTTAATCAAACTAATTTAATGCATCCAAATCAATGGCATTTAAAAATATCAGTGAAATTTATTTTGGACTGGATTGTACCACCCTAGCACTCTGTCTTCACCTTAGTATTGATAAACACCAGCTATTTATGGTGTCGAGTTTCCTCTTTGTGAGACAATCTCAGACATCAATGTAGATAGTGGTTGGGAGACTGTGTTTATGTACAAATGTGCACGTTGAAGAGGAAGCATAACACTCAGTCAGAACAGCATCATTCCTGGACCCTAGGATTCTAAAAATCCTTTAAAAGGGATAGAAACCTCCTTCCCTTCTCTTGGGTTCACCCAAGAGAATAAGACCTATCATTCAAATGAAGCAAATCAGTTATACAGCTTCTCTCACAATGCAAGTAAGTATGGATTTAGATTTAGTCCAAATCATATAGATCTGTTTAGTTGGATGAAGGATAAATATGATTTAATAGGCATCACTGAAACCTGGTCGGATGACTCTCATGATTGGAATGTAGGAATAGTGGGGTATAACCTATTTCGCAGAAATAGACCAAACAAGAAAGGAGGAGGAGTAGTCTTATATGTCAAGGATGTTTTCACTTGCGAAGAGATCCAGGACTTAAATCTGGGAAGCCAAGTCGAGAGCATCTGAGTAAGAATTAAGGGAGCGAGAAACAATAGGGATGTGATTGTGGAGGTTTGCTACAGGCCTCCGGGCCAGCCCGAGGACTTGGATGGGGCCTTCCTGGAGCAGATGACCACACATTCAATAAGGAGAGATGCAGTGTTAATGGGAGATTTCAATTATCCTGATATTTGTTGGCAGTCAAATTCTGCCAAAACCACAAGGTCTAACAGGTTCCTTGCTTGCCTTGCAGACAATTTCATGGTCCAGAAGGTGGAAGAGGTGACAAGGAGATTGGCTGTTTTAGATCTGATCCTGATGAACAGGGATGACCTAGTTGATGACCTAGGAGGTGGTAGAATCCGTAGGAAGGAGTGACCATGCTCTTTTGGAGTTTGCCATTCAGTGAGAAGGAGAAGCCAAGTGCAGCCAGACATGCACCCTAAACTTTAAGAAAGCCAATTTTTCTAAACTTAGAGAGTTACTTGCTGAAATCCCGTGGTCAAGAATACTAAAAGAGAAAGGAGTTCATGACGGATGGGAGTTTCTTAAAAGTGAGATACTGAAGGCACAATTGAAAACTGTGCCAATAAGGAGGAAAAATGGCAGGTGTCTAAAGAAACCAGAATGGTTGACTGAAGAATTCTCAGCTGAGCTAAGTGTTAAAAGAAACATGTACAGGAAATGGAAAAATGGTGAAACCACCAAAGAGGAATTCAAGCAAATAGCCAGGAGATGTAGGGAGAAGTTCAGAAAACCTAAAGCGCAGAATGAACTCAGGCTTGCCAGAGACATCAAAAACAATGAAAAGGGCTTTTTTAGATATGTCTGCAGCAAAAGGAAAAACAAGGAAATAATAGGATCACTGCATGGAGAAGGTGACCAATTAATACGCGGGGAAGAGAGAAGGCAGAACTACTCAATACCTTCTTTGCCTCAGTTTTCTCCCAAAAGGATAGAAGTACCCAACCTGGGGCATAGGGAGCATGTGAGGAAATGAAACGCAGCACAGAATAAGTAGAGAAGTAGTACAGGAATATCTGGCTAAACTAGATGAATTCAAGTCCCCAGGGCCAGATGAATTACATCCAAGGATATTAAAAGAACTGGCAGAAGTCATTTCTGAACCACTTGCAATAATCTTTCAGAACTCTTGGAGAACAGGAGAAGTCCCAGCAGACTGGAAGAGGGCAAATGCTGTCCCCATCTTCAAGAAGGGAAAAAAAGAGGACCCTAATAATTATCACCCGGTCAGCCTGACACCAATTCCAGGAAAGATCCTAGAGCAGATCATTAAACAGTCAGTTTGTAATTACTTAGAAAGCAATGCCGTAATTACTAAAAGCCAGCATGGATTTCTCAGAAATAAGTCACGCCAGACTAATCTTATCTCTTTTTATGATAGGGTTACAAGCTTGATAGATGAAGGGAATGCTGTAGACATAGTACATCTTGACCTCAGTAAGGCTTTTGACAAACTTCCACATGACATTCTTGCAAAGAAGCTAGTAAAATGCGGGCTGGACAGGGCTACTGTTAGTTGGATTTGTAATTGGTTGACCAACCGAACCCAAAGGGTGATCACGAATGGCTGCTTTTCATCCTGGAGAGAAGTGACTAGTAGAGTGCCACAGGGTTCTGTCCTGGGCCCAGTTCTATTCAACATCTTCCTCAATGACTTGGATGAAGGAGTGGAGGGCACGCTGATCAAATTTGCAGATGATACCAAATTCGGAGGGATTGCTAATACATCAGGAGACAGGATCAAATTTCAAAACGACCTTGTCAGAATGGAGAGCTGGGCCAAAGCTAACAAAATGAATTTCAACAGAGAGAAATGTAAGGTCCTGCACTTAGGCAGAAAAAATGGAAGGCACAAATATAGGATGGGGGACACACGGCTGGATAGCAGTATGTGTGAAAGGGATCTAGGAGTCTTGGTAAATCACAAGCTGAACATGAGTCAGCAGTGTGATGCAGCAGCCAAGAAAGCCAACATGATTCTTGGTTGCATCAATAGGAGTATGGTGTCTAGACTGAGGGAGGTAATGTTACTTCTCTATTCTGCATTGGTTAGGCCTCATCTGGAATATTGTGTCCAGTTCTGGGCACCTCAATTCAAGAAGGATGTCGACAAACTGGAACATGTCCAGAGGAGGGCGACCAAAATGGTGACAGGTCTGGAAGCCATGGCCTATGAAGAACGGCTTAGGGAGCTCTGTATGTTTAGTCTGCAGAAGAGAAGGTTAAGAGGGGACATGATAGCCATGTTTAAATATTTGAAGGGATGTCATGTTGAGAAGGGAGCAGGCTTGTTCTCTGCCACTCCAGAGACTAGGACAAGGAGCAATGGATTCAAGCTGCAGGAAAGGAGATTCCACTTGAACCTCAGGAAGAACTTCCTAACGGTCAGAGCTGTCCGGCAGTGGAATATGCTGCCTCGGAGTGTGGTAGAGTCTCCTTCTTTGGAGGTTTTTAAGGATAGGCTGGATGGCCATCTGTTGGGAATGCTTTGATGTGTGTTACTGCATAGCACGGGGTTGGACTCGATGGCCCCTGGGGTTTCTTCCAACTCTATGATTCTATGATTCTATCTGAATTCCTGACCCTAAAAAAATGTCATGGATTGGATGATATTACAGGGCATGGCTACACCCTCAGGATCAGTGAATCCCCAGCCAGTGACACCTTCACTCTGGGGGAGGGAGCAGAGAAATCTCTAGGTTACCTGATCATGATAAAAACTGCAATTCTTCTCTCTCTCACCCCCGTAACCTACAGTAGGCATGGTACTGCGACTCAGCAGAGAGTCAGATTGTCATCTTGCATTGGCTGTATTAGGTCCACAGACCAACTACCCTCTCTCCATATAAGGACTAGTAAGTAGGCTGACACAGCCAGGGGCTGTCTCCAGATGAGGATTTTATTAAAATGTCACACTGCCTCATAAGTGGAACTTTGAAAGGGATTCAGACGATAATATGTTCCATTTCAAGTCTCCTGTGTTTTGCCACTGCATCTTCCATCCTTTTGCTTGCGTGGCACAGTGGGTTGTAATTTCAACAAACCCCTACACAGTTGTGGGCTGCACTAGTGTGCCTATGGTGAACCACAAGCAATAACATGACACTTCCAGACACCATTTTTGGCTGGTTTGAGGCTGGGGAAAAAAGAGAATTTTAAGGAACGGTGGATTCAGAGAGGGGGACGCCAAACTGCTGCATCTGAACAGTTTTGGTATATTTGCAGTAGGATTTGGGCTTAAACATCACCCCAAATTAAAAATGGGGGCTCCGGGGACTTTGACGAACTCCCATGGGGCCTTGAAGGCTGCAAAAATGGGGGCAGGGCCACATGCAGCCCATGGGTGACATTTTCCCATCCTTGGAGTCCTCTCTTCCCTTTTTAACGTTAAATTTGCCATTGCCTTAGGAGACGAGGGAGTTACCCCTTTTCCCACCTAGTCCCATTGCCTTCCAGTCTTGCCCCTCTGTCTGCTGACACAGTTAAGGGCCTGAACATGTTGCACACTGAAGACAGAGGCCTGGAAGGAAGGCCTGGGGCTGGTTAGAAGAGATACATGAGATCTTTTCCTGGCTACCTCTTGAGGCAGCTGGAAATTCTACGATTCATTATTGTTGTTATGCACCTCAAGTCAATCTGTGACTTATATGTACCCAGTCATAAGGTTTTCTTGGCAAGATTTATTCAGAAGAGGTTTGCCCTTTGCCTTCCTCTTAGACTGAAAGTGTGACTTGCCTAAGGTGGGATTCCATGGCTGAGCAGGGATTTGAACCCTGGTTAGGAGTCCCTAGTTCAACACTCAGACCGTTACACCACACTGGAACTGGCTCAGTTCTAAGGTGCAAACAAGCAAGAAGCTAGACAGCGGGCATAATAAATCCTTTTGGAGGGGGGGGTATCCATTTTGGATAAAATCCAAAAATCCATTGATTTTTATCTATTTGTAGACTGCTTAACAATATTTTTTAAAAAATGAGAGATAATATCTTTTTTCTTGGCACAAGTACTTCCCTTCTCTCCCTTTGGATTTTTCCAAGTTGCAGACTCCAGCTGATAAAGAGACTTACTCAAGGCTCACAGATGCTTAACTGTTGCCAGAGGTGCTTCTATCCAGCATTGACAGGGTGGAGATGATACTTACACAACCAAAAAATGCTAGTTCATTTCTCTTTGCTTAAATTATGTACCACAATGTACTTAATTTGGACCTTTACAGGTGGTGTACCTTGTGGACATCAGTGGGTAACAATGACAATTAAATTCACTACAAATCCAGATTGTAACACACACACACACACACTCACGTGGAAAAGTCAAAGCGACAGTGGATATTCTGCAAGGACTCTATGAACATTTTACCACTGTTGGAATTTTAAAACGTATTCGAAATATTAAGTGTTCTGAGATTTAATGAGGGTCAGGGATGGCATAGATACAGGCAAGGGTTACAAAAGTAATCTCTTCGGACTACACCAAGCCAGGGTGGCTACTGGCTATGTTGGCTGGATTCTGGAAACGACCCTTCCCAAGCTCCTGATCCAGGTGGTAGGTGGTGACTTTGGCAAAGCGGCGGAGGAATCTTGGAGGGATTCCAGCAATTACCAGAGAACTTTGTCTTATCGTTCTTATCCTTTGCCTATTCCTTGAAAAACTCACTGGGAGTTATTCCAAAGCAAACACGCACAGAATCAGGCCAGGTGTTCTAGATCTCGCCTTTCGGGCTAAGCGGATCGCAACAAAGCCAGACCACGCTGGCAATAGGAACTTTCCCGCGTTCCAGTCTTTCTTCCTTCCAGCTCCCTCGTTCTCCCTCTCGTCGTCGGCGCTCCGGAGAAACCCGAGCCGCCTTGTAAACGTGGCGATCCGGCGGCTTCCCTTCGCCTCCTCCCACAACTAGAAAACTCGTCTCACCCAATCGCGAGAGCCGTAGCATTGGAAGGCGCTCCGAACGTTTCGTTTGCAAGCTCACTCCTGAGTGGTTGGGACAGAGGGGATTCCAACGCCCAGCCCAAATTAGGTCATTCGTGGGCATTCCGAAAGCGAGTCTTTGGCGGCCGGCAGGGTGTACAAATCGGGGAAGGAAGCGGGTGAGGGGGCGATCCAGCTTTAATCGTTTAGGTGTGTGCGGTGGGTGAAAGTCGAATTCTGCTAGGGCTGCGGGTTCAAAGTGAGGCACTGCTGTGTTTGCAGGTCGGACAAGCAAGAGATCCTCTCAAGTGGCTGCTAGCCCTTCCGATTTCTTTCTGCAGCCCCTCCGCGTTGCGGGGCTCTGCCCCCGTTGCCCCCGGTGGCAGAGCGCGCCCCCCCCGGACGAAACGATGGACTTGAAAGAACTATTTCCCCTTCGCTATCCCGGGACGGGGCTGGTGCTGGTGCTTTGCCTCAGCGGTGCCTTGGGGGTCCCCACTTTCAGGAAGGAGAGGGGCGTCCACCCCGACCCCGAGCTCAGCAACCAGCAGCACGAAGACAACCAGAGCTTCCAATACGATCACGAGGCCTTCCTGGGCAAAGAAGACGCCAAAACTTTCGACCAGCTCACCCCCGAGGAAAGCAAAGAGAGGCTGGGGTAAGATCAAACTTCTCTTGACCCCCCACGTGGAAATTGGGGAGGACAGTGTTTCCTCATGATCCGGTACATAGTGTTCCACACCATTGTTGATGGTGATGGTGGTGATGATAATAAAGATGATGATGGCAACTCTGAACTGCCCTGGTTACCTGATGATGGTGATGAGGATACATTCAAAAAGCAGTTCAGAGTACCATCATATTATCCATGGGGAACAACAACAGTAGGTGGTCACCACTGATAATTGTTATTCCTAGTGGACTACTGTGATGATAGAGTATCTCTGGAGTTAAACCACTTTCCAAAGAAGTTCTATTGCTTTACAAAGGTGTCTCCTCTCAGATTGTAACTTCACACCAAGCACAGGGAGAATCATATTACCATCTCTCTAAATGTGTGGCAGAAGAAGTCTACAGGGCGTGTAGGGAGGGGAGCAGGAATGAGAATCCTTCCTCTGAGCTCCTGATAACGTGGCAGAGGGGAGGCCCCATCCACTGCTGCCTAGAATGGAAAGGCAGGTTTTGTCCCTGGGAAATGGTTTGAGGCGAAGGTGTCATCCACATCTAACCTGCATCTCTTCTGTCCACGAGATTCAAGTCCAATATTGCCTCTTTTCGATGGGAGATGAAGCAATTTGGGGACAATCACTGCAAGAGAGATGATTATGTATCGGTCTCACCTCCAGAGGGGTTGCTCCTAAACACAAAAAGAAAGTCTTGTTATAAGCCAGTCCAGGGCCTTCCACATGGGTTGGACTCCATCCCCTGTAATCCCCAGCTAGCATGTCCAGTGCCTCTTTGGGGGCAGTAGATGGAAGATGGTAGCCCAACACCCCTGGAGGTTATCAGGCTGGGAAAGATTCATTTATGGCAACATAAACCTTTATGGGCCATAACCTACCATTTGGTGCAAAAATGTTATCCTCAATTATAGACCCACTTTTCTGATTGTTTTTGGTGGGAGGGAGGCAGGGGAAGACCAGAGACATAAGAGTTCCAAGGATATTGCTTTGCAGAATCAAATTGAAGTAGCAATTGAAGCAAATTGAAGTAGCTTGTAGCAAGGGTAAAAGATCAAGTTAGAATGGGTGTGTCCCATTGTGATGGACTGGAAATGAATGGGCAAGTCTGACTTTAACGAAAAAAGGGAGCATTTTATTCTCTTGGGATATTCAGTAACAGGTAAGAATCCCAACAAGTCTCAAAGGGAGGCTCTGTTGGTTTGGAATTTGTAAATGCTGACATTATCAGACTTTGACTGAGCAGAGAGGCTGAAAATGGATAAGCTTTCTGTGGGAAGTAACTCCTTTTTCGGTATTTACTTGTATGTCCTACTTTGCTAATTCAGTGGGATGATGGAGCCACACCTGTATTGATTAGATTTTTTTTTACCTATATTCTATTTATTCATCATGTTTATATCCTGCCTTTCTCCAAAGGACTCACAGTTTACCCTCCCATTTTAGCCTCACTGCTGAAAGACTATAACAGGCCCGACATCACCCTGTGAGCTTCATGGCTAAGTGGGGATTTGAAACCTGGATTACTCGAGTCCTAGTCAAGCACTCCAACTGCTTATACCACACTGGGTCTCTTGATGTTTGTCCTCTTCTTAGGACAAAGATGTCTTTCGCCAAGACTGGCACCATTGTGAGGCCTGGTAAAGCAAGTACTTTAGAGCAGTGCTATTCCAAGTGGTGGTCCATGGACCAGTGCTGGTTCATGAAATGTCAGCTGCCAGTGCCTGGCAAATTTCCAGCAAAAGAAGAAACAATTATAGTCAAGGAGCACAAATATGGAGCTGGTCCCTAGCACAGTGGGGATAAAAACAGCTAGTCCCCAGTGTCAGAAAGCTTGAGATGCACTGCTTTGGACAGGAGAGCACAGAGGGAGATTTTCCTACTTCTTCCCCGGTTGTGCCAGTATACTTTCACAGAAGTGCCTTTTGGGTGCTGAGGTAGGATAAAACTTGGAGAAATGAACTTCTAGGATGACAACACCCAGAATCCCCCACCCAGCACAACCACTAGGAGTTTTAGTTCAGATAGTAATTTTTTCATGTTCTGAGGCTATGTGAACCAGCATGCCTCCTAGTTCCCTCTTCAGCTGAAGACTAGAGTTGCCAGATGTTATAACTCACCTTCTGAAATCTGAAGAATCAGAGCAGAGGAGTCAGATTGCCAGAGAATTTATGACTCCAGATGGTGGCAGCCCCTCTGAGTCTGACGAGCTGAGGGCCGAGGCATTTGGGAGACGCTCTCTTCGGGAGCATGTGGTAGGCTCTGAGGATGCACCTCTTTCCTTTGAAGATCACAAGAGAGATAAGGAGAAACTTTGTAAGTCCCAGAGTCTGTTAGATAAGAAACACTGACTCATTAAGCTCCTGCTGTCCAGAGGTAGCTGCTTATAAATCTCCCAGCACCACACTAGTGTCTTTGTTGCTTGCAGCCTTTCCATCACGATGACTGACAGTATTCTTGGCTTTCAAGTGCTTTTTACCTTAGACTGGCTGTGGTTGACAACTGTATGTCTTGCTCCTTGTTGGCTTCATTTATCTGGATTACTGACTTGAGGTAATGACTTCCGGACCAGCTGATGACCTCGCTTTTGTTCTTCACTTCATTTTGCTAGATAACCTGTGACTGACATGGACTGGATTGACCACCCTCCAGCTTTTGCCTGGGTCTTCTTGGGTCCCTTGCTGACTGTAGCACAGGACACCAGAGGGAAAACTAGAGAAGGCTCCTGTACTTTTAATAGTTTTGTAGAAGAGAGATTTTCAGCAGATAAAAAGCAACACTGCTGGATTTCCCGCTTCTACCCAACCATTAAAGGTACAGGAGCTGTTTTTGAATTTCCAGTTTGGCAACCCTACATGGAGCCTGAGGAAGAGGTTCCACCCACTGGGTTCAAAATCAGAGCAACATGGTGCATCCCAGGCTCCACTGTTCAGCCCTTAGGAAGGTTCACCTGAGGATTATATTGCTCTCCTTTACACTCCATGTGACAACTCCCCTGCCTCTCCTTTACTCAGGACTTTTGCACACAATGCATTTTCATGCACTGGTTTTATCTGTGAGTTTAGCTCTGTCATTAGGGTTGTATTTTTAATGCTCTATTATTATGAACAGCCACAATATGCAGTGTTGATGAAAGGAAACCTATCAATGCTATAAATGAATAAATTATTCCCACTTCCACAGTTACTGCTTCTCATCTGTCTCTGTTATTTTCCTTCTAACTGTTACCTTCCATCTCCTTCTCCCACTCTGGTTTTGTTCACATTTCCCCAACTCCTCAGGAATAGGGCTGCCAGAATGAAAACTGGAGACGGGTCCTGTTATCTTTAATAGTTTTGTGTAAGAAGAAAGTTCAGCAAGTATTGTTTGTTGCCTCAGTGTGTGACCTGCTGAAATGTCCTCTTCTACACAACCATTGAAGGTACAGAAGCTGTCTCCAGTTTTCAGTCTGGCAACCCTACCCCAGAGCTTTTTTCCAAAGATGAAAAACAAATGGAGATGCAACAGGTTGTTCCCTATAAATAGTCCCTTGAACTCTTCCTTATAGAAAACTTAATGTGGTACTCTCAGTCAATGGGTGATAGAGGAGAGAAGAGAGGAGGAGAGACGGCAAAGGTGAAGACCAGGTGCCAGGTTTTCAGCAAATCGTATGTGGAGTAGGCAAACCCTTTGATTTTCAGTGGCATGAGAAAAGTGAACTCAGCAAATAGGAAGTGCAAACATGCAACAAATATGTTTGCATTTAAAGAGTAACCATGCTTGTCACCAATTAAAACATAAATCTGCCACCTTTAAAAGTGCTGGATTGTTCCCTTAAACAGTTAAAATTTCATAGAATCATACAGCTGGAAGAGACAGGTAGTTCAGGTTTATTGAACTACCACTCACAACCACCCTCATAAAACTGAAGAACCCTGAGAGAGTAGCCTCTTTAAAACCCTGGGCATAGAATCACAGGGCTGAAACTGATCACAAGGCCGATTTAGTCCAACCCCTGCCATGCATGAATACACAAAGCACATCCAGTCTCAGCCTCCAGGGAAGGAAAGCCCACCATCTTCTGAGCAGTTTATTCTTCTCCTTAACAGCTCTTACTGTCAAGAGATTCTTCTTGATGTTTAGTTGGAATCTCTTTTCTTGTAATTTGAATCCATTCATTTCCTGCCCTCTGGCACTGTATGAATTTAGGAGTGGGGAGCCAGCAATGGGTAGTGTTTCTGCCTGATTCTTCTCTGCCCAAGTGAAAAGTGTGCAGCCATGTCCCTGACGACGTGGAGGTACTTTGAGAGTGCAGATCCAGTTGTAGCTATGCTTTCGAATGCTTTTGTTGTCCAGAGCCTAGAAAAGTTCCTTTTTTGGATTATTGCTCCCAGAATCCCCCAGGTTGAGTCAGGAATTCTTGGAGCTGGATTCCGAAAAGTAATTGTCCCAGGTTCTACTTCCACCTACACAGGGAGAGGGTGATCTCCGAAGGAGGAAGAGAAGAGTCCTTTGGCAGTATCGCTGTGGTCAGAAAAGCTGCTGCCTCTCAACAAGGGAAGGCAGGGTTGATTCAGCTTGTGTCCATGCCTGAGGAATCCTCTAAGCACCCAGTGACCATAAAGGGAAGGCAGGCCTCTGCCCCCCACCTCCAGCTCTGACATGTGTGCTTGTTGTTTTCTGTACTCTTCCCATCCCTGAGTTTAGAGCTGGAATGAGGAACAGATGTTCCCCTGACCTCAGGTTACACATTTAACAATAGCATGAGATCTGGAGACTTATGTAGGCATTCAGAGGTCATACAGCAGGGTTTCTCAACTAGAATTCCCTAAAACCCTAGAGTTCAATGGGAGGCTACTAGGAGTTCCATGAGAAATCATGATTGAAAAAAAATACACAAACTTTTGTACTGAAGATTATTCATAGATGGTGTTTAACATCAATCGAAACATCACAAAATAAATAGTAACACTTCACAATATTGTTGGCAGGGTTATGGTGCAGATGTAACATGTGGTTGCATTGCCTGAAAGTGGTAACTTTTCTCATCAAGATAATGCATCATCAGCTACATCCTAGAGGGGCTTTATAATTATTAGACTTTTTTGAAGGGGAAAATGTAAATGTTTCATATAAAGAGCTTCTTGATGTATCAGTGGTCAGCACAGTTAGAAATTACAAGATCATGGAAAACACTGAAAGATTTTTCATTTCATCACGAGTTGGACCATGGGTGGGGAGTTACTCTTGTGGAAAAACAGATTTACAGAATCTGTATGGGTGGAGGGGAACACAAAAAAGACGCTTTTGTCACAGTTTGATCTCCTTTTATTTCATAAATAACTGAGCAAGAATTGTTATGTGGGACACCATCACATCAGTGAACGTTTTGGCACCCATCTTTTAAATATAATTATGCAATTTTTCTTTCAAGCAGTGTAACACATACCGAGAAAGATCTGCTAATTCTCTGATTATTTCTGTCTTGTTTAGGCTTTCTGGCCTCCTAGACTTCATAGTCTCAGCATGACCCATGTGACAAATGTAGTGGAGTCTAACTAATTTATTTTTAACAATTTAACATTAATGTGTTAGGAGTAATACTAATATGACCAAGCTTTGGTCACAGTAGGTGCCATTCAGGAAGGAACTCTGAGTTTTCACATAATGGTAAAAGACACAGCAGATCTTTCAGCACTGTCGCTCAGTAGTCATGCACAAAATTTATTTTCAGAAGGGCCTGGGTTCAATTTCAGCATCTTCAGGATGGACAGGAAAAACCTTTGCCTCAAATATTGTTGATCCACTTCCAGTCAGTGCAAAGAGTACAGAGTTATATGAACCAATGGTCTGATAAGGTGTAAGGCAATTCTTGTGTTCCTCTGACCTATAGCGATGATTGAGAATCAAGGAAAATCTGAAGAATTCTTGCAAATATTCTAATAATCAGCTTAACCTTTTTCTGTTACAGGAAAATTGTTGATCGAATAGATGATAACAAAGATGGCTTTGTCACAACAGAGGAGTTGAAAAACTGGATTAAACGAGTGCAGAAACGCTACATTTTTGAAAATGTGGCAAAGGTTTGGAAGGATTATGATTTGAACAAAGACAATAAAATTTCCTGGGAGGAATACAAACAAGCTACATATGGCTATTACCTAGGTGAGAAAAGTCAGGACATAACTTTTGAACAGGGATGGAAATAATATTTGAAAAAAAAATTGAAAAATGTTTAAAAAAACACATTTTTTGAGAAGAATCCTTAACTGATGGTTAAGTTTGAGTTTTATTCTACAGTTTGAGACTTATTCTGTATAAAATTCATTTGTGCTTGTTTTGCTCAGAAAACAGGAAATAATGTTGTTCTGCAGAAATATTACTTTCTGCAGAGAAAAAGTCTGTTTCCTACACGGAAAATGCTGTTATGGGGAATTTATTTTTGTTCGCATGTGGTTCACACAAAACAGGCCTTTTATGTGCTAGAAGCAACTTTTTCTGATTTCTAGGCAGAAATATTCTGCGCAGAAATATTATTTTCTATTCAGAAAATTTTATTTCCTGTGCAGAAAATGCTGGTTTCTATGATAGACTGTGTGAATTTGTGCAGCAGAGGTCCTGAATTGTGTCTGGGCTGCAAAAACGGTTTTGTTTCTTACAACAGGAAGAATTTTTTTAAAAAATGAATACAGTAATCAGTGCTTGTAAACCTCACCTCTCTAAGTAAAACTGTCATTACTTTGCTCCAGTGTCTTCCAGGGAGCAGAGGATAAGACCCATGTCTGTCAGTAGTAACCCCCATTTCAGCAGTCTGGTTGCCTTGTTGGCTGCCAGTTTGGGAATGAGTAAGCAGTGCTACTTGTTTTGGCCGGCTGTTCTTAGCTCAGTGATCCGGTGGCAGCTCTATTCCATCCCTTTCCTCCCAGAGCTTCTAGTTATTCCTTACGTTAGTGAAGAGTTTAGTCAGTATGTGGATGTGCAGGTTCTAAGGAGGGATATGTCTAAATAGATCTGTGGGGTCGCTAGGTTTGCGGGAAAATGTTAAACTAAAATATTAAGACCTAATACTACTGGCACAAGATCAGAGGGGAAGAAATCAGACTGGCTGAATGGCACTGTCAGCTACACTGAGGCTGGGGAGACTTCTGCAACCCCTTTGCTGAGTTTGCCCATTTCTAGAAATAGCTGCTTCTGCCCAGAGTGGCTGTTGAAGCAGATTCTTTTGTTCTGCTGCGCTGCATCCTCACCACCGCCTTGTGGAAATTAATTATTACTTGTGGACATAACATCCCAGGAGAAGTAACTGCCAGTTTGTCACATGCCTTGGCCCTCCAGCAAGATCGTATGAGCAAAACACAGCCATCAACAAGTCCACAATTCTTTCAACAATGTTGAGGGAGCCGACTTTAAAAAGAGCATTGAAAACTTTGGAACACCTTCTGATACATTATTTCAGTGTCCTTCCCCAAGACTTTGAGATTGGACAGCCCAGGTAAAGTCATTGACTTGGCTGGGAACTGGAGATCATAGTCACAGAATTATACCTTCCTCACTTTTACTGGGATTTTCTTTTTATAGAAAAATGGTGGGGGAGAAGGAAGAGCTTCCATCTTTAGCTAAAACTCTGGAAAAGGGTCCAAAGCTTCAGGAGCAGTCTGCTTTACTTGAGACCACTTGAGGCATGCTTTACTTTGGATGGAGTCCAAGTCTCACCGAAGGAGTCTGGCTCTGGTTAGAATTCACCCTGCTTCCTTATATCACATTTTTTTAACCCTAAGATAAGCCCTGTGGGAAAAAAGATCTTACATTGTCATGGATAAAATGTAGCAGAACTGCTTTTTTCACCAGGAGAACTTGCTTCAGTGACCACACTTAACAGCCCACCTCAAATGACAATGCACTTACTGGGTGATGAATTACACACAGGAAAAATGCACCATATGAAGGGGACCTGGTTAGAGCTATCATTCAAATGTAAGTGAAGACAGTGTAAGATTCACAGCAGTCTTGGATCTAAGGTCTCTTCTTATAGCATTAATTAGCTGGTCAAAAAAGAGCAGTGAGCTTGATTCAGCCTGTGGGCTGTTGATTCATAACATCTGTATTACATGTATTCACAATTAAATTGTAGCAAAACCCCTCACAAAACACTTCTTTATAAAGTCATACTAATAGGAAATACCTACAGAGAAAGGCAGGGTGATGTATTTGTCAGTTTAATCTATATGCCAGTGAAGTACTAAAAAGGACTTTGGACACAGTTTTACACACATTAAGGGCTTGGATGGGCCTTTGGCATCGTATCTTAATACTGTTTCAGACCGTGTGATTTAATCAGGAACGTATGTTCTTTTGCTACCTTTCTGGTTCTGCGCACTTCTTACCAAACACAAGTAAACAGAGCTATATAGTGGATATACATGCCACATGTTCAAATTCTTTTTGTCCAGTTTTGATAATTTTGGTGAAGTTGTTATGAGGCTTAAAAAGTAAAACAGTCAAGTGCTCTCAAAACATTATTGTATGCTTTCCTCTCCTGTTTAGTTTCTGTGCATGGAAGCAACAAGAAGAATGACATTGTGGTTGTGTGGAAGCGGGTGGGAAGAGTGGGTAAAGGCCACAGTTGTACTGGGGGTATTATAGTGGCATAAATTGGACTTAAATTTCAACTTATTTTGGGGGGGGGGGTCATTGCAGAGGCTGGAAATCTATTCCAACCATACAACAACAAAGATCTCCACAACCCTTCCCATAAACAGGACAGCCCGACACTTCCCTTTCCTTGTTGCTGGAGAGTAGAGCAACCAGGGACTACATCTAGCTGTTTTCTAGTAGCTGGGTATGCTACAATGACATATCTTCAGGGGCTTCCCAAGGACTCCTAGGGGTCCTTGTGGATGCCTGTCACAGTGTGTCTTTGGGAGATTTTGGGGTGGATAAGGTTCTAATCGCTGTCCAGGAATAGAAATCCACAGGGTGATCTTGGGCAAATCACAGTCTCTCGACTTTAGAGGAAGGCAATGTCAAATCTTCTCTGAAAAAATCTTGCCAAGAAAACCCAGTGAGAAGGTCACCATAATTGAAAGTTGATTTGAAGGCACAACACAGCAGTAGCAATGAAATTTCTGTCTTCACTTGAATAGTTATAGAGAGGGTGAATGCCTCTTATGGGGCCTTTTAAACTTGGCATAGGTTAGGGCCTCAGCAGTTTCATTTGGGACCTGCATGTTATTTGTGGGTGACGCTTGGCCTCTGTACCACCTGCCACTTGTGTTTGTCTCATTGTGGTTATTCTGGTTCTCTAGAAAATCCAGTAGAGTTCCAAGATGCAACAGAGCAGCACAATTTTAAAAAAATGCTACCTAGAGATGAAAGAAGATTCAAAAGAGCTGATCTGGACGGAGACTCTGAAGCCACTCGGGAGGAGTTCACAGCATTCCTTCACCCGGAGGAGTTTGAGCATATGAAAGACATTGTTGTTCTAGTAAGCGATAGCCAAACGATTCTAAGTCCTTTGGTTTTCTATGCACTAAACAGACTTGCAAGATAGCATCCTCATCTTTGCCAGCACAGGTTCCTAGATAATAATCACTGGCCATTTCCACAGAAAGGAAAAACAATTCAGGGAATCTGGCTTCACTTATTTACATAAGCAGTCTGTTTAGTGACCTCCCTAATACCATGTACTATCTGTTAATACCTTAGGAATAGCTGGAGAGCTTAGATGCTGAGTGACAGGAACATTCACACACATTTCATGTGCCATGCACACTGCTATTAAACAAATAACTGGATTGTATAACACGGTTGGAGCTGGAACAGTATGAGGAGTACAATTAGCATGGTGCATTTTTGCTCCACTTAGCTTTGTTGAAATCCTTCATCCTTGTTTCTATAGTATTTTACAGGCACAGGATCATGTTAATGGCCCATATGATGGAGCATAAAGGGCTTTGTTACATAGTGATTTCATAATAGAGCTTGAAAACATTCGACAGGACTACAACTCCCAGAATCCCTCAGCCACCATCTGCCAACTGGTGTGTTGGCTAGGAGATTCTGGGAGCAGTAGTCTACAAAAAGTAAACGTTCCAGGATGCTTCATGGGAACTCTGGGAGCTGTCTTAAACAGAATCAGGCCATTGGTCTTTCTTCCTCAGCCTACTAGACTGGCTGGCAGCATTTCTCTAGAAATTTGGGCAGGACTTTTCCAGCCCTTTGGAGATGCAGGGGACGGAACATTGGGCCTCTATGCTAAAGCCCTGCCAGAGGAACTGCTTACACCCTGAATAAAGACTGTGGATAAAATGGTTTTATTCATGACTTTTCTTTATTAATGGATTTTTATTTTACTATTCAGCTTGGAGAAGATCTTACTTTAATATTAAAAGATATTTGTATATTTTTTGTGGCACCAGTAGACAAATGTTACACATGTCCCATTATCTAAATCCACATGCACCTATTATTATTATTATTATTATTATTATTATTATTATTATTATTATTATTAAAATATATAACAGATAATAGGATTTATTATGTATTTAATAATAATAATAATAATAATAACAACAACAACAACAACAACAATAGATGCATGTGGATTTAGATATAAGGACAGCTGTTAATGATGATGATTGATGATACTGTATGTGTATCTGTACGGTTTAGAGTAAAAGGGTTTTATAATAAAAGTTGGGGTAGAAATTGCATATCTTTCTTATGCCAGCTTTTGCCCAATTGTAACAGGAAACCCTAGAGGACATAGATAAAAATGAAGATGGATTTGTTGATCAGGATGAATATATTGGTAAGTCATGGCATAAAATTTTCCAATATTTATTATAAAGGTTTTTTCTTGCAGCATAACTTGGACAATCTTTCTCCCAGGCAGAAGACACACACCTGGTTCTGTCACATGTCAAAGTCTGCCTGATAATCCATACCAAACCATGCAATCAATAGCCCATATACAATTTAATCAGTGTGCATCTCAGGCCTATACTAACTTATGCTCAGTCATGGATATCCAGTGAGCCCAGAAGGGAGATAGGCATGCTTGGGCAAAGTATAGTCCTGTTCTTCTCCCTAAGCCATTGGAGTATAGAGCTTGTAGTATTTCCCTGAGAGTTGTGAGGGCTAGGTTCAGAATGCCCACTGAGCCGTGAAGTGCACTGAGTGACCTTCAGCTAGTCACTCTCTTTTAGCCTGACCTACCTCACAGGGATATTATGTGGATAAATTTTAGAGGAGAGGCATTTGTATGGCCTTGAACTAATTAGAGGAAAGGCAGAATACAAATGTGACTAATAAATTGATAATAAAATAAATGCCTCTTATATCGTCCTCATAACTCAGCCTCAATAATCTGAAAAATCTGAAATACCTTTTTCAAAGTACCCTAGCTTTGGTATAAGAAGAAGGAAGTTGGGGTTTCTTTATCTTTCATTCTGTACCATTTTAAAAACCACAAAGGGAGAACTGCTTAACAGCATTGGTTAGAATATCAGACCAAGAGTAAGAAAGCCCAGATCAAATACCAACTCATCTGCAAAAGGCTCTGGATGACTGGGACCACTCTGTTCCTCCCTTCATCACTTTATTTATATTCCTCAGCCTAGTTTGCTCCCTAGTATTGCTCTGTTTGGGGCTTTTTTTTTTTTTTTTTTGGTGAAGGAAAATGCGTATATGTATCCGCCCACCTACCATTCTGTTGCACAAATCTAGTACCCTTTCACATCACACAGTTATGGAAATATAATTTCACCTTAACCACCATGGCTTCATCCTGTGGAGTTTTGGGGATTGGTGAGGAACTGGACCTCACTGGCTGAAAAATCTAAATGCCTCTCCTTAAACTGTAAATCCCAGAATTCCATAGGCTATTGTCATGGCAGCTAAAGTGCAATCATAGCATTATAATTCTCTAGTGTGAAAGATCCCCTGCAGCCTCCTGAGGTAAGGGTTTTTGTTTTAAAGAAAAGAGTGTTATAAGAAAGAAATGTGAGACTGAGTTTTCCAATTTACTTTTAGAGACATGTCTCAGGATGCTCAAAAGATGGTAGTTTTCATAGTAAAAAGTACTAACATTTACTAAAAATGTCCATTTTTACTAATGGGCTTTTTAAGCTAATCAAACAACTATCTTTTGAGCATCTTGAGCTGTGTCTTCAATTTTTTTCTGTGAGTTTCATTGGATGCTCCGTAGTTGGAGCGTATTTTACATTTACTTTTGGACCACCATAAACCAATATTCTTGTGGCCCCATTATTCTTCCGTTCCTCATAAGGGAAGTGCATGCCTTTGGAGAGATCGTTCTGTCAACCCTCTGTATCGCAAAGAGTGGAATGTTCTGGATGCATAACAATGAAATGTGCCCCTACTGATCTCCTCGTGTTCTTGCATTTCCAGAGCACCATTGGCATTTTCTGCAGAGTGCTTGGTGTTCAGTACTAAGCAGTTAAAAGGAGTGCTAATTAAGAAATACTCTTCCTGTGTGGAGACCTCTTTTTTAAAAAGCTTTTCTAAAAGCTATCCAGTCTCATGAAGCTGATTTTTGTTTCCCTAAGTGTCCCTGTGCCTTTTTATTACCTCTCCCACTCTTGCTTGCTTGATTCTGATGTTATCCACACAGACACATGCTGGCAGAGACAAGATGCAGTATTGCTCTGGGTCCTTTTTTCTCCCATACTTCTGAACCTAGCATAAAAGATTTTGATTACATCTTAAGAGGAGATCTTGAAAGAGCTCTGAGTCTCCCATCTTCTCCAGGCTTAGAAGAAACCCACCGGGTAAGAGGCATTTAGGGCCAAAGTTCTCCTTGAAATGTTTCTCTATCAGACAAAATAAATGACAAAAGGTGATAAAACAACTCACTTGATCAAAATGCTGCCTAGATATCACAGCAAATACAACTTCAGTGGCATAAACACAAATAGAGTTATAAACAAAAACTGTGCAATATATGAGGGAGTTGAAGGGAATAGTGGGAGAGACCCTTTTTGCCCTGAGGTACAGTCATTCTTTCATGAAGATTACAGACAGAATATTGTTTTGTTTGCAGTTTCCCTTATTAGTTGCATTAGTAAATAATGATCTGGGCCAAGCCTCTGTATGGTAAGATGGAGAGTAAGTTTCTGCCTTCTGCACCCATCTCTCCAGTTACCTTCTGCAGAGACTCACCTGTCTCTTGCAGGGCCCCCACACTGTGGTTGTTTAGTGGCCATCAGAGAGCAGGAACCAGCAGGGGAGTGTCCATCTACGTCCCTGTACTAAATGCACAATGACAAAATCCAGGGGTTTTAGGGAAGTCCTGAAGGATGATGTTGCTGTTAGACCTCTGGAGACAGGAAGATAGACAGACACTTCTCTGCCAGTCCATCTCCAGGAGCCTTTACATTATTGTTTCAGAGGGGATCACAAGAGACAAGTGAGTTTTGAGCAGGCTGGGGATCATTAAGTGGTAAAGTTACTAAATACTTCCCTCCCTAATAATTAAAAACAGATACATGCCAGCATTATGTCTATCTAATCTGCTTGGCTGAAATACATTTGAAGTAAAGTATATCCATAGGGTCAAGGAGAAGTTGTTAATAACCACGTATATATGTTCCATTGATTCAGTATGTCTAATAATTGCATTTAAGGCCCTTTTTTGTATTAATTTGCACAAAGCCAGGAAGATATTGCTACTGTAGATCTCCAAATGTACTAGACACCATCAGTATCCATAGAGATGTGTTACTCCATCTGTGTAATTAAATGGAGGAAATAGGTCCACAAAACATATATGTCAATAAGACTTACAAGTTCATGTATTTTTTTTTTACTAATTCACCTGCCCATATAAAGTATTCATGTTAAGTCATTTGTGACACATCATGACAACAGAAATGAATAGGTTTTCTATTCGACAAAAATCACTGTGTTTGCTCATCTGGTGGCAGTTCTTATTCACTATAGATGAGTAGTGCTTTTCAAGCTCAGCTCAGTTATTGGGGTTCCAGGGAGGGTAGGTTAGCAATGTACCTTTACTTTCTTAGAATTCTCTTACTTGACCATTCTTTCTCACCTTGTTCTGGTGGGTCTTGATAAGGTAGTGGAACAAATCGTAGTTGCTAGACTGTGATGATGATAGAAAAGAAGCAAGGCCGTTAAAGTGCAGTTGTGATTTTAACTAGTAATTCCCAACACATTTCAGCAGTCTTTCTCAGGGGAATTTATTCAGCAGCTAACTAGCAAGTAACATCTTCTAATATGCCACGTGTAAAGAATTTCATCTCCAGACCCAATACATTAAAAATTACATACTAGATTATAATTGTACCTTATTGATCTTGCCTCCTGTTATCTTCCCTGCTGTTGGTGTTTGCTATTGGTGGTGCTATTGGCCTTTGTGTTGCAGAGATGATATAGTTGATGTGAGCATCAAATGTAAGTGGTAGGAAAGAATGTTAACTTACAGCATCAGTGTGAAATATTTAATCTTGTCTGTGGGGGGGGGGTGTCCTACTTAAAGCAGTGAGATCAGTGAGTGTAGCAAAATTATTGATGAAGATGAAGCTACTGCCCAGAAAAAAGAGAAAGAGGGAAAACAAGAACATAACTCAGCATTATGAGAGCATTTGATATGAAGTCCTGACCTTCCAGAAGATTCTCCTCTCTGAAACATCACCAGTGTTAACTATAATTAGCATAATGCAAAGTCCCCACTTAAACCAGAACATGTAACAAATTGAGGAACGAAACCTGGTTTTCATTAACGGTGGTTCGTGTTAGTGCAGATACAGAACCAAACCATATGAAAGGACAGTGTGACTGGGAAGAAGTGTGGTTGGAAAAATGGCATCTCAGGATCCATTTTCAGTACCTTAACCACAGTTAAGGGATGGCTTGTATTATGTTTGCATGGGGGCTAGATAGGGACATTTCTCTTCACTTTGTTTTCCAATCTAGTTGTGTACATATAGTCTTTTCTTTATAAAGACATACAGAGAAGACATATAGCCATAAAAGCAAGTACGTGAACTTCCTCAACTACTATAAAATTGGGAAGTTCCCTTTCCCCCAAGCTAGATGAATTAGTGGCTGATATTGCTCTCATCAGTGGGATATGTTGTACTCCTGGGGATAACCTGTTTTAGAAGTTTTGGATTCTTGCTTCTTGGAGTGTGGGATATAGAGGACCCCTTAGAAAAAGCTTAAGGTCCCAACGGTTGTTTAATCCTTTTGTAATTCCTTTTAATTAATTTAATTTGACTTGGACACCTTTATATTCCAGTACCTGAAGTTGTGGGGTGTTTTTCAAGTACAGATCCCAGAATCCCTCTAGCCACATAGCCAGTAGGTAATGGAAGTCCAGAGATGTAACTTTTCCAAGTTCTGATCTCTCCTCTGCTGTATTGGAAACTAAATGATTTCAAAATATAATGCTGTTTCTTGCCCCCAGCTGATATGTTTGCACATGAAGATGGTGGCCCAGAGCCTGACTGGGTAATAACAGAACGGGAGCAGTTTGCAGATTTTCGAGATCTGAACAAGGATGGGAAAATGGATAAAGATGAGATTCGGCACTGGATTCTCCCGCAGGACTATGATCATGCACTGGCTGAAGCAAGGCACTTAGTCTATGAATCAGACGTGGACAAGGTACTTCGTTCTGACACAGATGTAATATGTATTACATTGTTGGTTTGACTGGTTTCTTTCTTACAAAATGACAGCTGACCAGGAGTCAAGCCTAATAATTCAGAAAGAATAGATCATTAAAAATAGTAATAATATGGGAGCAGGAAAGTCAATTAACTGATCATTCAGAAAATATATGAAAAATAAGCTATAGTGGAAGACAAAGAGATCCTGATGTTAGATCCAAATAATGTTTCCAATATTAAAAGGGGCCATTTTGATTGAACATACAGGGCTCAATGCAGGTTTGGGCACTGGCAATTAGACTGGCAGAAGGGGGTTTCCCTGCCTGTCCTTTCCTTTGGCAGCACATTCCATCCCTTTGATATTCTTTACAGATGGTTGGCAGACCCTAGTGAATGGGGTGAATAATAGGAAGAAACACCCAAAATCAGATGCATACACCTTCAGTCAACAGAAGGCAGATCCTGGATCCCCCTCAAAGAGTATTTAGATCCAGCCAAAAAGTATTTAGATTGTCAAGTATTTAAATTGTCAAGCTTATGTTTTCTGAGTAGAGTGCCTCATCCCATTTGAGGCTTGCGTTACTGATCCTGTTGAAGGGTCATGTAAGCCCCCTTTTTTTTGTTGTTGTTGTTAGGCACTGTGTTGAAGCCCTCTTAATACAGGCTGGGTATTTTGCATTTTCTTCACATGAGTTTATGTTTTTCTTTCCAGGATCAGAAGCTAACCAAAGAAGAGATTCTAGACAACTGGAATATGTTTGTTGGGAGCCAAGCTACAAATTATGGGGAAGACCTCACAAAAAACCATGATGAGCTATGATATTCTTTGAAAGACAAATGCATCAGAGACTTGAGTCTGGTTTTCCTGTACATGATCAAAATAACAGTGTTGTTTTGGCAGGCTGGTTTTGCATCATCATATATTTTTTAAAAAAAGGAAGCTATTCTGTTGAATGCAATAGTTACCACTTTTTTAAACAAAAATTGCACATTTTTATGATAGATTTCATTGTCATTGTAGGACTTGATACACTCTCACTTCAGTCCTAAATGTATACCTCTCACTCAAATCAGTGGGACTTTACCAGATAGTAAGACAGGCCCAGTCTCTCGTAATGTATTTCTTGTAGACCTGTGCGATGTCATACTTGTAGGGCGGGATGGGGGCTGAAATTTTGGGCCTTCCTCGTAGTGCATTCAAAACCAGATAGGTAGGCTGGACGTTGTCTATGACATGCTAGTTTTCTTTGTGCAGGAATCTTTTTTCCATGTATAGTCCCACATTTTAATTTCTCTGCCTATAGGCCAGCAATAAAAGGATCAAAAGGATCAAAGTTGGATACCAGCTGTGGAGAGCAGCCTTCCCCAAACCACTGCCCTTCAGATGGTTTGGACTAAAGCTCGCATCATCTTCACTAATAAGGCCTTTAACCATGCCGGCTGGACTTGTAGTCTGACCTAGCTGGAGGCTACCAGGTCGGGGGAGGCTGGTGTACAACAGTTCTTAACTCTAGAGGATGTGAGAGTTAGGCTTCTATTCAGGGAAGCAGGAGTGCAGCAAGAAGCTGTCCAATCCCCATTGCCCATGCAGTGCCCCTGTGAACTGGCAAATGGTCAGTGCTGCCATATCAGACAGTTGTTGTAAAGTGGCCATCTCACATCATTCTGTCCCTTACAAACTGATGATGGGGCTTTTGGAAAGGTGCTCAAGAGCTCTTTTTGAATCTGGGTCTTTCTTGAAACCTTGTTTTTGTTATGTGCTTTCAGATCATCTCCAACTTTTGGCTATCCTCTCCTAGGGTTACCAAGATTTATTCATAGAAGGCTTGCCATTGCCTCCCTCTAAGGCTGAGAGATTGTGATTTGCCCAAGGTCACCTAGTGGGTTTCCATGGCTGAATGAGGTTTTGAACCCTGATCTCTGTGAATCCTAGTCTAACACTCAAACCACTACACCACACTGGCTGCCCATGTTCTTGAAACATAGCAAAAGTGAATCCAGCATTCTTCAAAAGGTATGTAGGTGTGTATACACACTCGCACATTTATACACACACACACTTATATATATTTCTACAGGGATATATCCTCATGCTTCTGCAATCTCCTCTGCTCTCCTTTAGCTACAAATGGCAGTGAGTGGAGGAGTTCAGAAGCTTAATAGTAAGTCTAGGGTGTGGTAAATAGCTTGGCATAACATAGTTCCAAATGCAGACCTACTACAATAAACCTAGGAATGCAAGATTGCAGTATTACTGGCTCTGAGCAGTCTATTTCTTCAATGCCTTTCTTCGTGGCTGCTGTGCCTTTCCCTCCTGTTGCCATTGCTTAGGCCAGTATAGTTAAACCATAATAATGCACCAGCAAAATATCAGCCCAGGGTCCATGTATCAATGCAGGCGACTCTTCAGTTTCCATATCTGATTAGGCACAAGGAGGTTTCGCATCCAGCCCATGGAAAGTCCGAGAATTTCCTGATTCTACTATATGGTCTTTACAGGAGGAACATCATACACATTCTCTTCGATGGCCCTTATCTCCAACATCTGATCATTGGGATTTAAGGGCTCACTTCTGCTCTCCCCTTCTGCTTCCCAAACGGGTATCTATGATTGGGCTTTCTCATCTCTTTCCAAGAGACAGTAACTTTATACATGTATTTCCATGCGAATGGAGCAACTGTTGTGGGTGGGGAAAATCTATTCAACTCCTGTCCTGGCATAAAGATGTATTCCTTCATTTTAACCAATACATCTTGCAAACATTTCAAAAACAGTATGACCACATTATGAGCTTTGCTTGTTCAAAAGAATGTCCAGTGCAGAGCTGCTACTTTATACATACTCACCATGTTAGGCAGAATAATTTCTGAATGGTATGTGGTTTTGCTGAATTGCTTATTATCTGTGAATAGTGGTAATTTCAGTGGAAAGGAAACAACACATTCCCAACCAGCTCTTTGGTTGGGATGTAGAAGAGTTCTTACATGATTCTGAGTTGGTTGTCAGATGCACAGTGAGCCCTTGGTATCCGTTACAGTTTGGCTTCATGACCCCCCATGGGTACCAAAATTTGTGGAGGCTCAAGTCCCATTATGTACGATGATGTAGTAAAAGGGTTCCCTTATATAAAATGGCAAAATCAAAGTTTGCTTTTTAGACTTTTTTCGTGGGGGAGAGGGGAGTATTTTCAAGCTGTGGTTGGTTGAATCCATGAATACGGAATCTGCAGATATGAAAGACTGACTACATAGAAAGATATGCATTACCACTTTAAGGAGCTGTTCTGCTTTTAGCAACTATAAGCTTTTAACTTTGATGTATTTTATGAAACATATGAGCTCTTCCATGTACAATTGTATATTTTTTTTGCCTGCATTGACTTGAAGGTATGAACAATAACTGTATAACTTCTGAGGGATAAATTAGAAATCATAAATATGGCATTAAGATTTTGATTAGAAAAAGTGTGGAACTGTGCATTTTTTTTCTTTGCTGATACAATTACTGTGTTAAAAAAGTGTGGGGCTGGCTAAGGCAGTAGGAGAAGAGGAGGACTGCATTCCAGGTGGATAGACTTAATCAAAGAAGCCATGGCCCTGCATCTGCAAGACCTGAGTAGGGCTGTTGATAACAGGGTAAAGTGGAGGTTTCTCATTCATAGGGTTGCCATAAGTCAATATCGATTCAACGCCAGTTAACTACAAATGAAAGCAGCAGTTCCTGGAAAAATCGCCCTAACCTTCCCCTCTAACAACTTGTTTCATTTTCTGACATAGCTGTGCGGAGTATTTTTCTCTGTCAGCCTAGCCTAGTGCTATGAAGTACAGAAAAACCCAATATGATAATGTCAGTGTATCGCAAAATAGGGCGCTACAGATGTGTTGAACTCCCGTCTTCCCAACATGATAGAATTCTAGGAACTGTAATCCAACACAGAGAGAAGATACCAGGTCAGGTGCCACTGACACACCCTCTGCATTGAGATGAACTTCAAAAAGGGCTGCCATTTGTTGTGCGTGTATGTGACTACAGGGAGATGATCATGTACTCTGTTCCACCTTCTCACCACTTGAACATACTGATTTCATCTGCTTTTGGGAGCTAAACAAGGTTGATCCTGGTAAATGGATGGGGGGCGGGGTGCTACAGAATTCCAGAAATCTCTACATAGAGCTTTTGGAAAGTATCTTTGAAATCTTTGAGCTGATATTGGCAGAGTTGATATTGGCAGAGTTGGCTAGATGGAGCAGTGGGTTGACTTGATATAAAACAACTTCCTATGTTTCTAATCAATAATTACTTGGTAAGTCATTTGTGTAACTTCCCTTGATTCAGTTATTCTACTGCAGTTGGGATTAACAATTGGATTTAGATCCAAGACTGCCTCTTTCAAAGTGGCAGAAAGCCATTGTGGTAAGATAACAGCATCAGAAACACAAGTGTAATTGCTGCAGATATACCCTGTTCAACAGCACCACTGCCTTGCTGAGCTATGGACATAACAAAAAAGGGATAGGCACAACTTACCTTTGTGGAGCATAAACAGAAAAGCTGTTGCCTTACTGACTAGATAAAGTGAGTGGTTGCTAAGCCCAGTGACAATCTGTGTAGCCCCATTAGGGAACCATAGTTGCCTTGACTCCCTAGTGCACGTCTACCAAATATTTGGAGACAAGTGTCTTCCATTCATTCTTTTATGTGTGCAGTCAACAAATCACAGCCATTGCGCAAGGGAAGAAGACAGTTTTTTAAAAGTGTCTTGCATGGGGTTTATGGGCTTTATCACATTTGGCTCTTAATTGGACTGACACTGACTTATTTTAACAGTAAACAGATTCATGCAACCTTTTGTGGCTGATCAAGAGCTGTCATGCTGATTGGCAATGTGGATGCATTAGGTATGTTATAGTGGCTGCAGCTGGACTGATACTCAGAAGTTTCAGGTTGTGCTTCTCACTCACTTGGGAGAAACTCACCGAGCAACCTTGGATGAGTCTCTCTGCTCCTAGCCTACTGCACAGGATTGTTGTCAACATGAAGAGGGAAGCAGGAGAGTCATGTATACTACCTTGAGTTTGTTGGAAAGATATAAATGTGATCAATCATACTTTCTAATCATCCCCATCCTGCCACGTTATGCTCCCTGTATCTTTATGTGTGGGCCAGTGTAAGAAAAAGGGCCACCGGGAAGGAATGCATGTATAGGCCTGTTTGTATTTGGAAGCAATTTCCTATGAGAATTTTGGCCTGCACTCGGTTGGGTAATTCACAGTAGCAGCATAAACTGATTTTAATACCTTGATAGAAGGAGTAAATGAACCTCTCTAATGATACCAGTCTTAAAAGCTTTAGGTAATCAATTCTTCAGAGCAATCTGCTCCAATTGGAAACATATTTACAAGTGATTTGCAGTGGCATAGACCTTTGCACACGCCATTCTTGATAGTCTTCCTGTGTGCCTTTGCAACTTCAGGAGTGCTGAGTGACTGTGTGCACTAAATTCTCCTTTCAAGCTCAATGCACCGAGGAAGAGTAACTCTAAAAGAGACTAGGGCTCCTGGGTTTAAATTTAACACTATTTAAGGAAAGCAAACCTTTGCTAGGGGACATAACTGTTAACATTGTGATTTTTCAAGCCTCGGGTTCCTAATGGGGTTTGACTGTTCCAGAGATAACATATTTTTTTCCTAGGTAACATATTTCAAGTCCGATTACAAGCAAATGCTACAAAATTTTACTGTAATGTGAAATACTGTAATGTCAGATAGCATTATTTATCTGCTTAATACGACAAAAAGCATTAATTGCTGGGAGCCATGATTCAGTCCAGCAATATGGAAATCCATTTTGTGCCTATCTCATCAGTTCTTGCAGATTTTTTCCTAATGAATTGTGATGGGAGATTCTGCTGGGAAATGTGTTTGTATATTTTTTTTCCACCTGCAGGTTCTCTATGCTCACTATTGTGACATAAATCCTCCATTAACTAAATGTATTTGTTATGGTGATGCCATGACACATCAAGGGCGCGCCTCTTTCCTTTTCAATATCTGAAGTAGTCTTAATCATAACTGCACATGCAGTTTTAATTTATTAGGATTTAGCAAACGAACTAAGTGGCTAATGTTCATTGTCTTTAAAGTCCCATTTAACTATTCAATCAGATTAAATGTGTCATCCATTTCCAATCAAGGTAGTATTTTGCATACCCCACAGGAAAGGAAAAATGCAGCACACACTGGTCTAATGACTTTTACATAAGGGTTGCCTTAGTGCTTTACATTTTGCAAGATGGAAGATGATCTTAATCCTGTTGAAGTCAGAGGCAAACTTCTTATAGCATTATGAAGAGGTGTGCCGCAGACAGTGGCCTAAATCTAGTGTTGCATTGGCAATGCAGCATTAAGGGAATGGCACTTGTTTTCACCCCCTCTGCGAGTGAGGAGTCTTCAGTGACTGCCTAAAACTAGCTCAGGAGGGTTTCCAATTTATCTCAAGCAAGATTTGGGGCTTCATTGGGAGGGGAGATTATCACCCTCTTCCACTGAGAGAAGCAGTTTGATCAGAGGACATTCCCCATTGGAGTTAGGCCACAACTTCTCTTAGGCCATTTCTGCACTACACTCTTATAACGCTATTATTCCACTTTCAACTTCCTAGGGAATGCTGGGGTTTGCAGTTTAGGGAGGGGCATTTATACTTCTCAGCCAGAGAGCTCTTTGGCCTCAGGAAACTACAAACCCCAGAATTCCACAGGAGGTTGAAAGTGGGATCATAGCACTATAAGAATAGCGTGGAAATGGCCCTAGTGTATAAAATGATGAACTTAAATCAGGTGAAGGAGGACTTTGGTCTTTTAGTAGCTTTGGCCTATAACTCCCATCAGTCAAATCCAGCATGGCCAATGGTTACAAACAAACAAACAAAACTCTGGGAGTTGTAGCTCAAAACATTTGGGGACCAATGCCTTCCCATCTGTCATGCCCCCTTGCCTTGACAATTCTTCATCAGGAGAAGAAGAGCCAGGCTTGACTTACCAATGGAAGAGTCACAGAAGATACCTGACAGACAGCCAAATCTTCCTTCTGTTCTGCAGGTCGGGTCAGGTTTGGAGTAGAGAGAGGAGCTTCAGGAAAGCCCCCATGACCAGAGCCATCCTAGGGGAAGGTTGAGGCTCAGGTGTCTGTCCCAGACCACTTTGATGGATTTATGACCCCTAGACTGCCTAATGCCTTGTCTACAGATACTCTCTGGAATCTTAAATGCATAAAAGAGCAATACTTTTTTGGCCAGTCAAAATGCAGAAAATACAATATGCAAGCTTTTGAATCTTCACTGGCTTCTTCATCAAAGACAAGAGAAGAAAAGTGGCATTTTAGAGTCACAGGCCTACATTTTGTCTCAGACATTATTTCTGTTGTCAGTGAAAATGGTTTAGAGGGATATCAATACAGGCAGAGGGCACTCCCTTTCTTGGCCATGTGGTGACTGGGGACAAAGGGCACTAAAAGACAGGTAATAAAATTTCAACTTCATTAACAACAGAGAAGTACCTCCCCTTCAGATCCAGGTCACCTCTATCCTGTACAAAGCTAACTGACCTTTCTTTAGAACTTCCTGAACTGTTACATCTATAAACACTTCTAGGTGCTCTACAGGTAAAACTTGCCAATTATAGTCCAAATGAAAGAGATACCTTTGTCCATTGAATCCAGACTCTGATTTACAGCTTTCTTGACACTAGGTATCTGCCACAGGACATCTCTTTCTGCTGACAATGGTTACTGATTCTTGGCTTCTGGCTGATCACAGCTCACACAGACTCTGGACCTCTGAACCTCATCTGCAGTTACAGCAAGACACCATTCCTGCTTTAGGTAAATATAAAGCCTGTATGGATTTTTGAGAAGTCTGACTTCTGTCCACTGAAATCCAGTGACAGAGATCCTATATAAAAAGAAGTAAGCTTCTGTGCACAGCCAGTGCAAATACAAGCATGCTTTGGATGCCCATATACCAAAATGCTTGTCCAACACCCCATTAACTAGTTTCATGTTTCAATGTGTACCCATCAAGAGCCACTATTCTCTAGGTGACCATAACTGTGCATGACAAATGGTGTATCAAGGTACTACTAGTAATAATATCACCAGTAATAATTTAATTTATGACTTGTATAACTGTCCTAGCTATAGGCAACAGTCCTTTTGGGTAGTCACAACTAAATCAGACCCATGAAATCAACTGTTGAATAGTAAGTCAACAAATAGCTAAATCCCATTGCGTCAGTGGGCCTACTCTAGATGGGATTAACCAAAAGCATTCCAGCCATAATCATGGCTTCTTACTATAAATAAGAATTATTTGAGCAACATAACAGAAATAGAATAACATTTACTAATTTAACTAATAATTTACATCATTTTAAAATGTAATTTAAAATGTAATTCAATATTGAATAAGTCTTCATATAGTGTCATGGAAGTCAAATGAACTGTACCTCCATTATTTGGAGTTCCATTCTATTATAGCATAACACTGAGTTAATATAACACTATTTGTCTGGTTGTACTGATTTTCCTGAAATGATCCCTGGCATCTGTAGGTCTTGAAGGACCATATCCAAGCCACCATGACTATGTTAAGGGTGGAAAAGAAGTATCTCTCAACCACATACACAGAAATTATGATGATAATGAAGGTGATGATGTTCATTTCCTGGTTAGAGATATCAGTGGTTGTTTTTAGTGCTTTTCATAATGTGTAAGAATGTGTAACACGGATAACTACAGATCAAACTTCTTCAAAAAGCTTTTTAAATTAACATTCAGAGCAGAGTATTTGCTCTTCCTGAACGGCATGTTCCAATCATAGATGATTATGGAGGGTCCTTGGATCCTGAGCAGACCAGTCACTATCACCATGGCATGACCCATTTTGGGACCTATCACTAGCAAGAACCCAGAAACAGTACATCTACACATAAGGAGCATTACACAGAATGTGCTGGGACTAGTGGAGCACATACTGCCTTTTTGCTGGCAGAGCTTTTCTCCACTTGTAGACTTCTACCTAACCTAATCACCTTGGACAGGTTAATACTGTACTGGAGGAAAAGTAACTTGTATTGCTTTTCTTAGTAGTCAGGCTGCATCTGTTGGACTTTGTACACTGACTCAGAAGTGCAGAGAAGGGCAAATTAGTATCCCATCAGAAAGATTAGATTTGGAGGCAGGTAAATTTAACTAAACTAAAACTCCCAGATTTTCTCTGGCTGTAGGAGTCAAAGGGATACAAAATCTAGTGTGGCAGCCCAGGATGAACCTGAGACACTAATTCTGAATGGCTTGATGTATAATAAATGGATATTTTTAAAAATACTATTTTTACATATTGCAAGATAAGTCACATATCAGTTTGGCCAAATAAACACAAATGCATCAGACATGTTAGGCAAGCATATGCAAACAGCATTTGACATTGTGCTATTTTGGGTGTCTGTTTTTCAGAAAGGAATTGACAGTATACTTCTTGGTTTCATGGTATTTTACATGCTCTTTATGAAAGCTATATTGCTCAGATCAGAATGCTACATTAACCATACATATTTAAAGCAAAATGTTAAAAATCTTTATAATGGACCTATTTTCAACAAAGGTTGGAAAGGTCAGATCTCAGCAATTCCATATATTAACCCATATTTTACAGTTCAATGAGAATTCTACACAATATTTGTGAATCCACAGTATGATCTATATTTTGTTGTTGTTGCTTGGCATTGAGTCAGGTTTGAATTATGACAATCCTATAAATGAGAGATTTTCAAGAGCCCCAGTGTAACTTTAGCCATGGCTTCCTTTATTGAATCAATTCATCTGTATAGTAGTCTTGTTTTCTTAGTGCCTTTTACTTTACTGATTATTATTATCTTTTCCAGTTTATCGTGCCATCTCCTGATATGTTCAAAGTACAATAGTCTTAGTTTAGTCATTTGGGATTCAAGTGAAAGTTCAGTTCTCAGGCAAATTAATTTCTTTGTTTTCAGTTCATTGTATCCATAGAACTACGTTCGAAAACTGAAATGCAACCCAAGTGAGATATCATCTGCATTTACGTCTGCTGGAAACAAGAATACTTAACTATTACTGTGTTGGAGCTTACTTCCTCTTTGATCAAATTAAGAAAAAAGATTCTCTTAATTTGTCACATCCTCTTTTATTGTAGTCTATCCATCACTCAACTATTTTAGAGAAGACTTGACTTGAAAATATTATTTTTGGGACTGAGAACTCCCAGAATCCCTCAGCTAGCATGGCTACCTGCCCATGACTCACTCTACCAATCCTGGGCAAAGGGTTTGGGGAGTGGCAGTCCAAAAAAAGGTAGCATTTCCAAGTTCCACTTGATAGCATACCTTTGGACAGGAGCTCCCACCTGAACTCAAATGGAGTTTACACTCTGAGTCTAAGAGACACATACAGCTTACACGCTAGCAGGTGCATCTGGACTTACAGGCTTATAGGAACAATAAAGAACCAGGATGAGAGGACACATGCATGACCCACTATTCCCTATTTCCACAAGAACACCTGATTCAACTTTGTGATCCACCAGCATGGTCTACTAGCTGCCCACTGTGACTTGCTAGGAGTAGCCAGTAAGTCTGACTTCATTAGGAAATGACCTGTCTATGATAAAGTTTCAAAGATCTTTCCAGAATAAAATACTTAGCATGGTGAGAATTAGCATTTCAGATATTCTTCAATATTGTTCCATCAGAGAAAAAAAGCAATGCCAAATGCTTCATCCTTCAGAGTATGTAGATTAGATACTAGTAATAATTAAATCCATGACCAATGTTTACAGCAATTATACTCTAGCTGGTGGGGGTGGGGGTGACATTATTACTACTATTTTAAAGTGCAGAAATGTATATATGTATTATCAAGTATGATGATCTGATGAAAAATGCTAGCACAATAGGTTTTCTATCTTTAGTGTGTGTGTGTGTGTGTGTGTGTGTGTGTGTGTGTGTGTAAGACTAATATATTTCATTAGAGACTTTTGAGTGGGATTTATTCCATGCCTCTTGATGCAGTTCCATTACACTTAATGCAGAAGGCCTATTGAATAAGCATGCTTAATAAAGATTTGCAAATTATGTGGGGAAATGTAGACTTGGAAACACAGGCAGGACCCTGCTGGCCTTTCTCCCATGATTGTGAAGTGGTTCTGAGGGAAAGCAGATGAAACTTGCCAGCTCCAAGTACCATGTTCCTCCTTTCTTTTAGGCTGCTGCACCAGGGCCTTTCCCGTCTTGTATACACCCTTATAGTTAAGCCAGTGTGGTGCATCAACAAGATAAACAGATATGGCTTAAATTGTGTCTGAAGAGCAGGAGTCACATTGTCCCCGTCACATTGCCCCCAAAGAGACTTTGGAGGGGTGCTCCCAATGCAGTACTCCCCTCTGCAAAATCACTAAATGCCCCCAAACACCCTCTAGTAGGCAATTTTGCCCTGTATTTTGGAGGTGCCATTTTAGCATCAAGAGAGATCTTTTTTACAACAGGAAGTGACTCAAAAATCAACTTCCAGGCCACATCCTGCTAGAAAAATTTTATCCTGGGCTTAAAACAGCTGAAGGGTCAAAAACATAGTAAAACTGCTCCCACACCTTCTAGAGAAAGTTAGAGGGCATTTGGAAGAAAATAAAAACTATATTCAAAACATAGTGTATGTGTGTTTCTTTTTCTGTCTGTGTGTGTACTCCTATGTACTCCTTCTTGCTGGGTTCTGTGGGGCCACCTATAATTAAATACTGGGGGAGGACACAATTTAAGTCTCAGAATAACTTGAACAACAATACAACACATTATAAATTAAATTTAACACATATACACTATCCTAAAAGTTCCATGCATCCAATGAAGCGACAGGGCAGCACTTATATAGAGGACTTCTTCTGCCAATGCTGCTCAGTAGTACTGTAATTTTATATACAGCCTTAACACGCTAAAGATGCAAATACTTAGTTGTTGTTATTTGCCATTAAAGTCACTTCAATTTATGGTGACCCTATGAATACCCTAAATACCTTAAAGCCACCAGATCCCATCTGATCTTGGAAGCTAAGCAAGGTCATCCCTGATTAGTACTTGGGTAGGAGACTGTCAGTGAATCCCAGGTGCTTTATTTAGGCTATATTTCAGAGGAAGGAACTGGTAAAATCATTTCTGAGTATTCCTTGCCTGAGAAAACTCTATGAAATTCATGGGGTTGCTATAAGTTGACAGGTGACTTAAAGGCGCACACACACATGCATGCACGCGCGCGCGCACACACACACACACACACACACATGAATGACAGATCTCAAGGGTCTCCTAGTCATCAGCTGGAGCCAGCTTGGGTCTTGCAAAGTCAGGGCTGTGGCTTGTTTATTGAGTCAATCCATAGGTAGTAGGGCTTCCTCCTTCACCAACTGCTTCTCCAATCACCTGGGCATGTGAATAGCATTTCATGATATGTCTATGTGAATATCTCATCATGTGAATATCATTGCTGGATATGAACACATTTATCTCAATATTTTATGCAATCCTTCTTCACAGTAGCTGGCCCAAAGTATTGCCTAAATGGTTCTCCCAGTTCCAATGAAAATAGAATTCAACCAATCCAGTGCAATTTTTTTAGCCCCTGACTATGCAACTACGCAGAGGATAACTTTTAGTTGTTGCCTATTCCCACCACTCCCACTTAGCATTTTGAAAGTATAATGAAAGCAGATCTGAGATGCGCCATACCCCCCTCCCTGCCAAAAAAGTCTTTTAATAGTCCACAGGGATGAACTGAAGTTAAAGCAGAAATTTTTGCATGAAGTTAACAAAATATGCATTACTTTGTTGCCTGTGAATATAACTCAATATATCTTAATGTAACTCAGGGGACTATGTTCTAGGCTGATGGAAATTGACGTACTCCCATTAGCTTCCATTCTGAATTGGCTTAATTGAATTCAGTCAGAATTTGCTGGGTTTTTGAAAGATGCTGACATGGTATGTTAAAAGAATGAGAGCTATATAGCATCATTGGGAATCATAGCCTTTTCAATAAAGTAACTAATGTTACCTCAGGCACTGAAATGGCATGGAATCTAAATCCCAGGTTTAGTTCTATAGGATGCAGACACAGAAGTTAAAGTAGAATCATAGTACTATAACCGTATGGTGTGAAAGAGCCCGTGGCTTAGTGGTGAAGGGACTGAGGGAGAAAGGAGAGGAACCAGGATTGAACTGGATGCCCACTATCCATCCCTTTGTGAGAGCAACGGTCACAAGCAGAAGAAGCCATGTGAGCCATAAAAGAGGATACAAGAAGTATAGTCTCCAGATCAAGCGAAATAATAGTGGCACTCTGTTCTGATTTGGTAAGATCTCATCTGGAATACTGTGTCCAGTTCTGGATACTATAGTTTAAAAAGGATATTGAGAATTTAGAACATGACTAGAGGAAGGCAATCAAAATAAAATATGGAAACTAGGGATGGGACGAATCCAGAATATTCCGAATCCGAATCCGAATCCTTAGAAGGTTCTGGGAATACACAAATCTCACAGACCTTGAATCTTTTGAATCCTTTTTTTAAAAACGGTTTTAAAAGCAAGGGAAAGAAAGCATTTCTACTGAAAAGTGTTTTTGAAGCAGAATTTGACATTTTTGTTTAATGAAAAACAAATTAAAAAATAGTTTTCAGTCCAGGAAAACATACCCATACTTCTTTTTAAGAAGATAAAAATGCAACTGACATGTTCATCTACTACATGAAGTACATAAATCAAAAGTATAGAGATTATTACCTTGCAGTGGGAGGCAGCCGAAGGGACAGGCAGCAGGAGCAGACACGAGCAGCAGGAGTGAGCACAGGCAGAAGTCCCCAGCACAGGCAGGCTTCAGCATGTGCACGTGGTTTTAGATTTTTGCACCAATTTTTTAAAACATGGGCAAGCTCAGGCCCTGGGGTGTGCAAGGATGTGAGGATAGCCAGCCTTGCCCACTCCTGCAAGTCCGATCCAGGGCATTCCACTCGCTCAGGCCACAGAGCATGCAGGAATATGGCAATAGCTGGCCTTGCAAGCTCCTGCGGGCCCGATCTGTGGTGGTCTGCTCGCTCAGCACGCACGTCAGTGGAGGCTGTGGGATGTGCAGAGAGCCAGCCATTGCCGGGCCTGCACACCTCTGGGGGCTTCATCCAGAGCACTTGCTTTGACAGAGGCCTCAGGATGTGCAGCAAGCCAGCCATTGCCTGGCCTGCACACCCCTGTGGGCCTCGTCCGGAGTGCCCATGCGAGCGGAGGCCCTGGGACATACAGGGAGCCGGCCATCGCCAGGGCCACTGCAGGCGCCGGATTTGAAAGATTCCATTCACTTATTTTGGTGCCCGGATTTGGATGCCCAAATCTTGAATCCTTGCCAAGGATTCGAGGATTCGCAGATTCGATTAGCCCATCCCTAGTGGAAAGAAGGGCCTCTGAGGAACAACTTATGGAGCTGGGCATGAAGACCAGAAGACTGAGAGATGCCATGATAGCCATCTTTAAATATCTGAAGAGATGAAATGTAGAAGATGGAGTGAGCTTCCTTTCTGCTGATCCAGAGGATAGGACAGGGACCAATGCACTCAAATTAGAAGAAAAGAGATTGCATCTAAACATTAGGAAGAATCTCTTGACTATAAGAATTGCTCAACAGTGAACTGGACTGCCTCAGAAGGTAGACTCTCTTTCTCTGGAGGTTTTTATTTAGAGATTGGATAGCCATCTTTCAGAAGTGCTTTATTTTTATATTCCTGCATGGTAGTGGGTTGGACTAGATGGATTTTGATATCTTTTCCAATCCTATGATTCTACAGTCCCATACACATATCTTGGAATGTTCATATGTAGGTACATGGGAAGATCATATTCTAAGGTGGTCAGGGGAATATTAGGTCTGTGGAAGTCTCTCCTGTCTTTAACCAGTCCTCTCTTTCTATTCAGCCAAGTTGCATGAGCTCCAAAGGACCAAGCTCATATACTTTGACTAAAGAAAGGAGGAGAATAGCTTTATATGATGCTTGCTGTATACTTGATAGGTGAGATGTGTGGAGGAGAGAAATCCTACTGGGTATACAGCTGTGGAGGGAAGAATCAGACCCTTAATATTAGCTTTAAAAGTTGATCTTCTAATAGCAGTTCAAATTAGTGAATGTTGCTTGAAAAATTGTAGCCACTTTTCAAGAAACGTTTACTGACACTAACTATACAAGACATATAGCTTTCTGTAATTAGTGTGCACCCTTTAGATGTGGCTAATTACCTCTTATCAATTATTTTTTTTCTCATTAGATACTGTAGTCATGAGTGAGAAACGAGAGGTCCAGACTCATTCGGCGGCAGAAAATTCAGCTAGATAATATCTCCGATTTGGTTAATTCCAGGTGACTATCAGGTTATTCAACCTAGGAGAATTTAATGATTCTGCACAGTTCATGCAATGAATGTCCCTGTAAATCATTTATAATTACAAACATAAAAATTAAAAATCAGTCTGAAGAGAAAGATAACATAATATTAATGATGAAGAGCAATAAGCTAGAAATGGACGCCTTGGCCTTTTAATCAAGGACATGCTGATGGCAGAACTGTAAACCTCATAGGGATTGTACTGGAAATTCAGAAGTATATAATTTAATCAAATTAAGTCATTAAGTAAAAGTAGGCCTCATATTTTCTCCACAAATAAGTGGGCTTTTCCTCCTGTCAAGAAGAATCTAAGCTATTCTCTCTACCTGCTTTATTCCTGTTCTTAGAAATTGGGATTATTGAGCTGAAGGCAGAAAACTTGAGATCATTTCTGTGAGTCACCAAAGCCAAGATATTAACTCTGTTGAAAGATCCAGGATAAGTTATTCTAACTTGTGTATTCAGCTAATGAGCACTTACATTAGTCTGGTTGGTTGATGTCTGATGTCTGACAGAGATTGACATCATATATTTCATATCCTGAAAGAGAGAATACAACAATGGAGCTTCTATTTGCAAGCACAGATAAGGACAGGGGGTCAAAGTGCCATATAACTGCAGTAAAACTACTACATAATACTGTATGCAGGCATTCTGACATAAAGCAGTACTGAAGAAGGCAATATGACACAAATAAAACTGATTCTGAATTTGACAGAAGGCAGGATTCTAAACACCTTTGCAAATAACTGGTGCCTGTAATATAATCCAAACAAGAGTATGTTCATGCATATAGAAGTATTCAGATGCTTGGAACAGCGGTTGCTTCTGACAGTTCTGGATTCTGGTGGCATCCACAAAGCTGTAAACCACTTTTAACATGGCCCCATAGAGCAGCAATGGGCTCATTGGTTGGCACAGATTATAATGAAAGATGGGCATGTAGAAAAACCATTTATACGGCCATCATTTACCAGTGTTTGTACCCATCTGCTAATCTAGATTCTCAACCCACATTAGTTTTTTGTGTCAATTGACCCAGTACTCTACTTGTGAAAGTTGCCTTTACCTGATCAGAACTTAAATTCTAGTGCTAAAATGCTACATACAGAAATACTGTAGAAGTAGCAATTGATGGTTTTAATTGCCATTTAGCTGGCTTGCTGTCGATTCCTGCTGAGCATGCTCTGTCTTGTCAGTTCAAAACATGGTCTTCCACCTAAAACAAAACATTGTTGAAACCTTGCTATTGCAGCATATTTATAGTATATCAGCCTTTGTTTTCTCTATTAAAAAAAATACCCAAATGTAGTCACATTAGCACATTTCAATGCAAGTTAGTAAAAAATAAAGTTAATATGGCCTGATACTAATCTTCCATGACAGAAAATTGCTAATACAATAAAACTTTCATATCACATTAGATGAAAAAAAAAGTGTGTTCCTGCCTGCTCCAGGTCACTTTCGGCATTGCCCTTGAGCATCAGACAACTACAGCATTTGTCTCTTTGTGCACAGAGACAAAAATCCTTCATAGAATTCAAAGGCAAATAGAATATGACAGGAAATCTTACATTATCCTATTTATAATTTGCCATATATAAATTGTCTACTTTCTGTCAATTGGTCTTCATTCTGTGCTATTTTAATTCATACCATGGTGTCATTCATAAAGTATTTCAAATCATGTGGCCATTCATGTTTCTCACACGTCTCACTGTTGTCTTGGCTAAGAACAAACAACAAGTGAGTGACAAACAGCTCAATCTCACTTGAAATCATTGTTTTTCAGTGCAAAGGCATAGAAAGAAAATAAGGATCATTGATTCAGATGATTTATGTCCTTGCCTCTACATATCATTCTGTTGCTTAATCTTTATTGTTAGCACAGGTTAGTAAGAAAGTTTCCAATGTGGAATATAAAGCATTTAGTTGGAAGGATCATCTACCTTTATCATATTCTTTCAACAGTAGTTTCAAGTTAGCTAGAGTGATTTTGGCTGTTATTCTAAGGGAGACCAAAATCCATGCTGCAGACTTCATTGTGGGCATTACTTTAGCTCCATAAAGTCTTCGGTAGGGTGTCTTATCTGTTTCTTAACCTTTTAAAAAGCTAGATTAATTATTAGGAAGGAGGATAAAGAGTTTATGAGGCCAAACTAATACCTACTATGGAATTTTAGCACTTTAAATAAGTAAATAAATCACTCTTCAATTTAAGAAATTAGTGCACAAAGCAAAATGTTGTTTTGAATGGTGCCTTTGGATTTTTTTAAAAAAAATTATTTCTTTATTTTTTGGGTAATGTTTGAAACAGGGACAGTGTTGATTAAGCCTGTCATTCCACTTTTTCAGATGCTTTTAAAATGTCCCAGTTTCTCTCTCTTACCACTTTTCCCCTCTGTTATTTCAGTTGCTACCAACTGAATCCAGAGTACAAAAGTAGTTTGGACTCAACGCATCAGGGGAAGGGAGGGGGTGTGGAATCTTGCCCTTAGTCTCAGGCAGAGGTAAACTGCTTCAACCCCTCCTAGCTTAGGTGTTGTTTCCTATTAATAACTTTTGCCATCTTGATCACACACTGATGTTGTCTGGTCACATCTGTCCCAGTTTTCATCTGTGAAATGTTAAAGAATATATAATCTGTAGTCATGTTGGTGCATTAATCATAATAGATCTGCAGCAGGGAGTTTGTTTTATGTTTCAGCAACAAGGAAGTATCTCAATTAGTCTCATTTTAAAGTTGGAAATTCACTTTTCCAAACTCTGTATAGAACAGAGGGGAATGCTTAGCTTTTTCTCAGCTCTGTTTTTAACATCCCTGCAAGCATTACTTTTAAGAACACCTGGGAGTTTTAGTCCAACCAAAAAAAAGTTTTCTACACTCTGCTTTGAAATGAAACACCAAACTCTCCCCAGCTGTTTTTAATTATTTTGCAAGCACTGATTTTAACACAGGGAAGATTAACAAGGAAACTTCTCCAAGTTGGGGGGGGGAGCTTTCCAAAATCTGCTTTTAGTTTATGGAATTGTCCCTCACTTCCAAAATAAAAATAATGATAATCAAAATAATGCTACAAATAATTCCCAAGATATTGAGAAGAGAGATGATGATGATAATTTTATTATTTTATTTATACTCTGCCTTTTCTGCTGCTTTGGGCAGCTTACAAAGTTAAAGCAGGTACTGATAAAAAGCCTTGAATAATTTCAAGTCAGCTCCATCTTATGTCAATATTATCATGGAGTTTTCTTAGCAAGAATTGCCCAGAGGAGGTTTGCTATTACCTTCATCTACGGCTGAGAGGATGGGACTTGCCCAAGGGGGAAACCTAGTGGGTTTTCATGACCAAGTGGAAATTCAAACTCTGGCCTTTTGGAACTCTAGGCCAATGCTCAGCCCACTGCACCCTACTAACTCTCAACAGATATATGTCCACACCATTAAACAGTGCACATTTTAAAATATAATTAAATTATAAATAGAATAAAAAGCAATTTACCATTAAAAAACCATTAAAACAAAAAACCATTAAAGAAGCAAAGGCAAAGAGCTGTATGAGCAGTGAGTTCCCCAAGGCCTGTCAAAACAAACAAGTCTTCACCTTCCTCCAGAGAAAAATCATGAAAGGCACCAGTCTAGCTTCTCTAGGAAGAGAGTTTCAGAGCAGTGGCACTGAAGAACACAGAGAAGGTCTTCTCTCACATTTCCACCAGATACACTTGAAAGGATGTGGGACAGAGAAAGGAGGCTCCATGGAATTGTTCAGCATGGGAAGGCTGATATGGGACCTTAGCCACACCAGGCTTTATAGCAGTGATGTAGACTTGAGTTGACCGACTCAGGCCCTTTTCACACCTTACCTGGCACTGCTGGCATCGTGCAGGAATCGTGCAAAAAGCCTTGTCCAGGAGGCACTCGTGTCCCCTCCACTTCCCCTCTGCACCAGCTCCATGCTGGCCAGAAGGAAGCGTGTGTCAAGGTCAGAGACCCAGACAGCGAGCCAGCCTGGAGAAGGGAGAGGGAGAGATAGCAGAGTCCCACCAGGAAGAGTCAAAGCAAGCAATTACTCATAGGCAGTCCATTTACCTAAGCCTGAGCAACAAGCAAAAGCCATAGTCAGAGTCCAAAATCCAGGGGTCAGGAGCCAAGAGATCAATCCAATGTATCAGGAGCCGGGTGCTGGAAGAAAAACAGGCAAGGAGAGGGCTTGTAGAAAGTTTGCCACAAGCAAAGCAAAACTTCCAGGCAGGCAGTTATATAGCCCAGGCACAGGTGTGGCCAGTCACCGCTTCTTGAACTTAATCAAGGAAGCCTCCCTTTGCTCAGCTCTCTTGAGTCTCCACCTTGTTTGTGGGCTGATTGATGCAGGCTCTAGGGCATCCTCGGGATCACAGCTGGATCCCTGTTGCCCTAAAGCAGCAGGCAGAGGAACATCCAAGCCTGCTTGGTCCATGGCAGCAGGGGGAGCTCTTGAGCTGCAGGACTCATCTCCAGCCAGTGCCACAGGGACCAACAGCTGCTGCTCAGCATCTCCACCCTGAGCAACAGGGACCAACAGCTGCTGCTCGTCATCAGCAGCTCTGACAGGGGCTTCAGTTATCACAGCATGAGCGCTCCACCCCTTCCTCCTGCAGAGCAGCTGGGTACTTTCCCAGGCTGCGCTGGGGGAGGAAGCACGATGGCCACACGTCCGGAGCCTTTGCACACAAGGTAAGTGCGTGTGGGGCACGGGAGGGACACACGATCATGCATCATTTTCAGCAACAAGCCGAAAATGATATAATGCACGATTTCCTCCTAATGGCCTTGGGAGCGTCGCACGATTGTGAGGATGTCATGTGGAACGGTCCTCGCAATCACGCGATGCTCCCGAGGCCATTTCGCAACAGGACTGGCATGAGAAAAGGGCCTCAGACTCGAGTCAGACTTAAGTCACTTCAGTGACTCGACTCAGACTCGACTCGACTCGAGACTTATATATTTTTAGTGACTGACTTGCTGCCCCTGGTTCAGTAACATAACACATTCATCCAGAAACCTTACAACTTTGAACAGCACTTCCATCTCTTTTTGCCTACTGATCACATGACAATCTGTCTCAAGCCCAAAGTGTGGGTGCACCTCTCAGAGGGGAACAGCAAATGGGTTAGGCAATGGGCTTGAGGTGAGCTTGAGGTCTGCTCAGCAGCCTGTCCCAGCTGCATGTTGGAGGTGCCTTCTAAAACTTTTCCTAAGAGCAGAAGACAAGACTCAGTCCCAGGATGCAGGGTGCATTTCTCAGAGGGGAACAGCAAATGTGTTAGGCAAAAGGATTGAGGAGGAAGGATCTTTCTAAAGCTTTTGAAGCTTCAGTTAGAGGGAGTAAAAAGGGTTCCATTCCCCACTTCTGAAGCTGTGTACTCTTTCATGCCCATTGGCACAAAAGCCTCCAGCTTCGGGAAGGAGAAGTAAGAAGGATCCTATTCCCCACTTCCGAAGCTGCAGATAGCAAAATTGCAAATGTGGAAAGCCAACTCTGCTTAAATTGTTAAAACTGACTTTATTTGACTCTGTCCAGAAAATCTGGATTATAAATTGAGGATAAAGTTGGCTCCCAGACTTGAGACTTGACTTGAAGGTATCTTCAGAGACTTGAGACTTGACGGCAGAGACCTGAGACTTAACTTGAGACTTGGAGTAAAAGACTTGAATACATCACTGCTTTATAGATCACAAACAACAAGATGATCATGATGAAGATGAGCCACAGCAATCATATCTATTCAGAAGCAAGAGCTTAAAATGGTAACTAACACTTACCACTAATCATTTCAAGGTCTTCTTGTGGAGGGGTGTTAAAATAAAGAAGAAAGAACTGGAGAGACAGAGAGGGAGGGAAGGAGAAGGAAGATGATGAATGTAGAAATGCAGATGGGGTAAAAGGAGAAAGAGGATGTGTGAGAGACACAAAGGGATGGGGTAGGTGGGAAAGAAGGAGGGGGACAGGGTACAAATAGGGAAAAGATGAATTGAATTATGCAGTGTGGGGAAAGGAAGAAGGAAAAAGAGAGAAAAAGAGAATGGAAAGATAACAGTGTTTAGACAGAACCAAGGTGGGTGGAAAAATAGGAATAGGAGGAAAAATGAGAGAGAGAGAGAGAGAGAGAGAGAGAGAGAGAGAATGGGGGGGGACTAGAGAATGAGGTAGAAGATATCTATAACGAGGAGCTGTCAGGAGGAGAGAAGCAGAGAAGAGAGAGAGCGATACTGTATGTAGAGAAGGAAAAGACATGTAACAAGGAGTTGCAGGAGTGGAAGGGGCAAGAAGAAAGACAATGAGAAAAAAGAAGTGAAATCAAGAAATAAAAGAGAAAGCAGTCACCTACCTAAGCAGGGCTGAAGAAGTCATGACATCCGTAAAACACTTTTTGTTAATAATGGTACAGTCCATGCATGCCTCACACCAAGAAAGAAAAGTGTGCTTTGATTTCAATAATTTAGGGTAGGGTAGGGAAGGTGGGAGGGACCTAAATGCTCTAAAGGCACCAAATCCCTTCTGCTCTTGGAAGATATACAAGGTCAGCCCTGGTTAGTACCTGGATGAGAGACTGAGGGAAAAAACCAGGTGCTGTAGGCTATATTTCAGAGGAAGGAACAGGCAAAGCCACCTCTGAAATATTCGTTGCCTAAAAAAACCCTATCAAATTCATGGGCACCACAATAAGTTGACAGGAAACCTGAAGGCACATACACACACAAGGAAGATAGAAACAGAACTGGAAAAGTGAATAGTAAGATAGGAAAAGCCACAAAGTACAAATCCTTTTGTACCCTATTCCACTACTTCTGAGGCAACTCAGTGTTTCCCTGTGCTTGCTGCACCCTCCTACTGAGGCTTGTTTTGCCCACAGTTTGTGGGGCACAGAGAGGAGGAGGAGGAGGGACAGAGGAGTGGCTCCCCAGATGATCTATGGTGGTCTCTGTGACACATTCAGCTGCAGCAGGGTACAGAAACACACGTTTTAAATTCTTTTTTCCAAGACAGTACTCTCATCCTGAGATTCCTACCCTTATCCCTTTGCTTAGAGCAGAAGGACCGGGTCCTGAGATCTGGAAACTCTATTTGTGATCTGGATTCCACCACTAGGTGATTCATTATTTAATGCTGGTGAAAGTTTCACTGAATAAAAGCTTTAATAAAATACATCCTGAAATATGTGTTCTGCATATTAGTTTCATTGCTGCTTTAATGAAAACAAAAGAGAGAAAGAGAAATGGGGGGGGGAGGTGGAAAGAAGTGACCAGGTTACAAAAGAAGTGCAAATTTCAACAGTATCGCTGCCTGTGAAATATTACAAGTGCAAAATGTAATTACCTTAATGCTATTTTTGATATCATATCAGCAAATTGCACCAAGTCCCCACTGTGACACTTATAGTAGGGTAAGAATTATCCTGTTGTGAGTGTCGATCCCAGGGGAAAATGAAGCAGCACAAATGGCTGAGATGCTTCAGCAATTAGCTACCTCAAGGCAGCAACCACCTTCGTTTTTTAAAAAACTTAGGGAATGTTTAACCTGTAAACAGCTAGATCATTTATATCTGGTTTGTTTTGATATTTTTAAGCAATTAATTCTTTAGAGGTGTTCACGCTACGTGTATATCTTCTTTAGCTTTATTAGCTTTCCTTTTCTCCTACCTCTTCTCTCTCTCTCTCTCTCTCTCTCTCTCTCTCTAATAATGAGAAGAGGGGGTGTAAATCCCTTGCTGCTCTTGAAATACACACTGTAGAAATTTGGATGTTTGTAACAAGCCTGCCTTATCGTTAACACTAATGCCATAATGCCACAAGACAACAATATAATGTGCTGGAGGATTATGTAACTTCCTGTTGAGCAAACAAAAATTAGACATGCTACAACCTTTTTGGTGTAATTCCCCCCCCCCCCACTAAAAAAAAAATCTCTTTATGGATTAGGAAGCAGAGAGGCAAGAGATGCTTATAGCATTACTCTTGGCTAAATTTGTCATACTTTATCTTGGTGAGTGGGAAATGCCAGCATGGAGAGCTAAACAAGGTTTAAGTTGCAGTAGTAAACACTGATTCAGAACTGCATAGAGCTGAAGATAGTATTGTAACTAGCATGTCATTCAACAGAATGGTATAGAGTGTATTATTAAGACCGCGTGAGGGTATCAAATTTGATTTCCTCACTACTTAAACAGCCTTCCTAGCTTCATGGCTTTCCTCTATTTACCACTGTTTTTCCTCATCCCGAAACGCCATAGGCCATAGAAAATAAGAGAATATGCTTTTTCATGTATCATGTTGTATGGAAAGCAGGATTCCAGTATTGCTTGGAACAAACAACTGGGACAGTTATGTTCCCTGTGATTTGAGTGCAGTGCCTGGGTAAGTTATTTTGAAGAACAATGAACATAATTACATGGTGAAGCCATCCACAATTGAATCATCCATACCTGAGCAGTGGTAGGATGATGCCCTGGGACTCAGAACATAATCCTACCAGTGTTCAGCTATAGATTGTTACAGCATATCATTATATTCATTGCTTGTGAGCTTCTCAGTGTCCCTGGCTGGCTACTGTGAATAACAGGGTGCTGGCTACATCATCCTTAGCCTGACCCAGCACAGAAAATCCTACATTCCTCCATGGAATGTATGTCCCATATTTCTACACTTCAGAATTGCATATTTCCGCAGGCATATGCATCAATTCATATTTCCAAAATTATTCCTCCTTCCTCCTGAAATGCTTTCCAAGCATTGTTACAAGACTGCTAATGTTTCTTGGGCAAGGCAATCCAAAGCTTGAAACTCAGAGTAGAGTGATGATGGAGTGGCCAAGGTCTGGAATTCTGTTGGTGCACTTTTCCCATTGTCACTCTTCAGTGGCCAGAGAAGGCAGACAAAATCTGCTGGCTCCCAGCAGTACTCCAAAGCCTCACTTCCTTCATAGCCACGGTATCTCTAGCCATTTTGTTTTCTGCTTTCAGCACCTACATCACCATAATCCTGACAGCCTTAGCACACCAACAAAATTCCAGTCAACATATCCAAAGCCCTGCCAGGCTCATGCTGGCATGGTAGGAGTCAGGGCAGCATTTCTACTGTTTTCCTCCCCTTCCTCACCATTTTATTTGTAGTTTTAGAAGTCCCTTCCCACAGAAACCAATGGGAGGCAATTAATATTTGCTGGTTCTAGGGCTGGCAGGGATCAGGAGTTGTTTTAGTTTCAGATCTTGGATGCCAGAGAACTATGAATCCAGCAGATCTACATTCTCTCCTGGCATGGTCCTGGCCCATCTCCTTTACTCCTCATCCAAAGTCAAAGTTCTAACATCAAAGCTGGACCAAGCCATTCTGAGGCACTTTGGAGGGAAGTTCTGTAGGACAGTAACTAGAGTTGTCAACTTTATTGGTAAGATTTTGTCTATGAAGGTTGTTTTGCCGTGTACACTTACTTGGACCCTAGCAATAATAATAATAATAATAATAATAATAATAATAATAATAATAATAATAATAATATTTATTTCTATCCCACCTCTCCACAAGGATCGAGGCAGCGAACAACATAAAATACATTAAATACATTAAAAGAGATTAAAAACATACCCAATCCTCACCATCCACCAACCCACCTAAACCAACCCCTTAAAACACACAACGATTAACAAGCAGTTGACTATTAACAAAACAAGAAGACAATTGATGGGAGGCGATGAAAATGCTAGTCTTGGAAGGCCTGTCGGAAGAGATCAGTTCTGACCGCTTTTTTAAAGCAGTCCAGATTGGTACTATGCCGGGTCTCCTCCGGCAGGCCATTCCATAACTTGAGTTCGATAGAAGAAAAGGTCCTCTGGGTAACCGCAACCAACCTAGTTCTAACTGGCTGCAGTAAATTCTTCCCAGAGGACCTTAATGTGCAGGGCGGATTATATGGGAGAAGGCGGTCCCGCAGGTAGGCTGGCCCCAAGCCATGAAGGGCTTTAAAGGTAATAACCAACACCTTGTACTGTGGCCGGAAACTAATAGGCAGCCAATGAAGAGATTTTAAAATTGGTGTTGTATGGTCAGTTTTAGGTCTACCGGTGACCAACCTGGCTGCCATATTCTGAACTAATTGAAGTTTCCAGACTAAGCACAAGGGTAGCCCTATGTAGAGCGCATTGCAGAAGTCGAGCCGCGAAGTTACCAGCGCATGCACCACTGTTTTTAGGTGCTCCAGCTCCAGAAAGGGGCACAGCTGGTGTATCAGCTGAAGCTGATAGCAGGCACTTCTGGTTGCCACATCTATTCGAGCTGTCATCTGAAGTGGCGAGTCCAGGAGTACCCCCAAGCTGCGAACACAGTCTTTCAGGGGAAGTGTGACCCCGTCTAGGACTGGCTGACAAATCTCCATGTCTGGGCTAGGGCCCCTAACAGCGAGTACCTCCGTCTTATCTGGATTCAGCTTCAGTCTATTTTTCCTCATCCAGTCCATTACTGCTTCAAGACATTCATTCAGAGGCGAGATGCCACCCTTAGTTGATGCTATTATCCGAGGCATGGAGAGATATATCTGGGTGTCATCAGCATACTGATAGCACCTTGCTCCATGCCTCCTGATGATCTCAATTGCTCAAGAAGTTTCAATATGATAAATATTTTATAATTACAACTATTACAACCAATATTAATATAATAATATTATTATTACTACTATTAAAATTATTAAATTATTATTATTATTATTATTATTATTATTGTTATTGTTATTATTATTATTATTATTATTATTATTACATAGTAATATTACAACTAGCATTTCTCTCACTTGACCAAAACTGCCTTGGGTCTAGAGGCATATCCAGGGTGGGGCAACTAGGGTGCGTGCCCCAGGCACCAATGCGGGGGGCACAAAAAAGAGAACCCCCCCCTGCCTGGCCCCTGCCATCCTGCTCCATCCATCACTCAGCCCACCTACACCTGCCCCCACCCGCTGCCACTCACCCCATCCCTTCGAGGGTCCTTCCTGACCTGGTGTGATGGGGCGGCAGCGGTGGCGGCAGCAGCACCTACAGGCACAAATTCAATGCTTGCCCTAGGCGTTGTTGAGCCTCGGTACACCACTGCTTGGGTCCCATATTGGGAGAACAGTAGAATATAATTTAAATAACTAAAACAAAATATTCAGTTTGCACTCTGCTTTAGTGCTACATGGACTTAGACTGATTCCAAGCTTAGACTCAGCTACCATGTCAAGATTTAGAAATCTGAAGATTCAGGTCTCGCATTGACTATCACCACGGGAGGACCAGAAAGTGATAACTATCTTCACTTTGACAGAACTGGATGAAGTCTGCAGGCTTAGTACCACCTCAGAGAATTTCACTTGAGAAATTTCTTACAAATAGATGCAGGAGTTCTTGTGGTATAAAACTCATGCAGCATAATAATGAGAGAGCTTCTGGTTGAACATTCCCTAGAATTAGAAGGCGGATTTGTTGGTCATTCATTGTCACCTCTCCCTTCTTCACCCTTTCCCCACCCTGGGAATTTTTTAGAGAAACAAAACATAAATGTTTCCCCCAAGACTGATTTCTGAACCTTGAATTCCATAGGAAGTTTTATCTGACAGTTTCAAACGAAATGGCTTGAGAGGCACCAGGACTTGTACAAAGGGATCCAATAAAGCTAAGCCTTGGCGCTTAAGTCTGAGGCCACTTCTGCCCTACACTGTTATAGTGCCATTATTCCACTTTCAATCTCCTGTGGAATTCTGGGGTTTGCAGTTTACTGAGGCCAAAGAGCTCTCTGGCTGAGAATTCTAAATGCGCCTCCCTAAACTGCAAACCCCAGAATTCCATAGGATGTTCAAAGTGGAATAATAGCACTATACCAGTGTAGTGTGGAAATGGCCTTAGAGTGGAACCCTACCAACTAAAATAGTATTAAAGTGATATAAGTAGATATGCATTTCTCCCAGATCAGATTTCACAAGGTAAAACTGGGGATCATATCCTGCATCCCCGTAAACTTTCTATTCGTTTTTTGTTTTTGTTCTTTTGCAGGAAAACCTTAGGCAGGTTTTTTTCTAGCAAGGGAGGTTACATTACCCTGTGTTCCACTTTCCAGAAATGAGATCTGATTTTTGTTATAGCAAAGGTCTGTCCATAGGATCAGGCTGAGAGTCATTTATGCATGTTTCCAGTCAGTGAATATTATTGGTAGGGTGTGATGTTCTTGTTATTTCCCTCTGAGAAGCAGAAGGATTATTCCACGCCACTTGGTCTCTTGCTGTTGTGCCCCTAGATAATGAGTAGATGCAGTGTGAGAAGGAACACTACTTCAGTGTAGTTGAGATGATCGCAGAACATTTTATGCATTTTTCTTTCTCAAAAGTCCACGGTACAATTGAAAGCATGAAACTCTACCGCTGTCCTGTTTTTCCTGTGATGTCTCTTTTTCACGTTCTTTCCGCTTTAAGCTTACATCATTATTCCATTTAACTTTTCATATTCAAGAGAGATGTGGCTGATCTTGTTGAGACACCGCTTATTTAATGAAACAGAGAATTGTCTTTGCAAAGGTACCTTTGTCAACTTATATCTACATGCATTTTGTAAGTAATAATGCCAAAATATTTTTCTACCAGTATAAATTTAATCAAGATGAAACTGAGGACTGATATGAAACTTTCACCGCCATTTCCTGATGTGTCTTTCTGTTTTGGAAGAGAGGTATATCTTATTTAGCAAAGTAGCTTTTCTTTAACCGAAAGTTTGGTACCAGAGGCAAAAATAACATGGAAATAATTGAGGTGGGTTCCTGTACCACAAACAGAAGAGCAGTTGGCCATGTTTCAGCAAACTTTTATCCAAAACTAATCCAAAACTAACAATATGGATGTCTAAAATTAAACTACCAAGTCAGATAAACCTTGCATATGTAAACAAAACAAAAAAAATTTTTTTTAACCTTCTGAAGACCGCTTGATTGTTTCTTCCAAAATCTCCCCATCCAGGAAGGGCATTTTCTTTCAACAGCCTCTCTCTCTCTTTTTTTTCAATGATTTTCATTTTGATGGGCAAACTTCAAAATCTAAGCTTTTTTGTAATGTGCTGGGGATAGTTGGTGAGGCAGGCTTGTCTGCTCTCCTCTTTTTTCTCTGCTTAGCCGTTCATGCATGCTCAATAAGGTATTCTGGAGGCAGCTGATATTTCCCTTGTCTGTTGCAGGCAGGGACACACAGCTAGATCAGCTGCAGGAGAATCCCATTCAATCCCAGCTCTAGCTTTATTTCATTGTTCACTATAGATATACTGCTGCAGCCTGACACTGAAAACCTCTGTTTCTCCAGCCATCTTTCACCATCCTTCCAGTGCTGACGCTGCTTTAAAAAGTGCAGCTAGACAAAGGATAGGAGGAAAATCGTGTGTGTGTGTGTGTGTGTGTGTGTGTGTGTGTACTTGCTTGGGCAAGTATAAAAATACTATGTAAAAAGGAGCTTTCGTCAGAGGCTTTGTTAACTGAGGTATGTCTGGTTGGGCTGAGTGTATAATCCAATGTTAATTCAAAAAAGTCTTATTAATAGATTGTGCTAATATTGTAGCAAACCTCTGTTTTAGCACCTGCTTCAGCAAAGTCTTCCAAATACATTTGCCAAGAACCAATTTTTAGTATTATTTTTGTTAAAAGTGGAAATGTGCATCAAACTCAGGCCATTTCCACACTACACTGTTATAGTGCTATTATTTCACTTTCAACATCCTATGGAATCCTTGGGTTTGTAGTTTAGGGAGGGGCATTTAGAGTTCTCAGAGTGTAGTGTAGTGTGGAAATGGCCTAAGAGTTGTAACTTCATCAGGTACTTTTAATTTTCTGCTAAAGTCCATTCCCCTTATCTACAGATCCCAAGGTACCCTAAGAAAAGAAAGAGCAAGGTTTGAAACCATTTGACTCTGCAGCACACTGTGAGTAGTCACTCAGGATAATGGAATGACAGCTCAGAGGGTGTTGAGCTAAGAATTTTGTGTACCTCAGCAAATGACAACCCCTAGGATTCCATAGGATGGAGTCGTTACCATGAAAGGGGTATGGGACTGATATAACTGTGTAGTGCAAACACACCCCTAGATTCTAATCCCATACTATTAAACATAGCCAACCCAGGGTACAAGAAGAGACACTGGCTCTTCTTTGCCTTGTTCTCCCTTCTGTAGACTGATACCTTCAGTATCATTATATCTTGATACTATGCTCATCACACCAGACTCTTAAGAACTTCAATCTGGCTTACCTACTTCAAGTGGTTCATTGGATGACGTGGTCCAACCACTGCAAAAAGAAATGATATTTAACATTGTTGATTTTTTTAAAAATTGAGGCTGAAGTGGGTGGATAAAATAGTATAATACCTGCTATAGAAGCGGCATGACATACTTTCTGCATCCTCAGAAAAGGAAGCTATTGTTTCTTGTCCTATGCTTCAGCTGATCAGAACATATCTCGATGTCTTTCATCTAGCAGAAAAATGGAATATATCATTCTCCATCCATGCATTAGTGATCTGTTGATCCTAAGAGCCTCTCTCTTGTTCTTCTCCTCTGTAGACACACACTGTACATGATAGCTCTTTCCTATAATCTATACTTCAGGCTATTAATGTCAATCTAATGCTAAGTCTATGCCAGTCTAATCTCCACCAAAGACAATGAGTATAATTATTAATGTTACATGCTCTGCCTATGTGTGTGACTAAAGGGGCTTGGCAATACAGAGAAGTAAAATAGACTGTTCCATGGATAGCTGTAATAAGTGTCCTTTGTTCCCCTATAAGGATTTAAAGATTTTTCCCCCTTAGCCACCACCTAGCATTCATCTTAAATAGGAAAAAAATGTAAAATTGGTAATTTATCCCTGCTACACGATAACAAGGTTTAGCCTCACTCTCTTAAAGTTCACACCCCAATTCCCTTTCTCATTTTTATTTGGCCTTTTATAAGTCATCATCATGGGGCATGATGTCTTGCTTCAGAGCTGGAGCTTTGTCAATTTCACTTTCACTCCAGTGCAGGAATTAAAAATGGAAAAGTCTCATTCGCCTACTCTGTAGAGATGTATAATGCAAAGCTATAGACTCCATGTACAGTTTTATTCTTAACAAAATAAAATAAAAAACAGTTATGCATGATGGCAGGAGCACTGTTGATGGAAGAAAGAGTTTTTTCCTAGAATTTACCCCTTGGTTGGTCTGTCTGTCTATCTGTCTAAAGCTGTGATCCCACATTGGGAGATGTAGCTATGAGAAGTAGCTATGAGAGTTTTCTGTCCAACTCTCGTTTTACCAAACTCCACCTTTTATCAGTTGCAGCCCCCAAACTTGGCCATTTCCTGTTCAGTAGAGTGGGGAGCAGCAGACACATCTCCAACTATTTTTCTTAATGGCTGGACACAAAGTGACAGGCATCCACAAAGACCTGCAGGGTTCTCCAGAGCTCCCTCTTGATGAATCATTGCTTTCCATCTTGTTATAGGAAAATAGCTGGAGGCATGTCTGCTGCTGTCTCCACTGACCAGCAAATGGCTGGGTTCAGCGGACAGAAGGTGAAAAAAAAAGTCAGTTTAGGGGGGAATTTTGGTTTCTGTGTGTTTGGTAGTCAATTCCAGCTCCTGCAACAACCAAAAGGTGAGTGGCAATGGTGTAGGTTGACTTTTACCATTGCAGCTAACGAAGAGAATGCTAGCCTATATATCTGTCTCCATCCAGTTAGATCAGGGATGGACAAAGTGCAGCTCTCCAGATATCGCTGTACTGCAATTCCCATCAGTCCTAGACATAATAGCCAATTGGGAGAAATGGTGGCTATGATGGTTCAGCAACATTTGGAGGGTTGCCCTTTGTCCACCCCTGTTCTATCCCAAGGAGGGAGAGATGGGAGGAGAATAATTGGCAAACTCCAGAAAACCATCTCTCTCTTGTAGCAACAGTGCTCCCACCACAGTGTGCAACAGCCCCTGGACTAGAGGAAGGCTTCTTTGCTCAAGTGGTAAATGCTTCCAAACAGAGCCTCTGAGTGCTACCAGTCCAAATATATAGTGTATCTGTTGCTCCTTTCATAGATTTTTGTGTGAAAAGAGCAACGAGAGAAGGCAAGGTGAGAAAACACAGCAAGTTGTAGGGAAACAGAGGCCATTGCCTAGAGTCCATGTAAAATTCCGCAAATACAGGGCAAACACAAGATAAAACCTCATGTGAAAGCATCCTCCCACTATAAAGTTTAGGAAACGAAGAACGAACAAATACATATTTCTATGATAGGAAACATGTGCCCCTCCATAGGGCAGTGGGCTGCAACCACAAGTTCTGGATATCCCTTACTCAAAGGTAAGGGATATTGGGAACCAGTGTAGGTAGTGGTTGGAGCACTGATTATGACTCTGGAGTCCAGAGTTCAAATCCTCACTCAGCCATGGAAACCCACTGAATGATCTTGGGCAAGTCACCTCTTCTCAATCTCAGAGGAAGGCAAAGACAGACAATCTCTGAACGTATATTGCCAAGAAAATCCCATGACAGGCTTGCCTTAGGGTCACTATAAGTCAGAAACAACTTGAAGGCACACAACACACAACACAAGGGGGAGATGCAACCCAAGAACATATGGAGGCTGTTGCTATTGTATGCCTTCAAGTCATTTCTGACTTCGCAACTCTAATGTGAACCTATCATGGAGTTTTCCGGGGCTGAGAATGTGTGATGTGCTGAAGGTGGGTTTCCATGGCCAAGCAGAGAATCAAACCCTGGTCTCCAGGGTCATAGTCCAGTGCTCAAACTACTACACTATGCTGGTTCTAACATTTAGAGAGCCCGCCCTCATTTTAAGAGTGCAAAAAATGGAATAGACCTGCATGCAGGCATTGTATTTGTATGTAGGTATGTATGTATTTGTAGGTAGGTGTCACACTATCCAACAGATTTCCTGAACATTCATATAACTAGAGTCTACTCAGCATTCAAGAGGACAATGGAATCATTGGTAGTGGGTGGGTGGGTGGACCTGCTACATTCTCACAGCAACAAACCATAGCAGCTTAAGGGTTGAAAAAAAACCTTTCTTGTAGGAAGCACTGTCCTAAGGGGGCAAAGTTATACCGAATTGTACAGATATACCCAAACTGGAGCCTGGCCTCCAGATGGTGTTGTGTACATTTTCATATTATCAATCATGATGCCACAGCTCTTGTGACACATAGTTCACTGTAGACACATTTCTATACATATTGCAATATGCTGAATATCCTTCTCTTACATTCCTGGATTCATTTTAAAATACAGACCCTTGAGATGACAATTCTTGATACATATTTGTTATGTGAATCCAATGTGCAACAAGCTCCTCTAAGTTAAGCTTTTGTGTAAATTTTTTAGGTTATTTAAATTTCCCATACAAGCAGGCATATATACATGGACAACGAGGAGATGAACACATTGCCACTCAGATCACTTTGGTGCCGAACGTAATCTGCATCTCAGCTAATGATCCTCTAGGGAAGAAAACAACTGAATTAAAGAAAGTGACATGTTTAGGTTACAATTTGATGCATTATAACAAATGTGAACAGTTCAAAGAATTGCAATATTGGTGGATTTTTTTAATCACATGTGAAAACTGAATGAGTGTGAATTCTTCCATGTATTTTTCAACCATTTACCTGTCAGTCAGGATGATTATGATGTTTCCCTCTTGGACTTGAATGCTTTTGCAGTAGAAACTAAGGAGATAATTCAAATATAATTATAATGTCAGAGCTGTGGACTTTTTCTCCTAGCTGCAAATATTTTGGGGGTGTGGCGTAAATCTTTTTGTATTTTCTGGAAATGGCCATTAAGATATAAACAGAATGGTGTTATATAGTCATGTGCCTTACCTCTTCATCTGTTTTGATTTAAACCGAAAGGCAGATGGGATCAGATGATTCAGCTAAGGACTGAAAATGAAGAGCTTTGGCTGCAATTCTATATAGGCTTATCTTTGAGTACAACTTGGAAAAGTCAGTATTTTAGACTGCAACTCGCAATATCCTACAGTCAACAGGGCCACTAGCCCTGTTGACAGATGGATTCTGGGAACTGTGGTCCACAAAAAGCCAATTTTGAAAGTTTTATCTGGGAGTAAGACTTGTTGAACTGTCTGGGATTTGCCTCTGAGCAGATGCATATAGATTTCTGCTGTAACAGTAGGTTGTCAGAGCTCTCTGATTCACACATCTCTAGACTGTTGTGTCTTACTAACAACTTACTTTCTTTTTATCACTTCCTCTACCTTCCTTCTACCTTCCCTTTAAAACTTCTCTTACATCCTTCTCTCTTTCCCTATTTGCTCTCAATTGTGAGTTCGAATGGTAGCAGAGGTTATCTCAAGGTGGGTATTGCGGAAGAGCACCTTAGCATTGCTGCACACACATGAATGTCAGATGAATTTCTGCATTTAAAAGAATGTGTTTACATTCATTTCTCCTTCCTTGGTGGATGGCCATCTTTTTACCTTATCTATATCTTATTTTTTACTTATGAGTGAACATTCAGAAACTAGAACTGATACAAATGCTCCAGATTTTGCTACACCCATTGAACCCTCTTTACATTCAGTGACATCAATAACAATCATTTCTGACCTGCATTTTGCAAAGCACTCACTGAACACAATTCTCTCTGGCAACCCTCCTTTCCCGTGTTTTTCCTTCTTTCTTTAGAATACCCAGGAGTCATGGGAAACCCCTGCAGCAATCTCTGCTAGAAGCTTCTTCCCATTGGGCTTGTGGGGGAGGGGGAAGTACCGGCAAGGGAACAAATAGACAGATAGAGAGATACACAGACTGACTAACCTGGCAGCATGTGAGAGCTGATGGAGCTTGTGGCTGTTTGCAAAGACCTTTTCAACTTTTCAAAACATCATTTTTCACAGCATGATTCCACAATCTGCCAGCTCGCCAAAATGAACTGCCACACAGCCACCTAGAAGGCCTCAGTTATGAACGTGGGCAGAAATAAAGCTTCATCCAAGACCAGAGCAGGTGGGAAAGAGGCAAGACTGTCCCAAGACACTGTGCTGCCTGAAGCAAGGACCACTTGACACGGCGCTCTGCATGTCATGTATAGGACCAAAACACTGATAGTTTGAATCTTGCTACATCACAAGTAATGGGATGGTTTCCCCACCTTATTTAAGGACGGAAGACCAGATCAGGGGGGAGCAGGGCAAGTTGTGTGGTGTGTATGGTCCTATCCAGCAATGAAAGGGAAAGTTTGGAGGCTCAAAGGGAACCCTTCCACAGGTGTCTGATGCCTGACTCAGTTGCTTCACTCTGCCAAAAGGCAGGGCTGGCCATGAGGAGAAGAAACCACCCTGTTGCTTGTGAACCTACTGAGATTTTAAATGCTGACTGTGCTTTACAAGTGCAACTTTCCTGTCCTGACTTCAAATAAAGATGTCCTTGTTACTGTGGGCAAACTTGAAGAAAAGGTATTTAAATGCCCCTAAGAATCAGTTTGAGTGTCAGGTGACACATACTTGAAATAATAGTCCCAACTTCAGGATGCACTCTGATGGGGCCCAAGCTGGCAATGAGTGTAGAAGAAATGGATTTTAGGGTTGTGGTAGATAGCTTCATGAAATGTTGCCCCAGTGTAATCTTCTATAAGAATGAAGCTTCTGTGTTGGACATAATTATAAAATGGATTAAAACTGAAACTACCAATATTATACTGCCCTTATCTGTGGTGCAACCAGGAGTATAGCTATGAAAGAGATAAAAAATAGGGCATTGACTCACCAAATAAGAATTCTCCCCCCCATACGTAATTTTCTTTTAGTCCCCAAATTTCTAGCATTGCAGAGAATGAGACATTGAAAATCTTTCACACCAGTAACTCTTCTCTTAGGTTATGTTCACATGCCTTTGTTAATTTTCCCTACTCTTTTCTTTGGATGCCTATACTATATTTCTAAATGTTCAATTCTCTTTTAAGTTACTGCAATGCTAGGAAATGTGGGGCTTAAAGGAAAATTCCATTGGGGAAGTAGAATTCTTACTGGGCAGGCAATGCCCATGTCTTCCCCCACCCCCTCATCGTTATACCCTTGGATTTAACCATCCTTGAAATGCTGCAGAGAGTTCTGATCTGCACATCTGAATAGAGATATTCAGGAAAAAGTCAACCAAAGCAGCAAAGAGGCTGGAACAACTTCTCTGTGAGAAAATATTCCAGACTATTTAGTTTTAGTAGAGAAAGGCAAACAAGGGGAAACACAACAGAGGTCTATGAAATTATTTGTGGTATGGAGAAAGTGGGTAGGGAGAAGCTCTCCTCCCTCTCTCATAATACTAGAACCTGGGGTAGTCCACAGAAGATGAGTGGTAGAGGATCCAAGAAAGATAAAAGGATGGTCTTCATTCAGCCCATAGCTGAACTGTAGAATTTGTTGCCATAAGAAGTGATGATGATTATCCAGTTGAACAGCTTCAAAGGGGGATTGGAAAATTCATGGAGGATGATTATTAATCGTGATGGATATATATATTCCCTCCATTACCACAGGCAGTATGTCAGTATATCAGTTGTTGGAGAACAAGAGCAGGAAGATGCTGTTATAGTCATGTCTTCCTGGTAGCCTTCCCATGGATGACTGACCACTGGGTCAATAGAATGCTGGACTACATAGACCTTTGGTTTGATCCAATGTGGCAGTTTTATATTCTTAAGAACTTTTTCATTGGTGTTATAGACCACATTTGTTTCCAGGAGGTGCAAATTGAGTAATCTCACATTAAAATGCAAACCCAATCAGTTTCTCACTCATTCCTTACCACAATCCAACACAGACATAGAGTGTGCTTTATGGCCTTAAGTATGCCAAGCCCTGAAGTAGATCAGATACAGATACTACAAATCCAACAAGAAGAAATATGCATGCAACGTGACAATGTATCCAGACCCCAAAATTCAATCCATCACTTGATCCCTGTATACAAATATCTTGTAATAAACAAATAAATGCTCTCTCAGCCAGCCCATTTCCTCATCTCTAATGGCATATTTCGTTGAGTTTTTGTTCCAAATCACTCGGAAAACCCTAGTGTTACACTTGGCTCATTATTTGTCACATGAGGTTCTGTGTTCCTAATGAACTGTTAAAAAGCCGTTAATTAGTTATGTAAATTAGAGAAAGAGAGCACTGCAGAATTAATGGAACACAAGAATTATTCATCTCAGTTTTTTCCCAGGTCCAGGCTACTGCTATCCGTTGCAGAATTTCCAAAAGCTCATGTTATCAGAAGAAGATTGCTTTAACCCAGACTTTAACAACCATCAACTTCACAATACTCTCAAAGAAAGGATGCGATAGACTTTGCTAGAAAATTATCCCACACAAGCATAAAGAGATTTCTGATGGAGTATGCCTTTAGTATATTAGATCAAAGAATGGCAAACATAAACTCTATTTTCTTTGACATTGAAAGGTCACTATATTCCAAACTCAGAAGCCAAAAGTACATATTGTCACCTAACCCTTTCACATATGATCAGATTAGGAAAACCTTTCTCAAACCTGCAGGCTTTCCAACATATTGAACAGCATCCCCAACGATTAAGCTGCTTGCCATGTTGGCTGAGAATGACGAGGTTTGTAATCCAACACATCTGGGTATTCTAGAACAAAGAAAGTTGTCTTATCCTGAGTCAGGCTGCTTGCCCACGTAGCCCAAAGTGGTCTCCTCTGACTACCAGTGGCTCACTAGGGTTTTCAGTCGTAGTTCCTTTTTATCACCTGCTACTTGCAGGTGATAAAACATGGGATTGCTTGCATACACAACATCTCCTGTACCAATGAGTTGTCTTGAGACTCCATACTGATTTCGTCTACAGTCAGCCCTCCACATTTGTGGGTTTCACTTTTGTAGATTTGATTATTCACGGATTATTTGCTGTCACCTCAGCTGCTGCCCTATGCCATTTTTAACAGGGACTGCAAGCCTTGTGAGAGTGAGAAACGGTGAAAGAGGGTTGCAAGTCCCTATTAAAAATTGAGTGGAGCAGCAATGAAGGTGGCAGTAAGCCCCACCAGCCACCCACTTCTGCCTTAAGAAGGAACCCTGCTGCCTAACAGTGGGTTGAATATGGTGATCATACTTCTTTCTGTGTGTTAAATATGGTTTGGGAGGGCCTAGAGTTATTCACTTTTTTTTCACTTTCACGGGGGTCCTGTGCCCCTAAATGAAAGGATGACTATAGTAGTATGGGCTTCATGGTTAGAAATATTTCTTCCACTGAGATAGCTTTGCAAGAGTGACCTTAGCCACAAGCATACCTCATATTCTAACCTTTTAGTAAAATTTAACATATGCATAATGCTGAAAATATACACAGGAGGGCAGGAGGGTAGCAGAGATTTTGGAACACATGTGTCTTCCAACCCCAGTTGCAAAACTTATTTTCATGCAACAGTAGCATCAGGGCTAATTGAGAAGGCTTCTTCTCCCTCTTGTGCAGCTTTATAGGTCTGATGGAGATTCACAGATGCACAACGGTACAGTTGCCAAAGATGTGTCATGATTGGCTGAGAAGCTTTCCAGCTGCTATATAGAATCTGTGAGATAGGTTATTGAAATGATGTATTATTTCCTGTTGGTACAATGAAGAGTGAGCAGTTGCCTCAGGCAGCAGATGCTCAGTGGTGTCTGGAGGGGGTAGCAGTTCTCTGTCTATTGTGTTCTGTTGGAGGACAGGACTGAGAGCTTCCCTGCACTGTAGCCTGGTTAATCTGCTAATCTCAGGTTAGATGGACAATTTTGTAAAATACTTCCATGCTGGGGTAAGATACAGCAGTTGGTCCAGTCAGCTACCATGAGTAGAATGGCAAGGAGCAGCACTGGTGCATTAGACAGCAACATGCTTTGGTCCAGCCTTGCTGAATGAGGATAAGATGTGGTATACCTTGCAGTAGTCCAAGCAGCAAGCAGTGACACCTGTCTTTTCAGGATGAGAGGACTGGGAGAACATGAAAGCCTCAAAAACCTCTCCACAAACATGAGCAACACCTCCCCTGGAGCTTCCTGGGGGAAACATCTACTCTTCATGTCCATGGGTTTCATTTTGCTTAAACATTTGCAAATGCTCATACTGGCAACTGTTGGGTGTATGTCTACCCAGTCAATGAATTCAATATTAGTATTCAACTAGTCCTGGAGGGAAGCTATGGCACCCCTTAATGACATTGCATTGTCTCTGTTATAGCCTAACCATTGCTCCCCTGTAGCTTCTTAAAAAAGCAACTTGGGTGGTGTAGAGTAAGCCACCCCACAGTAATTCAAGCACTGTATCATATGCCTTAATGTAAGCTCGTGGGACATTCATTCTACACTGACTCCATCGGCTATAGAACCAAAGCACTTGCCTTTCGTAGCAAACACCCAAATAAAGTGTATAGGCTTAAGTATATGAACTCCAGATATTGTCAGCATTTCCAGACCACATGTTTCTGACTTATACTGGCTTCTCTGGGGTATATTGTTAAATGGGGGTGATCAATATGTGGCCTTCCAGATGTTGTTGGTCTGCATCTTCCATAATGTTTCAGCATTGTCTGTGCCGGCTAGGGCTTGTGGGAACTGCAATCCAACAACATCTGAAGAACCACAAGTCGAGCACCTCTGCACTTAGTGGAAAAAACACCAGCTAAGAAAATGAGCTGTTGAAAAGGGTCAACAGTTGGCCCAGGTTGAAATCAGTTGCTCCTCTGCTGCAAAGGTGCTGTTAGGTAAATGTCGGACTCTGGGTTTTAGACTTCTCAAAGAGGTCTTCCTCTTCAGATAGTTGCATGCATCACCACATTTTGAAGTGAGTCACCCTTGCTGCATTTGGAGGGCTGCTTGCCCCTTCAACCATGCAAGAGCCTTGCATGTCTGCCTAAATTCGTGCCCACTCTGCTGAAAATCCTTACTATTCAAGAGCCCATTTTCCATGTTTCTTCATTAGAAGACACCAAATGAATAGAACCATCTGCTCATAGCCATCCTCTCCACCTGAGCTCCAGTAGAGCTTTAGTAACTCTTCTTTTGAGTGAATCAATATAACCTTTATGGATGCCATTTTTCTGACAAGACTACAGATTCTTCATTTTCCAGGGTAAATTACAGAACGTAGGATGAAGGAAGTGCTTCAGGGTTATGTCACACAAGTGTTAATATAATGTTCACATCAGCAGTACTGTGGCTTTTTTAATTTGAAGCATGTATTCCTGTGAGAATAACTATTCTCTCTCACTCTCTCTCTCTTTTGCACTCTACCTATTTCATTATAACATTCTTTTCATGGATCTTTAACTGTCATGGCATCTGAAAAGAAGCTTTCTCTCCCCCCCCCCACCAAGAAGCCCTTTAAAAGGACCCAGAGGGAAAAGCACCACATGAATTATTATAGCTTTCAATGTGCCTTTTCAGAAAAGAAGCTTTAAGTGTTATTTTATATATTTGTTCATGCACATCATTGGTTACTTCACAGAAAACATACACTGGGGAACTCCAGACCTTTTCTTCATGGAAGTTGTAACTAATGGCAGTTATAACTAACTCAGGCTGATTGCCAAAGTAAGAGAAATGTATGGGGCAAGGATGAAAGGAAAGAAAATGGAATAATTGTACTTGTTGCAACACAATAGTACTTAAAGCCTATACACTAATAAGAAAGTGTTGGGAATCCTTTTGGTACACTCTAGGGGCATTTCCGCACTACACTGTTATAGTGCTATTATTCCACTTTCAACATCCTGTGGAATTCTGGGGTTTGCGGTTTACTGAGGCCAAAGAGCTCTCTGGCTGAGAATTATAAATGCCCCTCCCTAAACTGCAAACTCCAGGGTTCCATAGGATACTGAAAGTGAAATAATAGCACTATAACAGTGTAGTGTGGAAAGGCCCCAGGGTGTCATAATTATTGTAGCAATGGGAGGAAACCAACCGTGGGAACAGGGGCCATGAAAAAGAGTAGAGAATTGGAGAAACAGGGTCTTTGGAGCTGGCAGAGTTTTAGGCAGCACCTTGTTAGTGACAGAAATGCATGTAAGTATGGCTTACGCATGTGTATGTCTCTTTTTGGATGCCGTAAAAGGAGCTATTCTCTAGCCTTTTGTGCTGTGTTCAAAACTTCTCTCAACTCTGGCAGCTGTCAAACCCTGCTGCTACTACTTACTGGTAAAGAGGAAAGAGAGGAGGAAGGAAATTCAGGCAATGAAAATGGAGCTGGTTGAGGCTCAAAGGGGAAGGGAAAAGACTCTTCTTTCCATCTGTGAAAGAACCTTCCCCCCCGCCTGCCACTTCGAGCTGAAGCTCGCTGCTGCTTCCTCATCTCTATTGCCACCCCAT